>CM053773.1:199630150-199744860 GCA_028658325.1 Potorous gilbertii
GTGGGAGGGGGGTGCGGAGGAGAGGGAGGCGGAGCTTGAGTTTGGGGGCGGGGTAAGGCTCTCAGTCTCAACCACCGCGAGCGAAGTCGGGTCCCGGCTGCGGAGCTTGCGTAATGCGGCAGGAGGAGAAGGCGTGCGCGAGATCCTCTGAAGGACGTGAAATTATCCTCCAGATCTTTGTCAGTTGATCGGAAGTTGATGCCTTGGGAGGCAGCTGTCTGCAAACGCAGCTGGGTGCCTGATGCAGCCGCCTGATGCACGCCGCCTTCACTAGCCTGCGGAGGGGTCCACTGGCCTCACGTCCTATCCCTCTCCGATCCATCCTCCAGTCCCCAAAGTGCAGATTTTCCTAAAATGCAGGTCTGATCATGGCATTCCCTCACTCAATAAACTCCACTGGCTCCCTGTTGCCTCCAAGATCAAATATGAAATGACCTGTCATTCAAGGCCTCCTATTTGACGAGTCTTCTTACTCTCCATCCCGCTTACTGTGCGATCCAGGCCATTGCCTGGTCCTCACGGGAGACACCCCACGTCCGAACTCCGGACATTTTCATTGACTGTCTCTCTCATGCCTGTGCGCATTGTTCTCCTTCCTCATCCCTGCCTCCTGGCCAGGCTGGCCCAGCCAAAATCCCGCCTTCTATAAGAAGCCTTTCCTGATCCCCTTTCATGCTAGTATCTCCTTTCTGTTGGGGATTTATTTATTTATTCCTTTATATGTGTAATTTAAACATAGTTGTTTGCACGTTGTCTTCCCCATTAGAAGGTTATCTCCTGAATCGCAGAGCTATTTTTTTTTGCCTTTTTTTGTGTTGTCCTCAGTCCTTAGCACAGTGCCTGACATGTAGCTGGTGATTTAATCAATGTTTATTGACTTACTATTTTCTGACTGAAGGGCAAAAGCTTTTGAGAACAAAAACAAGACTCCTTTTTAGAACCTGGTGACTTTTTCTTTCTTCCATTCAGTGGAATTCCAGATTGGGAACCCTAGAAAAAGCAAACCGGGAGACTTGTGGACAAAGCAAATTCCTGTGTATTGCATGTGCATGTGATTCTTTCCATTCCATCTTCTCTAGCAGATTTCCACCTCTCTTTCATTATCACCCCATTCTTTCTAATTTCATTCTCATCCTGGCTACTGGCTGCTTCCTTGCTGCCTATGAATAGGACCATGTCTCCCCCATCCTTAAACTCCCCCAAACCAAATTTCACTTGTTCTGGCCACCCTTGTTAACTACCATCCTCTATCTCTGCTGCGTTCTTGGCTAAACTCCTTGAGAAGGGTGTCTGTTATGGGTTATGATGGTTTCTTTCCTGTCGTTCTCTTAACTCTGCAGTTTGGTTCCTGAACTCATCATTCAGCTAAAACTACTTTCTCTGAAGCTACCAATGATTTCTCAACCCAGCAAATCTATCTAATAGGCTTTACTTAATCCTCATTGTTCCTGATCTTTCTGCAGCCTTTGAGACTCTCAGTTATCCTCTTCCGGATGTACTCTCCCCTACAGATTTTTGTGACTTTTTTTGTGATTTTTTTCCTGTTTGTTCTCCAGTTTTCTTGGCTGAATCTTCCTTTAGGTCATATTTAGTGTCCTGGATCCTCTTCTCCCTCTGTGCTATCTTACCAACTTCCAAGGGCTCAATAATCATCTCCGTGAAGACAATTCTCAGATCTTTGAATCTCGTCAAAAGTCTAAACTTCTTTTCTGACCTCCATTTTTGGCTCATGCCGTAATCTGTTGGACATCTCAAACTAGATCACCTTGGTTCAGATCTTGTTCACTTAAAAATACATGAAGCGTTGCAACAGTCTACTGGTTGATCCCTCTCTTCAATTCCCTCCCCATTGCACTCTGTCCTTCCTTCACTTGTCAAATTGATCTCCCTGTAGCAACAGGTCTGATCACATCTCCCCTCCATTCACTAAACTCCAGTGGTTCCTTATCCTTTCCTTGGCATTCCTAGTCTTTTACAACCTGTCCCCTTCCTGCATGTCCAGTCTTCTTATATATTACGGCTGTTGCTCACATATGAGATTCCATCTCTCAATTCTGTGCCGTTCCATGACTATCCATGCTTGAGAGTGCTCCTCCCACACCTTCCTTCATGGCTTCCTTCAAAGACTCTACTCAAATCTTACCCTTTGAGGGAGACCTTTATGGTTCCCCCACTGCTAGAGTCTTTCCTCTGAGATTACCTTTCATTCATAGTGTACGTACATAGTTGCTTGCATGTTGTCTTCTTTGTTACAATGTAAGATCCTTGAGGGCAGGGACCATGTTTTTGTCTTTATATCCTTAGGGCTCAGCATAGGACTTGTCACATAGTAAGTGCTTCGTAAATCCTTAGTAAATTGTTGACTGACATATGAGAAAAAGGCCCAAAATAAATCAGTGCCCCTTCATTCCATGGATCTATGCCTGGTCCCGTAGCCTTCACCAGACATCTGAGGAGAAAAGCACACCATTTGCTGTAGACTATCCTTGAAGGGCAAACATTGATTCTCCACTCTGTCTTTGCCAGAAACAATTTTTATTAACTTAACGTAATTCTAAAATCCAAGCTTGTATAGCCTAGGAAAAGATATGTCCAAATTGGTATATTCCCTCAAGGCAATTTTAGTTGATTTTTATAGAAATCTTGAATAAAAAAAGTTATAACATGTTCAAATATGGTTTAGGGTTACCATTCCAGAACCATACTCACTACAAAATTCTTCTCTTAACCACTCACCCCAAGGACTAAAAGTTTCTCTTCCCTCTTACTATCTCAATCTTTTTGGTTGGAGAAGGACGTATCATAGCCTACTCCTTGCAGGGGTCATGGAGGTGCAAGAATCTTAACCTGAAAAGACATATACCCTAGTCTCAGATATTTCCCTTTTCTCTACTTAAAAGGAAGACCTTAGCTTAGGCCTGCACAACTGTGTGACCCCACCAAAGGATTTCCAGTGGCCTGCAGAAAATGTAGCTTGTATTCTACCCACTTTCCTAAAGTAAATGTCTGAAAAGCGCTTTAGGCAACCAAAAATATCCATTCCATAATATTTCTTGAGAAACTGAGAAGGTTTTTAGACATCATACTAATAGTGGTCCACTTTTCTCAAGGGCTTAACAGTTTGTAAAGTGTTTTCCTTCCCCCTACCCTGTGAGTCAGTTGGTAGAAGTATATAAGCCCCATTTTACTGAGGAGAAAATAGGCCCAGGGAGGTTGCCAAAGGTCACACTATATTTATAGTAGATCTGAGACTGGAAGTGGGGGTCTTTTGACCCCAGACCCAATGTGCTTTGGCCTATTCATGCTATACCCTTGAAGTTTAATTTCATTCAGCAAGTACTCAGTGCCAACCATGTGATGTGCCCAGTGGTCTCATTTATTCAATTGATAATTATTTTTAAAGCATCTGCCATGTGCCAGGCACTATGCTAGGCACAGTAAAAAATGAAAGAGCCCCTGTCTGCAAGGGACTTACATTCCCTAGCTGAAACAACGTGTGAATTGCATTTAAAAAGGAATGCAAAGTAATTTTGTGGGCAAGGCCCGGTAGCTGGGAGCAGAGGAGAAAGTGGTGCTTGAGTTATGCTCAAAGTGATAGGTAGCCCCCCTTAAACACAGATCTGCTTTGTCTACAGAATCCCGGCTCCTTTGCGCCTCTCTCCAGGTTAGCAGGTGTAAAATCTCTTTATTGATTCTCCAAAATAGGCTTGTGGGAGCCCACATTCACAAAGAAAACACCAAATAATTGGGATCCCTGGTAGCTGGGAGGTCAGGAAAGGCCCCCTGCTGAGGGTAAGTGGCCTCCATTGAAACTTTGGGGGAGCTGGAGGAGACGAGGAAATGCCTTCCAAGAAGGGTAGGAGAAGAAATGTTAATGCCGCTTTGCCCAGAAGGATGAGGCTTACACAAGCACAGCGCGCTCACTAGGAACCCTGACTGCAGGCTAGTAAGCACCCTTTGTATTCTCAATGGTCTCCGAAGAGCAAATGCCCACAGAAGGGCACGAAAATTCCTGGGGCGCAAAGGTGTCTCAGGACAGGTTGGTAGAGCCAAGGAAGGCAAGCCGGGACAATGAGTGGCTTCCTCTGTGTCCAGTGAAGGAAGAACAGACATGGGTCGATTGGCCCATTTTTCATTTTGGTTGTCTAGGGGACAAAAATATGGAACGCTTCACGAATTTGCGTGTCATCCTTGCGCAGGGGCCATGCTAATCTTCTCTGTATCGTTCCAATTTTAGTATATGTGCTGCCGAAGCGAGCACAAACGCCTTGGCTTTCTCAGAGATATTTAAGGCACAGAAGTTTGTATATGTTTAATATATGGTGATTTAATTAAATGTTCTGGGTTGTTACGATTTCTTTCTATCTTGGAAAACCATGTTTTTTACGTGAAATAAACATCTATTTATTATCCAAAATGTTGGAAATGACTCTATTTGAGAATCAGTCTTTGCTTCATGGAGACCGTAGTGGCTGCTGGGTGTTTGCGTAATTAACATATAACGCCCAAATGGACCGCCTCATTGGATGACGAATGGCAGGGGAGGGGTCCGAGCCTCCTCTATCCCAGAAACCACCGCGAACGTGAGCCTGAGTTCTCGACGTTTCCCTGTGTGTCTGCTCAGCTCGCCGGCTCCCGGGGCAGGTCCGACGGGGGTCCGGAGCAACTGCTCCGGCTGCAGTGGGGGCGGGAGCAAAGCACGGCACGGCGGGCCGGACAGACCCGAGGTGAGGCGCCGGCGACGGAAGGCCCGCACCGATAGTGCCGTCGTCGGTGGATGTGGAGAGGGGCGGGGCTTGGTCCGAGGAGGTTCCGGGGGCGGGGCCTCAAAGGAGGCGGCTACTGAGGGAGTTCTAAAGGAGGGGGTGGGGCTTGAAGGCTTTAGCGGGGGCGGGGGCGGGGCTGGAGGGTCACCCTGAAGTTGCGGGTGGGGGCACGGAGAAGTCTCCCCTTCCCAAACTGTCCGTGGGGATTTGAGGAGCGGGGCTTGCAAGGGTGGGAAGAGCGCCGGCCCTGGACTCGGATACCCACCAGCCGTGTGGCCTTGGCCGAGTCACTTACCCCATTGCCTTCGAGGAATTGCTTTTAAATTAAAAAATAAAAAAAGATGGGTAAGAAAAGGGATGATGGCACCCATCCCTTAATCGTTTCATTTTCCTGTTTACTGTGTTCTTAGAGGAGTAAAAACCTTGAGGCAGATAGAGGGAGGCGCTAATTCTGTGCCCCGGGAGTCAGTCCACAAGCATTTATTAAACCATTCCTGCTAAAGTGCTGCTGGGAATCCAGAGAAAAGCTGGTGGGCCCTGCCCTCCAGGATCTCCCGTTGTGATTGGTTCAGCATGTAAGTGACTATGTGCCGAGAAGATAACCTCAGGTGTCCGCTTTCCCGTGTCCTTTCATGCCGGGGCTTTTCCTCCAAGATCACCTCCAGTTTATCCTGTCTCTGTTTTATTCTAACAGTTATCTGCCCGCTTGTCTCCCCCACAAAACTGGGCTCCTAAAGAGCTCCTTGCCTTTCTTTGTGGCACTTAGCACATAGTAGGAGCTTCATAAATACTTCTTGATGTAACTTGATAGAAGATGTTTTCAGAGGGAAGGCATTAGAAGGGAAGGGGACAGGGAAAGGCTTCCTGCAGTTGGTTGGTTGGTTGTCCAATGGAACATCACCATGATATAGTCAAGTTTCAGCGTGTCCAGCTGTGACTGATCGGACCCACACAAGCATGAAAGGCTCTGCCACAGATCGGGCACAGATAGTCTGTGTTAACATTTGGAAAGGATACTTTAATGTGCACATCTTGCTCTTGTAAGCTGTTTCATTTTTGGCTTGCTCATAGAGCACAGCACCCTTTTTGATGTGGGCACACCAGGCTGAGTGGTCCTGTGCCAGGGTCTCCCATGTTGCACAAAAAATTCCTAGGTTCTAGAGAGACATCTTGAGATTATCCTTGTATCACTTCTTCGGGCTACCATGTAATTGCCTGCCCCATGCAAGTTCTCCATAAAATAGTCTTTTTGGCAAGCATACATTTTGCATTCGAACAACGTGGCCAGCCCATTGGAGATGCACTCTCTGAAGCACAGTTTGAATATTTGGCAGTTCAGCTCAAGCAAGGACCTCAGTGTCTGGTACCTTATACTGCCAGGTGATCCTCAGAATCTTCCTAAGACAATTCAAGTGGAAGTGATTCAGTTTCCTGGTACGGCTCTGGTAGATTGTCCATGTTTCACAGGCATACAACAATGAGGTTGGCACAATCTCTGTAGATCTTCAGTTTGGTAGTCAGTCTAATACCTCTTCTCTCCTACACTTTCTTTTGGAGCCTCCCAAACACTGAGCTAGCTCTGGCAATGCGTGCATCAACTTCATTGTCAATGTGTACGTCCCTGGAAAGTACACTACCACAGTGAGTGAACTTATCCACAGCATTCAAGCTGATGGAGTGCCTGTGTTTACTTGGTGTTAATTATTAGGCCAAAATTAGCACAGGCAGCAGAGAATTGATCCATAGTTTTTGGTGGCAGGTTAGGAGGTCCTGTGTAGTGGGGTCTGGGTCACCCCACTAAAGGGGCAAGAAATAATAATAATATAATAAAAATTACAGTCATCATAATGGTAAATATAAACTAGATGAAGAAAACAAATCCTTGTTATATTTTAAAATATTATTACCATTACTGGAGTCTGTACTACTCCACTCAAGGGGAATGAGGAAAATAAAGTACAAATGTCTCAAATGTCTCTTGTGACAGTCTCTAAACCATTTGCAGACTGAAATATAAAAGCTTTTCAAGAATGAAAGCAAAACAATCATACACATTTTTTTCTTTTCAGGCCCTGCTGATTTTTGTCTTCTGATCTGAGGGACCCCAAGCTGGGGACCCCAGTCAGCAATTTAGGGGTATGATGGATTTGGCTTATGTCTGCGAGTGGGAGAAAAGGCCCAAAAGCAATCACTGCCCCTCTATTCCTCTGGTCTGTGCCTGGTCCTGCCGAAACCTCATAGCCTTCACCACAGACCTGAAAAATGAAGAAGAGAAAGGTAGGCCATTTGCTGTAGGATACTAATGATGGTCTGCAATTCCTGAGTGCTTTGCCATTTACAAAGTGTTTTCCTCACACTACCCAGCGAGGTGGGCTGGCTGCTTCAGAGGAGGAGCTGGACTTAGGAGGTTAAGTAACTAACTCGTCAGGGGTCATAGAAGTAAAGGGAAAGCTGGGTGGAATCTGACTGAGGGCTTCTGGCTCCAGAGCCAAAGTGTCTCCTTGGGGTTTAACTAAATTCAAGAAGTATCAGCTGAGTGATGTCATTCTCATCCCAGTGTTCCCAGAAACCAAGATTCTAGGCCGTTACCCATTGAGCTGAGGTCACAGAACACAGAACAGAAAGGGAATAGAACCTAGAACTTAGCACTCCTGGGCTTCATGGCTCAAACCCAAAAAGAAAGGCTCCCTGCATACTGACTTAGAAAACCACAAATTGACATCATCTCTGTTTAGTATATTTTTATTTATTTTGTTAAACATTTCTCAATTACCTTTTAATCTGGTTCCACCTCCGTAATATAGACCAGGGTACTCAGGGACTGATCCTGACCTGTTTAGGGGGATCTGTCCTTTACATGAAAGCCCCAACTTCACCTGTGTGTCCTAGAGCATTGGAATGAGGGTCAGGACTTGGGCTCTGACCCATGTTCCCTCCTGCAGAATGAGGGAGTGGAGCAGAACTGCTAAGCTAATGACCTCTAAGGTTTCTTCAGCCCTCCTGACATTCTGTAACTGTGTTTCATGTACATTGGCCATTTGCTTTGTTGGAAGAATCCCTCTACTCATGCACTTAGGGTTTTAGAGAGATGCTGATTGAGAGAGAAAGCTAAAGCAACTCCGCGTTGTCTGCAATTCCTGTTTATCTTGTCCCTGACACTATCTGTATTGCAATACCTACCCTCTTTCCACCCCCAGAGACAGTCCTGTCTGTTTGGGTGAGGTTATAGGAGACCGCTAACATGTTACTAGCCCCCGGCAGTTGGCCTGTCCAATCATGGGATACCACATCCCCAGTTCCTACCCTGAAAGCCCCCAGAACAGCCTTGTCCAGTCCTGTTGTATATTTGTTTTAGTCATGTCCAACTCTTTGTGACCCCATTTGGGGTTTTCTTGGCAGAGATACTGGAGTGGTTTGCCATTTCCTTCTCCAGCTCATTTTACAGATGAGGAAACTGAGGCAAAGTTAAATAACTTCCCTGGGACCCCCCAACTAGTTAGTGTCTGAGGCCAGATTTGAACTCACAAAGATGAGTGTTCCTGACCCTGGACTCTGGCACTCTATACACTGTGGCATCACCTAGCTGCAGCCCCTGTCCAACCTCGAGGTTACCCCACACCCAGTTTACTTCTTGCCTATTGAAACCTGTGTAAGCTTTGTCCTTTTGTTCTTTGGGCAGGAGTGGGGAGTCTGCAGCCTCGAGCCTACATGTGGCCTTCTAGATCTTTGAGTGCGACCTTTTGACTGAGTCCAAGTTCTACAGAACAAGTCCTTTTGTTAAGGGGATTTGTTCTGTGAAGTTGGTATTCAAAGCACTGCACTTGAGGACCTAGAAGGCCACAAGTTCTCCATTCTGGTGGAGCTCCCTTGCTGGTAAACTCAGTAAATTCTCCTTGGTTCCTAAACTTATGGTATTGGGTTTGGGTTATGGTCTTGATTTGTGTGGCACTGACAATTTTACCTACACTGCATGTTGACATAGAGATATAATCAGCATGTGTTTATATAGTACTTTACCATTTATCAGACTCTGGGTGTTCTTTCCCCCCTTAGATCTCTTGTACTTTCTAATGCGTGTATAATTTCCACTTGCCTTAGAAGTCACATCCCCTATCAGACTGTAGGTTCATGCGTGTTGTGTCTTAGCTGACTTCTGTGCCTTCCCCCGGTGCCTTGTTCATCCCTCTGTCCACAGTGTGCCACCCATACATGTGTGTTGAGTTGAATAGGCTTTGACAAGTAAGCTAGGGAGGCAGTTGGGTTTTTGGAAGACTTTCTCATTAGTCTTTCTGACTGCTGTTTTTAATGAGGTGACTACAGTTAGAAATGTTAAATTCCTTTCTCTGCCAGCTTGCAGTATTTGCTCTCCCTTCTCTCTTCAGATTTGACCCACATGATTCACATTTTGGATACAGAGCACCCCTGGGATGTGTACTCCATTAACTCGGAACACAACGAGATGATCACTTGTCTGGAGTGGGATCAGTCTGGTGAGAAGGGCTCTTTTAATGGTCAAGCCTGGCAGCAATGGGAGGGAGGGTGGAGGTGAGCAGGCCTGCCCCTGGAGGATGAAGTTCCACATTTAAAAATACAGCACTTTGACTTTTGGGTCACAGACATTGGATGGTAGAGCTGGGTGATGTTGGAGCTCTTGTAATCCCACCAGCCCATTTCACAGAGTGGGATGTGTTGAGTGTATTAATAACCTGTAGATACAGAGTGACACCTGGGTCTGAGGGCAGTTTTAAGCTATTAAATCTGAAAGACTTTTGGGACACCTGGTTTATATGCCGCCTTATGCTTACAAAGCGCTTGTTAGATATTTCCTTTTAATCATGAATATAGCAGCCCCTCAGCCTTAGGAACATTTCTCCAAAGCTCTTTCACACACATCCTTCTCCTAGGTAAGGGTAGGGGTCCTCACTTTGCACACCTTCTCCCTGCCCCCTCGTCCCCTCCCTCTCTCTGACTGGAGTGGGGAGGGTAGTCATCTGAGCTCTCCTCCCAGGTCCTGCTATGCAGGCCTGCAGCGTGCCCCTCTCCCCTACATCCCCCTCATTTCAGCTCTCTCTGTATGTTGTTTCCCCCATTAGACTCTGAACTCCTTCAGAGGAGGGCCTGTCTTGCCTTTTGTATTCTCCTGCCCTACTGTGTCCTCAACACAGTGCTTGGCACATAGTAGGCACTTAATAAGTGTTTACTGACTGAGGTCACGCAGCTGGTCAGTGACATCCGAGGGACTTGGCTCCTAGGCTCTTAGATGAGGCAGCTTGATGGGCCTGCAGTAGGGAAGTCCTGAGTTCAAATCCAGCTTCATATGCTTACTGTGATCTTGGGCAAATCATTTAAGCTTCATCTGCCTCAGTTCTTTCATCTGTAGAATGGGGATAACAGCAGCGTCTGCCTGCCTCTCAGGGTTGTTGTGAGGCTCAGATGAAGTAGTGTGTGTAGAGCTCTATAGAAACACTAGCTGTTGTTGCTGTTGGTGTTGTTACTACTACTACAGTACAGTACTACTATTATTGCTACAGTGGTCTTTGCCTACTTCTGTAAAGTTCCCCACCCCCCATATGAGGGCCTCTTCTTTCTTTGAAGAGGTGGGGGACTATGGGTGTGGAATGTCACATGTACATGCTATCACATGAGTGGGCTGGGTTTGCTGAACTTTCGGGTTGCTTTTATTTTTAATTTTTAAACAGTAAATCTTACAAGGAAGCTTTGCTGGGGGCAGGACAGGATGGGGTAGACAGGGATTATATTTGGGTGGAAATTGAAGTGATAGAAAAGCAAAGGCATCATGGAAACCTTTTTTCTTTTTGATGAATAACCCTGAAACAAACACAAGGAGTTACAGGGCCCACCTGACTGCCCCTCGGCTTCCTGACCAGGTCTCCTCCTCACTCCTCTGCTTCCCTTTCAGGCTCCAGGCTCCTGTCAGCTGATGCCGATGGGCATGTGAAGTGCTGGAGCATGTCGGACCATCTGGCCAACAGCTGGGAGAGCACGGTGGGCAGCATGGTAGAAGGTGATCCCATCGTGTCTTTGTCCTGGTTACATAATGGCGTGAAACTTGCCCTGCATGTGGAGAAGGTTGGTAGGAAGCATGGGGTTGTGGGAAGGGGCAAGAAGCCCCTTTCTGGGAGGGGCTGGGCTGAGCTAAAGGAGAGCTGTGTTACCCTGTATCCATAGGGTCCTTGAATCTTGCTGCTGCTCATGGCAGTGGAATTGTGGTCTCGACCTGCTAGGAGGCCCAGCCTCTCTGCCTTGGCTAATCTCTGCTCTGGCTCATACTTTAAACGTTAGTGATCCCCCACATCTAAACTGCTGTTCCCATGAGATGCCTCAAAATCCTACCTCTTTCCAAAGATGTATGAAGGGTAGAGAGTGATTATTTCAGAAATAATACCCCAGAGCAGAGAAACCAGGTAGCAGATTGTTGAATGGTTTTGTGTTTATGATGGGCTTCTGTGGTTTTTGAAAGGAGAGGGCCATCCCTGGAAGAAGGCCTTTGAGGATGCACATTCTCCCTCATGAGAAGTCCTTTCCTGAAAGCTGACAGTGATCACTGTCACAGGATCTTATAGTTTCCCTATAGCACAGTCACTTGGATGTGCTTTACTGTCAAGGTTTATAGAGATGAGAAAAAAGGCCAGTATGTATAAACTGCTTTCTGACATCTTTGGAGTCACTTCTTTTTTTTTTTTAAAGCCAAATATCTGTGATATTTTCCATTTTTTCGGAGTCTTCCTCTTTCAGTTGTCTTGTAACTACCTTTCAACTTGGTTAATGACATCGAAGCATTAACTTAGAGTTATTGAAGGCCTTGGTTCAGCTTCTTGAGCTGAGAGTTCATGTGTACTGTCCTTTCTGTTCCCATCCTGGTCCTCCACTTTCCTGAAGCTAAATCCAGATTCTCACCTGCTCCAGGCTGAGAATGCCCTTTCACCAGATGTAGCTACTTCAGGGGTCCCATAATCTTTGTGTTCTCCTGCCCACGATGCCTAGAGTGTGCTGAGGGCCTTCCTCCAGATCCCTTAACAGACAGTGAACTCAGGTAGAGGGGGCTATCCAGCTGTTATCCCTGGATTTCACTATGTGAGCAGCCTATATCCTGTTCTGCACAGACACTGTATTTCTTGGGGGCACCTTCTCTCCTCTGTTGTCTTTTGTGGATTGTGTGCTGCAGCCTGCCTGTCCCCTTCATGTGCTTCTCCAGGGTCCTTCAGGTAATCCACAACTTTAGTTCTTCATAACTGGTTCAGCCATTCCCCAGTTGGTGGACTTCATCCCCTTAGTTTCTCAATCTTTGCCATGACAAAAAGAGCTTCTAGAAATGTTTTTACATATACAGTTCGTTTTCTTCTTTTGCTGATCTCTTTGTGGATTAAGCCTAGTTTGTTATCACCAGCTCAAAAGGTATACACAGTTTGGGATTTCTTGAAGGTAGCCCAGACCTCTGTATGGAGGTGTCAGAGGAGAACTTTTGGTGGTGGATAAATATATAACCAAGTAGAACATAAATTGTTTTTTTTTTAATTAGTTTTCAGTCTTCAGCAATCACTTCCATAAGTTTTAAATTTTCTCCCCCTCCCTCCCTGAGATGGCATGTAATCTTTTTATGGGTTCTACACATACATTCTCATTAAACACATTTTCACATTAGTCATGTTGCATAGAAGAATTAAAACAAATAGGAGAAACCATGAGAAAAGCCAAACCAATACAAAACATAACACAAGAGAAAATAGTCTTTCATTCTGTGTTCCGATTCCATCTTTCTTTTTCTGGATTTCGATGGCATTTTGCATCAAGAGTCCTTTGGGAATTTGTTAGGTCCTTGCATTGCTATGAAGGGCTAAGTCTATCAGGAGCAGTCCTCACACACTGTGCTGATACTTCGTATCATGTTCTCCTGGTTCTTCTCATTTTACTCTGCATCAGTTCATATAAGTCTTTTCAGGTTTTTCTGAAGTCTGCCAGTTAGTCATTTCTTATAGTGCAATAATATTCCATTATGTTCCTATACCATAAATTGTTCAGCCATTCTGCGATGGATGGGCATTCCCTTGATTTCCAGTTCTTGGCCACCACAAAGTGAGCTGCTATAAATATTTTTGTACATTTTTTTCCTCCATTTTTATGATCTCTTTGGATATAGCCCTAGAAGTGATATTGCTGGGTCAAAGGGTATGCACATTTTTATAACCCTTTGAGCACAGTTCCATATTGCTCTCCAGAATGGTTGGATTAACTCATGGTTCCACCAACATTAGTTAGAACGTAATCGGTTTTAAGGCCTTCACTGAAATCCCACTCTTGTGCTGCCTTCCTTGCCACTGACCTTGGCATTAGCCAACATTGGAATGTCCATTGTCTGAGGTTAACAGTCTAGCTAATTCCAAAGGCAATTGTCCAGTTGGCTGAAGGGTGTTGGATTTTTTTGGCCACAGCAACTCCTTGGAGATGATTTATCATGTCATAGCAGAGATGAAATCTGTCATACTTCATACTGATGCAGTGACACTTCCTTTAAGGATTGAATTGCATTAAACATAGAAAATAATGTACACTGAGAATAGAGGATGGATTGATTGCCACCAGCTGGGTAGGATCAGGGAAGGGCATTTGAGCTTTCTTTTAAAGGATGTATTCAATAGAAATGTCTTCCTTCGCAGTCTGGTGCCTCAAGTTTTGGTGACAAGTTTTCTCGAGTCAAGTTTTCTCCGTCTCTGACGCTTTTTGGCGGTAAACCCATGGAGGGTTGGATTGCAGTGACCATCAGTGGGCTGGTGACTGTCTCCTTGCTCAAGCCCAATGGGCAGGTGCTGACCTCCACAGAGAGCCTGTGTCGCCTGCGCTGCCGTGTGGCCCTTGCAGACATCGCCTTCACTGGTGGAGGGAACATCGTGGTGGCCACGTCTGATGGCAGTAGTACCTCCCCTGTCCAGTTCTACAAGGTGTGTGTCAGTGTAGTGAATGAGAAGTGCCGGATCGACACGGAGATCCTACCGTCCCTCTTCATGCGCTGTACAACAGACCCGGCCCGGAAGGACAAGTACCCCGCTGTCACACATCTGAAATTCCTTGCCAGAGACATGTCAGAGCAGGTGAGCGGCTATCTGTTTTTCTCCTAACTCCCCAGACTTCCCTCAGAGGCTTTGTACAGTTTCCAAAACACTTTTCCCATGGGTGGCTGCAGATGTTACCATCTCCATCTCTTGGATGGGAAATCAAGGCTCAGGGAGTCTCTCGGCTCCCCTAGGATCCAGTTTCTTCATCTGGAAAATGAAGAGGAGAAAAGATTAGGAAAGTGATCTCTGAGGTCCCTTCCAAGTCTTAATATTCTGTTCCACATAACAAGGCTTGATCAAGTGCCTGCTCCGTGCAGTGCATGGAAGATAGGCAGGCGCCATGGACAATGGCCCCCACCTTCAGGGAGCTCACCTTGGAGGGGGCGTATGACCTGTACACAAACATGTAAACACAAGACACATTGGAAGGGAAGGAATGTTAACACCGGCACCTCCCAGAGGAGCCTGTAACTGAGGGGATATATTGCCAAGGGGGAAAAGGATGCAAAAGGCAAAGGTCATCAAGGAAGGCACTATAGGGATGGGGCACAGCCTAGGCAGAAGATGGCACATGCAGTTAAGGAATGACTCACAGTCCAGTTTGTCTATAAAACATGGAGTAGGAAGGGGAATAGTATGAGGAGAGTATATTAGAAAGGTAGGTTGAAGCTGGGTTCTTTAAATGCCAGGCCAAGAAATTTCTGTTTTGTTCTATTCGGGATCACTAGGAGTTACTGAGTAAGGGACTGATATGGTCAGATGTGTGCCTCAGAGGGGTTATTCTGGCAGCTGGTGAGGGATGAATCAGAGTGACCGCAGAGTACAGGAGACCAGTTAGGAGCAGGACAGAGTGGTGAAGATCTGATCTCAGTGGGTGCCTGGTGAGTGGGGAGGGGCTTCCAGGTGTGACAGATGTCATTAGGCAGGTAAAAGTTGAGAGACCGAACAGTTGGTTAGAGCCAAGAGTGTCACATGAAGGATTCTCGGGATGAGTGCTGTGACCTGACCTGGTTAATGGGGGAAGGGAGCCCCACTCTTTCACTGTGGGCGGGCAGGGTCAGAAGCCCAAGGGCTGGGGTCCAGTTGCCTTGGGTCAACTGCCTTGACCTCTGTCCCCCAGGTGCTGCTGTGTGCCTCCAACCAGATGAACAGCATCGTGGAGTGCTGGTCCCTGCGCAAGGAGGGCCTGCCCGTGAACAACATCTTCCAGCAGATCTCCCCTGTGGGTGAGTTTCCTTCCTAAGTGTCCCTTTGAAAAGTTGTAACCCTCTGCCACTAAAAGGCCTCTGAGCCCTCCCCCGCAGTGAACCAAGGGAAGGAGCTCCATCATTTGGGAAGTTTTTGTTTGGTATGTTTTTCATGTAAATGTTCTCAGTGTGAAACATAGCACAGAGTGATGATAACTTCTTAGGTACTTACTCAGTCCTGTCCTGTGGTCCATGCACCCCTCCATTTGAATATTTGTTTTTCTTTTTTGCATTTATACTGAGTACATCTCCTCATCTTTTGTTTATGATGTCTTTGCTTACTGTCAGGTTTACCCTCTAAAGAACTTTAGAGACCATTTAATACAGCTGCCCCCTTCCTCCTCAACCCTTTCACAGGTCAGGAAATGGAGGCCTGCAGAGGGAGGCGATTTGTCCAGGGTTACCCAGGTAACAGAGCTGGGATTCAACTAGCTTTTCTAATTCCAAATCTGTTGTTTTTCCATTACATCAATGGCCTGACTCTATTTATTTATATTCTTTAAAGCTTTCATTCTTAATTTCATTATATTCCTTTATGTTTACATACCACAGTTTACTCAGTTGTTCCCCAACAGTCAGACATTAAACAATTTCTAATTCTGTTATTACAGAGAATACTACTTTAAATAGCTTCTATATCTTTTTAAAAATAAATAGTTGCCTTAAAAGATTTTTAAAAATTATTTTATTTGATCATATTCTCAATAATAGGATTGGAAGCCAAAGGATATGATTATTATTTATTATTCTTATGAATCATAAGATTGCTTTCCTAAAGGATTCCAGCCATTCCACTATTAGTGTATGAGTATGCCTGTTTTTCATAGCCTTACCAAGATTAAATTTGATGATTTTTAAAAAAAAAATCAGCCAGTTTGATGGTAAGAGAGTACTTCAGAATTATTCATTTGTATTTATTAGGAAGACTGGATTTTTTTTGAGTGAATATTTGTAATTTTTGTATTCTGTTTTCTAAATTGTCTCTTCATATATTTTGACCATTAGTTATTCTTTGGTTGTTGGTGGTACAAGCTAGAAAGTCTTTGTGTCCAGACCAGGTGTTGGAGTGTACATCTGCTGTATGAGGCCCAGGCTAGATAAGCTCAGAGGGGCTTTACACCTAGTTGGACACAGGGTGATGCATTTTTTGGTGACCCATCTCCAGAGCTTTTCAGGAACCAGGCTCTGCAGCAGTAGAGTGCCAGTTATCTAAGTCTCAGGGCATCTTCTCCAGACTAAATAGCTCCAGTTTCTTCATTTGATCCTCATGGCATGATATGGAGCCCCTTTATTATTCTGGAACCCCTGCTCTGGACTCTCCAGCTTATCAATGGCCTTCCTAAATGTGCTGCCCTAGGCTGATAGCACTTCAGAGGTGGTCTGGCCAGTCTGGAGGGCAGCAACCACCATGTATGTGGTCTGGGTCACTGCATCTCCTGACAGACCAAGACTATATATCATCAGCTTTTGACATACTGAGCTGGCTTTCTTTGAAACCTCCAGGTCTTTTTTCAGATGAATCATTTTCATTTCCCAACATAACCTTTTCCCTTCTTATTCCCCACAAACCATCTCCTATAGCAAGGAATGAAAAAGAGGGAGAAAAAAATGGGAGTTAGATGACACTCACCAAAATAACTGCAGTCCCTCTGCTCTGCAAACAAGGTCAGGAGGCACATTTCTTTCTCCTCTTCCCTGAAGCCTCCTCATCTTTACATAGCATCCAGTGTGGCTTTTTTTTCCATCTTGTTGTTGGTGGTCTTTGTATGATTTTCTTGCCTCCATTTATTTCTGAGTGTATCAGTTCAGTTTAAATCTTCCTGAGCTTCTCTGAATTATTTGTGTTCATTATTTCTCAGTATTCGTTATAGCTCAGCATTAAATATATTCACATATATACATTATGCAGTGTTTGTAACATGCATACACGTGACATTCATCATGTACCATAGCCTCCAGTTGATGGCTGTCTTCCTGTAGGACCTCTCCACACATCAGTGTTATTCAGTCCTCAGTTACCTCTCCTGGCTTCCATCTTCTCTACGTAGCTCTTAAAGATCTGAGTTTGTTCATATATACATATTGGAAAACATGGTTCTTCCTCCTGGTCCGAAATATTTTTCTTTGTGGGTATCAGAATCTCATTCTTTAGGGTTTCCCACTTGTGACTTCTTGTGGGATCTTTCTTGTCCTTTCTTTGGACTCTTCTCCAGTTCTGCTTCTTGGACATTTAGAGGGCTTGGCAGACTGCGGCTTTTCCCTCTCCTTCTCTGTCCCAAATTCTTAGACAAGCTGGTCACATCCCTGTGAACTCCCCATTACTGTGGCTTCACCATCATGGCTTTTTTATCTATAGCAGGCCCACAAGAGCAGGTTGGATCCTCGCTTCCTTATTATCATCAAAGCAGCCCAAGAAATTACCAACTTCTCTGCTTTGGGTGGCAAGAGAGCACCCGCAAATGCCTGGATAACTGAAGTTCATTAAGATCCATCCCAGGCTTGTTAACCGTTTCCAAACTCTTCCTATTTATCTTTTTGTCCTGGAGATTGATTGTGTGCTCTGGTGTTCCAGTAATGCAGAGAGTACTGGGCCTGCTCAGAAGAGAGCTGGGTTTGATTCTCACCTTTGATGTTTATAGTGTCACGTTTGACCTCTCTGAGCCTCAGTTTCCTTCTGTAAAATGGGAATATCAGCATGTGTTTTCAAAGTTGTTATGAGGATCAAATGAGATAATATATCCAAAAAGGCCAGGCGACATAGTAGTGAGAGCGCTGGAGTCAGAAAGGTCAGAATTCTAACCCCCGCCTTGGGCACTTAGCGGGGTGGGCATGTCACTTATCCCCTGCTTCTGTTTCCGCATCTGTGTAATGGGATGATATGAGCTGCTCTGAGTTGCTGTGAAGGTGAAATAAGTTAATATTTATAACACACTCAGCACTGTGTCGGGCACATAGTAGGTATTCTATAAGTGACAGCTATTACTTGTTGTTGTTGTTATAGAAAACTTTAGAAGTGTTCTGTGTCAGTTGTCCTCATTCTGAACTCCGGTGCTCTTCTGCCCGGCTTTCTCCATGTCTTCAAACAAGTGTCCTCTTCTGCGTCCTTCCTTTTCTAGTTTATCTTATTCCTTTTGCTGAGGGTATGCCCTTTGAAAGCCATCTCACACTAACTATCCAAAAATCATAATAGCAAATTTGTTTCCCTGTTGTGAGGACTGTTCAGCAGTCATTCAGTCATTTTCAGGGCTTTTCTTGGCAGAGATGTTAGAGTGGTTTACCATTTCCTTCTCCAGCTTATTTGACAGATAAAGAAACAGAGGCAAACAGGGTTAAGTGACTTGCCCAGGGCCACACACATTAGTAAGTGTCTGAGGTTAAACTTGAACTCAGGAAGATGAGTATTTCTGACTCCAGGCCTGCTGTTCTGTCCATCGTGGCGCCACCTAGCTGCCCTTATTATTCAACTAACTACTTCCAGAAAGCTGGCATGAATCTGAACAGTTGATGGAAATGTGTGTCAGTAGTAGTATTTATATGTTAAACGATGTATAATGATAAATGATGCATTATACCCAAAGATGGCTACTCATATTGTGCAACTGGTCAAAAATTAATTTTTAAAAGGTGTGCTCATGAAGGAGAATGTTTATCGTTTGCTATGGGAGATAGAGGAAGACGTGTCTTTATTAGGAGAGCTGGGGCATGCAGCAGTCAGAAGGAGCTCCCTGACAGTCTAGATAAGGGAAGGGAGCTGAAGTACTCTCTGCATTACTGGAACACTGGAGGACACAATGAATCTTGAGGTGAACGAGATGAGTTGGAAAACGGATAATAAGCCAGGGCTGGATCCTAATGAACTTCAGTTATCCAGGCATTTGTGGGTGCTCTCTTGCCGCCCAAAGCAGAGAAGCTGATAGTTTCTTGGTCTGCGTTGATGATGATAAAGAAGAGAGGATTCTGACCTGCTCTTGTGGGCCTGTCACCGATAAAGGAGCCCTGACTGTGAAGTCAAAGTAATGGGGAGTTCACAGCATTTTTAGCATTTAAGTCTTTTTTATTCCAGTTAAGGGAAGGAAGAAGACACTGAAAGTGCCAGCTGTTGGAGCTCACCCTGTAGTTCATGCAGGAATCAATCAGACACAGCAAAATTGCAAGTACAGAGCAAAATGGAGTCGGTTTTGTTCTCCTCCAAACCCACTTTTGGCACATGCATCAGAATTTCCAGTTCACTCTCCTTGTCTTCATATATAAATATCTGAGTCCATGGCCTGGCCCTGTGACTAGCTCCTTTCTTGGATTTTTGTCTCCTGAATTTCTGGCTGTCTCTACAGTTGCTTTGTTACTTTTCAGCTGTTCTCTCTAGTGCTAGATTAGCTTGGTGAATATGTGTAGTAGCCCTTTGAACTACATTTGTAAGATTCCAGGCAAATGCATTGTTCGCCAGCACTTGTTAAGGGCACTCTGACCCTGGCCATCCGGTCCAGAAAGCCAAATCCCATTCTCAGACATCATCTTCAAAACCGGTGGTTCACTTTCGAAGCTTTCTTCCCCCTCCCAAGATCTTGCCTTCCTTTGGTGGCAGGGATGAAAATGCCAGTTCTGATCAGTGAAATGGGGTCACAGCACTCATATCATGTACCTCCCAGGGTAATTGTAAAATCTGGGCTTTGTAAATTTGGTCACACTAGAAAAATGTGAGCAACTACTGCTGTATGTTAACTGTAGTTCCAAATGATCTAGTCCCCTTTCTCCAAATGCATTCTGTGTTTTTTCTGATCCGATTCCTCCCCGTATTGCCTTTTGATATCCTGTCCCCAGGGCATCCTCATTGAGCGGTCTCCTCCTCCATTTCCCTGACCTGTCCATTCCAGCTTGATCTCTTCTCCCATCACATTTTGTACTCCTCTTATTCATTTATAGTTGAACTATTTTATGTTTAAGCACATAACTTAATCCCCCTCTCCTCAGCAGTAACGTCTTTGAGGACGAAGCTTCTGTATGGTCTTCCTCTCTCTGCCAATGCCAAATACTGAGCCCTGCACCCTCCAGACACTTGGTAGTTGAATGTTCAGTGAATGACTGTCTGGCTCCCAGTGCCCAGGACTCCTGGTACTTTTCATTTAATGGGATTAAAACGAAATGATCCCACATCCTTTGCCTTCCCTTTTGCTTCCCACCCCCAAACCTAAGCAGTACTTTGGTGTGTTTTGGAAGGCACAGATGTAAACATCAAATTAAAGAGGCTGCTTTCCGTTTAGTGGTAATGGATGTTCTGAGCCAGGGACTTGTGACTCTCCAGATGTCCTGAAGAGGTGGTGGGCTGGTGCTCTGCTCCCACCTCCATGGGATGCAGTGTAATTAAATGGGAAAGAGGACACACTTTGCTTCCTTAATGACATTTCCCAGCTTCAGGATAATTCATCAGTCCTTAGGTGCTCCCCGGTCTGCTGTTCCCTTTTTAGAGTCACTGACAGGAAAGAGTCCAGAAAAGGGTCTTTTAGCTTCAAATATATTAAATAACACACGACTCCTGCCACCGCCTCAAGTGTTTTGTTTGTTTTCTTCTTTATGATGCTATATTTTAAGTTGGAGATAAACAACCGATGATCCTCAAGTGGCGGATTCTTTCAGCAACCAATGATCTGGACCGCGTGTCCGCCGTGGCCCTGCCCAAGTTACCCATCTCGCTCACCAACACTGACCTGAAAGTAGCAAGTGACACCAAATTCTGCCCTGGATTAGGTAAGGCATCAGGCAAGCTGCTGTGGATTTTATATACATACATTCACATTCGCACATGCCTGGGGTGGTACATGAAGGGTCATTTGACAGGGCGCTATGGGCATCCATGGTGATTCTCAGGCAGGCATTCTTAACCTGGGGGCCGCTAATACCTACAAGGTCCATGGTTGGATTTCAGAGGTCTGTAAATTTGGATGGGGGAATAAAACATGATATCTTTATTTTCACTAATCTCTAATTTAAATTTAGCATTTCCTTCAGTTATTTCTAGCCGTTCTTCTGAGAAGGTATCTGTGAGTTTTACCAGACTGCCAGAGGGGTTGAGGACACATATAGTAGAGCCTGTGTTACTAGAAGAAGTTTTGGGGCCTGGATTAAATATAATAGCTGACCCTTAAATAACACTTTCCAGGGAAAACGAAGCATGTTACATTTGATCTTTGTAATAGCTCTGTGAGGTGAGGAAAACTGTGGTATTATTATACCCATTTCATAGAAGAGGAAAGTCAGTGTAGTTTAGTGGTTTGTGAGCAAAGGGACCTTAGAGCCCTAACCTGTCTTTTTTGTAGATGAGGAAATTGAGACCCAGAGAATGGAAATGACTTGCTTAAAGTCACAACCAGCTAAGAGCCGAGATGAGATTCTAGCCCAGGTCTTCTAACCACCAGTTCGGTGCTCTTATGACCCCACATCTGCTGCATCTGGAACCTACTCCTAAAAACCAGATAAAATTCTGAGTGTGTTGGATGGAGCCACAAGAGGAAAAGAGAAAGAATTCCTTGTTGGGAGAATAGGAGGCTGCACCTGGGGCTTGGAGTATCAGGGCTAGTCAGACTTCCCCTTTCCAGAGATTGTGTCTGGGGCTTCTCTGGGCCAAGTGTGGGGTGTGCATATGGCCCCTCAGAGATAGGTGGTCAGGGAGGGGAAGGGACTGGTTTGTCCAGCACTTACTCTTGGTCTTTTTGTCATTGGCAACCTAGGAAGAGGCTGGGAAAGGACCTAAACACTCTCTGACTTGGTTGATTGATATTTGACTTTGCCAGGCTGCCTTTTTTCTTTAATTCCCTGTGTTGAGAGATGCTTCACTGGTAGGGAAGGAAGGAAATGTTTGGCAGTAAAACTTAAGTAAACACAAGAGGAAAAAAGAACAGGAAATGTGACCATCAAGGAGAGGTCAAGTTTCCCTGAATTCTAGGGCTGTAGGGTCTGTCCTCTCAGGCCTGGGGCACTCAGAGGTGCCACAGCCTTCATAGGGGAGTTTCAGACACCACCCTGCAAGGCACTTGGCAGCTGGGCACAGCTCCCTTTGTCAGTCATGCTGGCTAGTTCTGTTCCTGTCCCTGGCTGATGCTGACACTTCCCAGAGTGGCCCCAGTCTGCCTCCTTGTAACTCCCCATCTCCCCCGCTGCACAGATCCTTGTCTTGTCCTTTGACATCCCACAGATTTAATGGTCTCTACAGAGGATATGCTCTGTTATCTCATGGCACAGTGTGGAGCAAACTTGGGCTCCTGGTCCTTTTCCTGGGCATCCAGGATGGATTGTAGTTTTTTCTGAGGACCATTCTGATAAATGCAGAGGATTCAGATTCAGCCACAGGAGCTTATTAGAAAGACCACTTTTCTTTTTTCTCCTGTTCAGAGGGACCCAGGGAAGGAACATGATGGGGAGAGAAAGGTTAAGGAAGAAAAAGACCATCCAGTAAGGCATGGAGAGATTATAGGATCATAGGATTTTAGAGTTTGAACCTGACCTCTTCAGAAGTTGATGCAGTCACACTTGTATTCCAACAAGGAGCACAATGTGTACGTGTGTGTGTGTGTAGGGGGGCATGGATTTGAATGTTGGCTCAGTGTGACTCTACACAAGTCACACAGTCAGCCTTTCTGGGTCTCAGTTTCCTCATCTCTAAAATAAATGGGGGAAGGGAGTTGTACCAGACTCTCCCTCAGGTCCTTTGGGCAGCTACATGGAGACTGGATTGGAGAGGGAGGCTTCTTCAGACTTTTGACAGGGCTGACATAACACTGAGAGTCAGAAGTCCTCGCATCCCAGTAGTCCCTTGACTTTCTGGAGTACAGGCATGGCCATGTCAGCTCCTTTGGGGTCAGGAAGTATCATTTGCTCACTGTTGCCCCTAGGATAGAAATAGAAACAGCTCAGCTTGGCATTTAAACCCCTTTCCAGTGGGTCTGTATCCTCCTTCTCCAGACTTCCTTCAGCCCACTGCCCTGCACGCTGTATACATCCCAGCCAAACTGGCCTGTTGGCTGCCTCCTCCTGCTGTCTTTCTGCCCCCATTTCTGGAACAAAATCCTCTGCCTTGTATTAACTTCCTTCAAGGCTCAGGTTGGGGTCATCTCTTAGGAAAAGCATTTCCTGATCCTTCCAGGTCAAGCCTTCTTCCCCTTCTTTGGCTTTCTCACAATTGTATTTCTGAATGAATAAAATAAAATACATAGGATTACAAAAGACATCAATTCCGTTGATATAAGAAGTCACCAAGATAGTAAAAGAACAAATTCAGGGTCTCCAGGTTAAGGGCTCTGGTCTAGTTAGTATTCTCACCCTCCTCAAATTACCTTGTATTTACTTATCTGAGCAAATACAGTATTTCTTCCTCTTCCCCTAGCAGTTGAGTATGAGGTCATAAGGTCACAGATTTAGAGCTGTGAGCCACCCAGCCCTACTCAAATGAGAAAACTGAGACCCACAAAAGTAAAATGATGCCCAAGGTCCCACAGGTCTTTGAGCACAGGGACTGGGTCTCATAATGTCTTCCCCCACCTAGCAAGTGAATTCAAGTGAATTTAAGGACTGTGCACTGGGTGCTGGGGGACACATTGATGTAGAAGACACTGCTTCTCCTCTCCAGGGGGTAATGGCATGAGCATGAAGCAAAGACATTTGTGCCCAAAGTCCTTAAGTAATTCTAGGAGGCCAGAGGGACTCCTCAAGGGAGTGGGTGACCTGTGCAAGGCCCAGCTCTACCACGTCACTGGGGTTTGAGGAAGTGGGACTGAGCTGACCCTTGCAGGATAGCTGTCATTTAGAGAGGGGAGAGGGCAGGAGTGAACATCGTGTATCTTTGGTGCACAGTGAATGCATCAGTGAGCCAGATTTCCTTGGTCTCGCTCCCCTTGCCATAGATATGTGTTGAGTCATTTCGGTTTTGATCACCTCTCCACATCTGGCCTATTCAGTAATAATAGGTTGTCTCTGCGAATTACAGAGCAAGTGGGGAGATTTTTAAGTGACCTGCAAAATACCTATAAAATGATGGATTAGACTGGATGGTCTCTAAGGGCCCTTCTGTGTGCTTGTGATCTTACATATACGTATGTATATATGTATGCATGTGGTCATCAAGGCAGTGTGTCAGTAAACATTCGTTTTAGGAACTTTACTGAGGTCTTGTTCCCCTTGGGGAGGAAGATGGAGCCTCACATGCTACCCCTGGCGGGGGCCATGTGGTGCCATGAAGACATTGCCCTTGAACTCTGGGTCTGCAGTCTAACCTCAGCTCTACCCTGAACCTGCTGTGTGGGTGACTTTTAGCAGGTTACTACTTCTTTTGGGCCTCAGTTTCCTCATCTGGATCAGATTCAAGGGCCTTCCTCATCTTTCTTGTTTGGTTCTGTGACCCTGGTTGTTTCTCCTGCTCCCAGGTCTGGCATTGGCCTTTCATGATGGCAGTGTCCACATTGTCCACCGACTCTCCCTGCAGACCATGGCCATGTTTTATGGCTCCTCCACTCAGCGCCCAGTGGATGAACAAGCCATCAAAAGGCAGCGCACCGCTGGCCCCTCCATCCACTTCAAAGCTATGCAGCTCTCCTGGACCTCGCTGGCTCTTGTAGGCATCGATAACCATGGAAAGGTAATTGCTTCCTGTCCAGTAAGGCCTGCTTTAGTAGAGAATCAACCTCCTCAGATCTGGTTTTCCCACAGAACCTTATAGGGTGACTCTCAGAATCTGTAGATCCTATAGGAAGGACTCCCTCGCTGCATGACTAGAGTATGAGGACCATATCTGAGGAAAGGATGGAAGCAAGCATTTATCAAATGCCTACTGTGTGCCAGGCACTAGGCTAAGTGCTTTACAAATAAGCGTGAAGCCAGATTTAAATTCAGGTCTTCCCCACTCCAGGCCCAGGGCTCTGTTTACTGTACCATGTAGCTTTCCATAAGGACAGTATCCAGTGATTAATAGATTATTTTGAAAGGGCCCCTAGAAGACAGACTGTCTGAGCTGGAAAGGACAGACTTTGAAGCTAATCTGCTTCCCCCAATCTCCCATTTTACGGATGAAGAAACTGAGACTCAGAGTGAGCCATTAGGATTAGAATCCAAGACTTCTGACAAATGCTAACCCAGTGCTCTTTCAACTATACAACACGCATTCCCTCCTTATTTGTTGAGGGGTGGGAGTAAATTGCTTGCTTTCCTAATAATGACTCAGAAGCAAGGTTTCAGGGAATTAAATTTATTTAGGTATCCACCCACTTTCAGAGAAGTAGTGTGAATAAATAATAAATTAAAACAACACAACAGTAAAACCCTAAACAAACAAAGGGAAGTAGGATAAACGTCCCAATCAGGTTAATGGTTCTCATTGTCTAGTTCCTACCCAGACTGGTGGTACAAGTCCAGGGATTAGGAAATTCCACTGAAAATGGGGAGGGGGAATCCTTCCTTGTGGTCCAGAAAACTGGGTCAGGTTGGGAGGGGCCCTTGTTTAAACCAAATAACTAAGCCAGGTTGGCAGTGAGGCAGACAGACCATGAAGTTGCAAGGGCTGGTTCTCAGAACTGGGAAGACAATATACGAGAAGGAGACTGGAGGCTGGAAAGGGCCATGGCACCAACATGTCACCTTCCCTCTCCCAAAGCCTTGCTGGGCCCATCTTCCTCGGTAGGCTGGGCTGTGTCTCTGAGCTGGCAGGACTTGGCCTTACACAACCTCTCCTGACTCCCACATACCTCCAGCTTCACCATAGGCTCTGCATTTACTGTCCGAAGGATAAAACTGCTGCTTCTCTCTCTCTGTCTCTCTCTCAAGTATATTTATTCCATGTCTGCAAAATGGAGGCCTTGCCCTCTGCTGACCTGCTTCGGCTTATTTGAGCTTCTGGTGACAGCCCTTAAACTTAACCAGGTGCTATTCAACCCAGCCCTTCCCTCTGAGTCTTCCATATTGGAGAGGTTTGGGCTTACAGGAATCAAAGACTGGAAGGCACTTCCACTGGAGCCCTCTTATTTCATCACCTGATCAAGAGTCCTTCTGACAATGGCCCCAGCCAGAGCTCCAGTGAGGGGTAATCACCTCCCTCCTGGGGCATAAGCCACTCTACTTTGGAAAACCTCAGGTCCTTGTATGATGATAAAATCCTCTTTCTGACCCTCCCTTGATCCTGGTTTCACTGTCAGGAACTAAGCAGAAAAGACCTAATTCTGTTTTCACGTCCTGGCTGTGGGGAGAGAGGGGGGGCAGCTATCTCATTCTCCTCTGTAGTTATTCAGCAAATTCAGGAAACATTTATTGAGTGCCTACTAAATGCAGGGCATGCAAAGGCAGGAAGCATTTATTAAGTGCCTACTATATACCAGGCATTGTGTGAAGACTTGGGGATATAAAGAAAGGCAGAAGAAAGGCCCTGCCCTCAGGGAGCTCAGTCTAATGGGGAGACTATGTGCAAAGAACTGTGTGCAAACGAGCGAAATACCTGCTAGATTGGGGGAGATCACAGAGGATAGAAAGACAAAAACTACACAGAGATAAAACATATATGTGCGCATTTAAGACTGACACAGGAGACACGGAGAGGCCAGATCGGAAAATTGAGTGAGAAAACAAAGTGTTTTGCAAACCTTGAAATGCTATATAAATGTTATTGTTATTTTTAATTATAGCTCATTTTGGTTGAAGGATGACATAAGGTTGGCAGAGTAGGTGGATCAAGATTGGAGGTTATTGAGCAAGGAAGTGTTATGGGAAGGGCCTCAGCCTCGGACGTTATTTGGGTCATGAGAGGAATGGACTGGAGAGGAAAGACTGGGAGAAGGGAGCCCAGTTAAGAGGTTCTCAGAATGGCCCAAGGGAGAACACAACCTCCCCATTTTCTTCATCTTCCCCTGCCGTGTTCTGTAGTTACCAATTTCATGCTATTGACTAATGAAGAGCTTGCAGTCTGCCTAATCCCTTCGTCCCTTTTCATAATAACGGTGGCGCATGGCCGTGTCTCCCCCATACTTTGTGAAACTGATTCTTAGAGCTCCATCCTCTTTGCTTCAGCCCCTTGCACTAGTTTTTCAAGGTCTTTTTGGGTCTGGGCTCTGAGGTCCACGTTAACACTTCCTCCCAGCTTTGTGGCAGGTGGTCATCTAACAAGCAGACTCTCTGGTCTTTCAGGTCTCATGTGTGGCTTCATGCGAGTCATTGATATACAAAGTGAACAGAGAAGAACTGAGAACGGCTCTCTGAGTCACCGCACTAAAGCCAACATCACAAAGACTGTGTCTAATGTTTTGCTGAAATCTAGGTATATTCTGTCTGCAGTATTCCCCTGATCTCTTGTATCAAAAAGGGAATTGTGTCTAGCCTGGCATGAGCCCTTTCTTGATGAAACCATACTGGTTGTCTGTGATCAGTGCTTTTCTTCTGCATGTTAATACTGTGCTCTGAAAGCTTGCTGGGAGCAGAGTCTAGCCCTCTGGTTTATGGGCTGCAGACTCCCCTTCCCCCACCCTTTTGCAAAACAGTGACAGTCTTTGCCACCTCCTGGTCCTGCGGCACCTCTGCAGTTCTCAAAGACTTTTAGAAGGTCCCTGAGTGTCTCACCAGTCACATGTGGCCATTTTTTCCAGTCCTTTAAGATGGGGTTTAGCTAAGTCTGGTAACATTAAGAAATCAGAGGCAGCTAGCAGCCCTTGACCTTTCTCACCAGCTCAAAAAATGTGGATTAAGTTTGCTGTCTCTTTACTCACTGGGGTCCTAGTGCCTGCCAGCCATTTATGTTGTCTCCTTCCCAAAGATCATTTTCTGGAGGAGAAGAGGCATAGTTACCATTTATGTTCAGTGCTCCAAGGTTTGCAAAGCACTTTCCAAATGTCTTATCTGATGCTCACTACAGCCCTGGGAGGGAGGTGCTGCTGTTATTTCCATTTTCACAAGTGAGAAAGCTGGGGCAGTGAGAAATGAAGTGACTTGTGCACGGTCACAGTAAGTGCCTTAGGAGGGGTCTGAACCTGGGCCTTCCTGAGTGCAGGCCAGGTGCTCGCTCTGCTGAGCTACCCGGGTACTTGTGGAAAAGAACAGAAAGGAAAGAAAAGCCAGACAGCGAGGCTGTGGCTATCATCTGTTGTCATCTCATTACTTTTTGATGCTTCTTTGTCCACACCTTGGCTCTAAAGCCCCCTCCTTTTTTTCCTTCACATTCTCCTCTGGCCTCAGCCCAGGTGGCCTTGTCTCCTGGCACAGCTTCTGCAGGGCCTGCCTTCTTGACTTGTTCCTCATCACTTCCATCTCCTGTACAGGGCTTTTGTTAAATGAGAGTTTGTTAGGGAAGTCGTTGTACTTTAGGCAGCTCACCTTTGGATGATTTCCTCCTTAGAGTCATTTCTGATCCAGTTTCCCCCTTACTGGAAATATCCTGAACTTTTCCATTGATGACAGATTTTGTTATTTCCTTCTACCCTTTGAGATGTTACTCCTCTGGGCCTCTCCCTGAGGATTTATATAAATGTCCAGAGATCCTGGGCCTTGGTAGGGCCATGTCCTCAATAGGTCACCAGGAGGGCAGCAGCTCTCCCCTTCCTCCATGGGGCTCAGCAGCATTTTTAGAGGCTAGTGGGCAGCCTACTTCCCAAGGAGGCCTGAGAACCACTCTTCTTCCATTCACATACAGATTTATCACTGCTCATCATGAAGACAGCTCTTCCTATTGGTGTCTCTGTGACTGGCTGGATCAAATGATCTGTGAGGTCCCTTCTGTTTCAAAGTCTATGATCCTCTGTTCCCCTGAACAGTGAAGTTGACCCCAAGTGTCGCTCTCATCCTATCACTTGCCATTTTTATCTCATTCCAAATTGCCTCACCATTAGTTGCCTGGTCCTTAACAGAGTCTTGTGGTTCCATTTGGGTTGGTCCAGTGGTGCATTAGTTGTTTGCCTTCTGGGCCATGAGCACCTGTCCTGTGCTAGACAGCCTTGATGGTTCCTTTCACTGCCGCCTTTCTCTGTAGGTCTTGCTTTGCCAGGATGGTTCCCTAGACAGGCTTTGTAGACCATCCTTTGTGTTCCTTACTGGGCAGATGGCAAGCCTCTGCTCTTCCTGCTTTGTGGTGGTGCTTAGATTGTCTTGTGCAGCACCATGGAGGCCACTAGTTCTGCTCTGATAGTCATGAGTACCTCCTCTTTAACAGTGCATATATGGCTGAGAGAATCCAGGCTTCTTTAACTCTTCTGATCTGGTCTCCATCTGTGGTGTCCTACCCCAGCAAGTGCCTAACTTATGTGACCCCTGCTACTTTTCAGATCTCCTTGCCATGTATACTATGCCTCATGAGTACAGTGAAGTGTTTGGAATGAGGATGGTGTGATGGTCCTGCTGCCTCTGGCCTGCTCACACCCTCCTCTGGATCATTGCGCTTAGTTTGGGGAGCCCTGTCTCAGAAGGAGCGAGATTAGGGTGATGACAGTGAATGGTAAAGACAGGCCACCATGTCATGACGGGAACTGTTGCAGAAGTTGGGATGAAAGAAGACCTTGGTGTGGGGAGCGCATTAGTCTCAGGCCATTTGCAGGAAGGATCATGTTGTTTGGTTTGACCTCAAAGGCTGCCTGGCAGATTTGTGGCTAACTGCGCTGTTGTTTGAGTTGCCCCCGCATCTTCGGAGGATGTCATGAGTCTCTGAGTTATTGGAGAGGAGGTGCTTGTTGCTGGTTCTGCTGGCCCAATCACCCCATCTCCCCAACCTCTGCCAGGTTTGCCATGCTCAGATTCTGCAAAAAGTAGTTTTGTTATCTGTAGACAATCAAAGAGGGCACCATGGAAGTGAAACGGACTCCTTGGGGTGCTCAGGGCCCAGAGGGACCCACATGGTTTAATATTAAATATTTTGTTAAACTGAGGGATAATGCGGAAATCCCCTTTTCGTATCTGGAAAGTCTTTCTTAAAAGTCTTAGTTCTCTTTCCTTGCTCTAAAGGAAGATCTAACTGAACTCTTAAGTGTTAAGGGAGGGCCTTGTATTCAGGGTCATCCTTCAGTCATGTGTCGTTAACTTTCTGTGTGACCTTGGACAAGTAACTGAATGCCTCTGGTCCTATCTCATAAAATTGTAATCATCTTTATACTTTACTGCCAAGCTAAGTCAAGTTAACAAATATTTATAAAGCGCCTACCGTAGTGGTGGACACTGTGCTTAGCCCTGGGAAGACAGAGGAGGGCAAAGGATGGTCCCTGCCCTGGAGGGTTCCCTGTCCAGTGAGTGGGGACAGAAGCATGCAAATGCATAGGACATATGGCAGGATGTTCTCTGCAGCGCTTAAAATCCACAGAACAATGTGAGGTGCATTAGCGTAAGTCATATTGTGCCCATATTATGGGTAAAGAAACAGGTTTGTTGAAATTGAACCAGGGCTGTTGAGCATAGAGACCAGGATTCAGATGACGCCTTCTGACTGTTCTGAGGCATGTGCCTCTTCTGCTTTCACACCGCCCAGATGATGCTGCGTGAACATCAGGAGGTTCTTTAAAGGCTCTTAACAGTGGGTTTTGTCTTCTCCTGTTAGCTGAGCATGCTCCGCATCTCGCCCTCCATGGGCCATGCCTTGGACATGAACATGTCACTGCGTCATCTACTCTTCTTGCTGGAGTATTGCATGGTGACGGGCTATGACTGGTGGGACATCCTGCTGCATGTACAACCTAATATGGTGCAGAACCTGGTGGAAAAGCTCCATGAAGAGTACATGCGTCAGAATGCGGCACTGCAGCAGGTGAGCACATGGCGGGGGCTCCCCTAGCCTGGGCGCTGGGAGGCAAGGTGCGGGCCAGCTCCTCAGATGAGCCGTCCACCTTGTTTCCAGCTCTTAGGCTCCAGGAGGGGTCCAGATTCTGGCAGACCTCCTGCAGCACTCTGGTGATCACCTAGCTCATCCTCCTGAGATTGGCTTTGGAGAATGGTGCTTAGAACACTGACCTAGGGGGCTAGAGCTCCAGGTTTATACACTGGAGAGTGCAGTATGGAAAATTAAGGCGTTGATCCACTCTGCAAAACTGCCCCTTTGTCACACCTTAGTGCCCATGGTCTTACCAATGTGCATGGTACTTCGTAAAATGAACTGTTTCAGGCATAGTTATCCTATTAGATAGTTTTATCCTGACTCCTCCATTAAGTAGCCAAGTGACCTGGGATCAAAGTGTTTGGCTTCTCTGGGCCTCCGTTTTCTCCTCTTTGAAACAGAGGGTCTTGGATTATAGGGCTTCTTTTGTGTCCTGGGTCCATTTGGCAGCTAAGTGAAGCCTGTGGACCCCGAATCTCAGAACCATGGTGGGACAGGGTGGGGGGGTTGTTTTTGAGGCAGTTGGGATTAAGTGACTTGCCCAGAGTCACATAGCTAGTAAGTGTCTAGACTGGATTTGAAGTGAGATCTTTCTCACTTCAGGGTCCTTGTTATATCCACTGTGTCATCTGGTTGCCTCAGACTCATGTTTTGCTTGTTTTTAATACCTAAGATAAAATATATAGTATTACAAAGGAAAACCAGTTCTGTTGTATTAAATATGTCATTTTTTTCCCATCCAAGTTTGTGGATCCCTGAAATCTCCCTGTGGTCTGGATGACCGCTGAGTTTCTTTCCAGCTCATCTAGTATCCATTCTGTGTAGGTTCATGAGATGGTAAGGATATTCACTACTCTAGTGTAGGGGGTGCCGGACTTTTTTAGTGACCTGCCTGTGACAGTGATGTTTTGGGAGTTTCATCACTTCATCTGGGAAGCTGGTTTTTCTGGAAGGATCTTGTGACAGTGTGACTCAGTCTGGACATCACTGGGGTGGGTCGTTAGGAAGCAAAGAAGCCAGAGATTAGTTTTCACAGACAAATTCTTCTAATGGGAAAGTTGTAATCATTTCATAGGATCTCAGAGCTGGAAAGGATCTTGGTCATGCCCAGATTTTCTAGATGGAAACTTAGGAACCACCTGCTTGGGATGTTGTCAGGAATCAACTTTGGGAATCCTTTCCCATTTGCAATTCTCTGAACTCTTTTGAAGAAGGGATTTCATTTTACATGGGAAGAAACTGAGGGACAGAGAGGAGAACAGACTTGCCCAAGGTTAGTTGGTGAGGCAGAGCAGGGGCTTGAGCCCACGTCTTCTAATTGGATTGAATCTGATTAACTCAAATCTCTTCCCATTGTTCTCTGCTGAGGAGGAGAAGTGGCTGGAACACCACTGATGGGGGCTCATCACCTGCAGTGTGTGGCACGTAGTGCACGTTTCTGCATGTGGAGAGGGAGATAGAGAAGTAAAAAGACACAGCTTGCAGTCTAATAGAAAAGACAAGCCGTGTCTACAAGTCTATATGCCTTGAGCATTGCACATAGGAATTCTAAGTTGCCATGCAAGCTGATGTGGAAGAGATCCCTGTGGGCAGGGGGCTGTTGGGAAGAGCCTTAAACAACATGATTATACTCTCTGCAGAGTCACCATTTGGGGCCTGGCCTTGGTGAAGGGGTGGTATCTTCAAGAGAGCAAATTGTCAGTTATTTTAATATAGATGCTGTTTCAAGGAGCTATAAAAACCTTGTCACTGGACTTCTTTCTCAATCCTTCCAGAGGAAAATGGGATTAGTAGAACCTTGTCAGGCTCAGTGAGTTTTTCACCATTCGCTCCCTTTGCCCTACCCCAGGCTAACAGTCATTCCTCCTGCTTTCTTACTAGGTGGCTGAGGAACGTGGGCAAGGTGGCTGGTCTAGTCATCTGACACCTAGTTTCTGTAAGCATTAAGAGCCAGCATCTTTAATTCAGTAGAACTGGCTTCCTTTCATAATACTGTGCTAAGGACAATGTGCATAGATAACCCTGATAAGCAGGAATAATTAATGATGATTAATGGGAATATTTGAAGGAGAAGGGGTGGTATCAGGGAAGGCTTCGTGGAGGAGGGGGCATAGAAGTTGGGCTTTGAGGGAAGAGAGGCATTCCATTATCCAGAAATAAAGGGAATGCTGAAGTCTCCAGGAGCACCCACAGTCGGGGGGCCTTTCCTCCTGGAGGCCTGGGTCTGTTTAACGGCATGGAGGCCTTCAGTTCGAGTCACTTTTTGTAGTCATCAGGGTTGGTCTGGCTGCTTGGTTAGCAGGCATTGTTAATATAATGGAAGGAGGCCTTGATTAAGGAAGAGTCGGGAGGCTCAGGCACTGCTTCCGGTCCTGCCTCTCAGCTCACTTAGACCCTTCTCAGTCTTGTACTAGAACATTCTTGGTCTGCCTCTGTTGGCCAGGTGCTGTCCACTCGGATTGTGGCCATGAAAGCTTCCCTGTGTAAGCTCTCCTCCTGCACTGTGGCCCGGGTCTGTGATTACCATGCCAAGCTCTTCCTGATCGCCATCAGCTCAACCCTGAAGTCGCTTCTCCGTCCTCACTTCCTGAACACTCCAGACAAGAGTCCTGGAGACCGACTGACTGAAATCTGTACCAAGATCACCGACGTAGGTAGGGCTCATGCTGGCTACTCTTTCTCACCTCTTTCTCTGTGTCCTTCCCAGGAGAACTGTGATTATTATAATGGGTATAGCGCTTTAGACATAAATCACACATCATCTTGTGACTGTACATTGATTTTTTTCACATTGAATTCTCCCTTTTGACAAAGAAAAATAGCTAAGCAAAAAATGCACTCAGTTCAATAACCACATCTGAACCACATCTATATGCAGCATTCTGCACCCACAGTCTCCCACCTCTCAACTAAGAAGAGAGAGGGATTCCTCCTCTTTTATTCTGGATCATTGCTGGTCTTCACATTGAGTCAGAATTTGGCTTCTTTTCATGCGCGTTATTTTCATTGTCGTGTGTTCTCACAACTTTACTCAGGGTCAATTCATAAAAGACTTCCTGCATTTCTCTAGCTTCCTTACATTCCTTTTTTCTTATTTCACAGCAGTGCTGTTACCTTCACATAGCAGAGTTTGTTCAGCCATTGCCCAGACAGTGGACGCTCACTGTATTTCCAGTTTTGTGCCATCCCAGACAGGGCTGCTGTGGATAATTTGGTATAGATAGGGCCATGTGTGTGTGAGTCTAGTAGTGGAATTGCTGAGTCAAAGGGGATGAACCATACGTTCATTTTTCTTACCTAATTCTGAATTTGTTTTCCAGAACAGTCGGATTGGCTCATAGTTCCACCAGCAATGTACTAGTTGCCTGTTTTCCCACTGCCCCCTCCTGCATTACCCCTTATTCAGTTTTTGTCATTCTGCCAATCCGCTGTTTTCCAGAGTTTTTTCACATTACACTGCCTCTCATTGATGAGATAACACTTTATGGCCATGTAGCCTGTCTCAGCCCTTCCTCCCTCCAGGTTGAGATTGGCAAAGAGGAGTTAGGGAACTCACTCCAAACCTAGTCAGGATGTCTTCATGGTAGACCAGAAAGCGACCTCACAGCCAGTACGCTAAGACAGGGAAAATGAGGAGATGTGTCAGTTAGTGGGATCTGGTTCTGGTCACATCAGTAATGAGCATCTACAAAAACTAACTCCCCAGAGGAAGCCATGCTCGAGCAGAGACAAACCAGATGACCTCTGAAGGACTTGGGGGGTCTGGCAGGTTATGTTCTATATTCTCAGGGCCCTTCCAGGTCTGCCCTTTTATGTTCTAAGGGCAATTTCTCTTCTGACATGCCACGATTTCCATGATTTGAACCTGTGCACCTTGTTTCTATTGTAGATATTGACAAGGTGATGATCAACCTGAAGACAGAAGAGTTTGTATTAGAGATGACGACCCTGCAGTCCCTGCAACAGCTCATCCAGTGGGTGGGAGACTTTGTGCTCTACCTTTTGGCCAGCCTGCCCAACCAGGTGAGGATTTGGCCTCCCCTGTCTTCTGCCAGACCAGGCAGAAAGTTAGGAGGCTGGCCTACCTGGGTCTCCTTCTCTTGCCTTCCTTTCGTGTTGGAGGCTTTTACCCTCCCAGTGGCGTAGGACATTTTGTCAGTGCTTTATGCTTATAAAGCTTCTTCACATCTATTTTCTTTGAAAAAATTTTTTTCTAGTTAACAAGAGTTTATTTTTTCTCTTTCCCTCACCCAGTTGAAAAAAGAAAAAGAAAACCCTTGTCACAAATATGAATAAGTAAGCAAAACACATTTCCACGTTGTCATGTCCAAAAAAAGTGTTTTGTCCTTCACCTTGAGTCCATCACCCTTGTCAGGAGGTGGGTATCACACTGCATTGTCTGTGCCCTGGTATCATGGTTGGACATTGCATAGATCAGAGTCCTTACGTCTTTCAGACTTGTTTGTCCTCACAATGTTGTTATTATATACGTTGTCCTGCTTCTGCTTACTGCACTCTGCATCAGTTCACACAGGTCTTGCCAGGTTTCTCAGACATCATCCCTTTTGTATTTCCTGTGAAACAGTAGTATTCCCACACATTCATGAACCATATCTTCTTCAGCCATTCCCCACTTGTTGGGGACCCCCTCCACTACAAAAAGAGCAGCTATAAACAATTTGGTGTGTGAATCCTTTCCCTCTTTCTTCGATCTCTGGGGGTCTGAACCTGGCAATGCTTTGTATATATTCACGTGATCCTCCTTATAGCCTTGGAAGGTTGATGGAAATGGTCTTCATTTTACAGGTGGTAATAACAGCTCCTATTTTTGGATATGCTACGGTTTGCACAGCACTCTTAGCAATACTTGCCCTTTGAGGCAGATTTTGCAGATGTTATTAACCTGATTTTCCAGGTGAGAAAATGAAGGCTGAGAGAATCCCATGCCTTGCCCAGGGACACACAGTAAGTGGGTGAAGCACTGTAGCATTCCCAGCACTTTTGTCTTCATCCTCAATTACCCTTGCTTCTGTTGCCTTGACTTTTTTTTTAAAATCCGTGTTTGTCATGGTCTTCATCTTCAGACTCATTCCTTAGACAAGGCCCGTTCAGCACATCTCTGCCCCCCTCCCCCTCCACCCCAGCTGTCACTTTTCAGCTCTGCCCCTGGGGCCATTCTCCCACCAGTCCTGCTTTCCATTCCCATGATCAGAGCTTCCTTCATCTCACCTGGACTGTTTGCATTGGACTGTGAGCTCCTGGAGGAGGTGTGTTGGGCACATAGTGGGCACTTGATAAATGCTGGCTGGCTGACTGCCTGACCCCCAGGCTCTCTGTTCTTTATCTACTTCCTAGATAGATAATCTTTAAGCATGGATGGCAGGAAGCTTAGGTGGCTCCCTATTGCTTCTAGGATCAAATGCAAACCATTTTGTTTGACATTTAAAGCCCATCACAATTTGATTCCGAACTCCTTGTCCAGACTGATTTCACATTGCTTTCCTTTGTTTCTTCTGTCTTATAGCCAGACTGCTTGCTGGCTGTTCCTCTCTCCCCTCCCCCTCATGCCTGCACAGGTGATCTGCTCCCTTCTTCCCCAGGTCCTCCTACCTGATACATCACTTCCTCATCTCCACCCCTCAGAATGCTGAGGTCCCTTCCAGTCTCAGCTCACGTGCCCTCCTGCAGGAGGCCTTCACTTATCCCTACCCTTCAAGATTGCTTTGTATTTACTTTGGATATAGTTTGTGTTGTCTTATTGATGTATAATGTTGTCTCTCCCCAGTAAAATGGAAGGTCCTTGAGGACAGGCACTCTTGGTTCTTGACCTTTGCATCTCCAGCACCTCATGGAGTGCCTGGCCTACAGTGGACACAAGTCCTTGTTGAATTAAATTTCCAACCCTCCTAGACCCCCTAGTACTTTGGATCCTGCTCGTCTGTTCTCCCACAGTCGAGGCTTCCTGTCACACCATGGCCAGTTTTCTTCTCTATCACAGGCTCTGAAGTACAGTGGTCATCTGAAGTTGCTCCATGTTATTGAGATCTGGGTTCAGAAGGCAGTTCTCTTGTCCTCAAGAGAAGCCAGGAGCTTAGCAGGAGAACAGGCTGCTCTTCTTCTGATCAAGAGCACCCCACTCCCTCAGATCTGTCATAATTCCAATGTGATGGCTCCAGGCCAGACTCAGCATCACTTTGCAGAATTTCCTCCTCTGTTTCTGCCTTTTCTCCAGGGGAGCTTGATGATACATGAAGAATGGAAAGAAGACAGAACAGCTTTCTTCTCAAGTGTTTCCCTGACTTAACTAATTCTACCCTGCCCTCCCCTCATCCATTAGACTCCTCAAAAAAATGCTCATGTCCACAGTCATTGTCCGGTTATGTTTGTCTCCACATGTTGGATCTCTGGCCCATGTTGCCTTTTAGCTCTACTTTGTGCCTTTGTCTGGGGTGGCATCTGAGGCTGTGGCTTTCGTTGCTGGCTCTTTTCTTGGATTCTGTCTCCCAGGAATGTCAGGACTTCTCTATTGCATCTTAGTAGATGGTTCCTTTTCACTTTTAAGCCCTTTGGGCTAATTTTATAAGACTTCACACAAGTCCATTTTTACCAGCTCTCCTTAAGGCCACTCTTTCTGTCCAGGAGCCCCAATTTCATTCTTAGATGTGACCTTCTTACACTTTTGGCTTTTCTTGGCAGTGGGATGAAAAGAATGCCTGCCTGTGGTTTCTGCACTCCCTTCCTGAAGACTTATCCTCTTTAGCAGTGTTCTCCAGGTCCTCTTTGATGGTAGCATTTGTCACAACATGAATCATCAGGACGGGGTGATTTCACCTACCCAGGTCTTGGGAAGTTCTCTGCCATGTCTCAGATATAGACTCTCATTCTCTCAGGTCAGCAAATGCTGTCTTAGCCCTCTTCAGCAGAGAGTCACTAATCACCGCTGTCCGTCCATTCCTGGAAGGGGAAGGACAGAGTGAAAGTGGAAGATTCACCCCTAACATTATTTCTAAATTCCACCAGGGCTCTCCTGTCCGCCCAGGCCACAGCTTCTTGCGAGATGGGGCTTCCCTGGGCATGCTCCGAGAATTGATGGTTGTTATTCGAATCTGGGGTCTCTTGAAGCCAAGTTGCCTGCCCATTTACACGGCAACCTCTGACACCCAGGACAGCATGTCTCTCCTCTTCCGGCTCCTGACAAAACTCTGGCTCTGCTGTAAGTGACACTCCAAAACCGGGGCCTTCTGCTCTCTAAGAATGTGTGAAGTGGCATGGATTAGTGACCTCCTGGACCAGGGAGCTGAGGAGAAGTGAATCGCCTTCCAGGCTCTGCCCTTGCTTATCTGTGACGCTAAGAAAACTCTTGGAGTTTTATTGGCCAATCTGTCCTCAGATCTGAAATGTTGTAGGTGACATGGGGTGGAGTGAGCTTTTTAAGAATGAGGGCAGTTGTAGAATGTTACAGCTGCATGGGACCTGAGGAGCCAGGACGTTCAGTTAGAATAGTCACGTGTGCAGATGACGGTGATGATGGTAATGACCAGCATTTAAATGGCACTGTAAGGCTGGCCAAGCACTTTTACAGATGTCATTTCATCACAGCCACCCAGTAAGGGAGGTGCCATTAGGATCCCCGTTTTACAGTTGAGGAAACCAAGATGGACAGAGGTCACACAGCCTCTCAGGCAGGATTCGGGCTCGGCTGTTCCCAGCTTGGAGGACAGCCTTCTCTGCCTCCTGCAGAGTTGGGTCATGGCTGTCACATATGACGGTCAGTATCCTGGAAGACCTCAACAGGCTAGAATCATGGACTCAGTTACATCATATGAACTTTAATATGGATAAATGTTAAATCCATAGCTGCCCAGATGCAGGATGGGGGATGTGTGACTAGGCCTTGGGTCCTGGGCAAAAAAACAGCAGTTCTGGGGGGCCGTAAGCTCCCTCTAAGTCAGCAATCCCCTGGTGCAGCTGCAGAGGGGTCAGGGTTAGAAAGGCAGGACCCCCCCCATGTGCTCCACATCAGGCCTTCCCCCTGACCCTGTCAGACTTGTTGCCTTCAGTTCTGCGCACCCCAGTTTAGAAGGCTCTTGGTCAGCTGGAGCATGTCCATAGGAGGCCAGCCAGGGTGCTGAAGGGCCTTATGATCAGCCTGCATGTGGATCACCTGAGACCAGGCAGGCCTAGCCTGAAGAACGAAGACTTGGCTCCTGGTTCAGTCTTCTGTCTCCAGGAAACCCGCTGGGCATTGCACTTACAGCAGTGCTTTGAGATGTGGAGAAACACATCCTGTCTGCCCAGGCCACAAAATTCTGCTTTCCTCTCCCCCTTCCTCCCACTGCTGCTGCTGCTAACAGGTCCAGCATCAGAGCCCCATCTCCTCTAGGGCCAGGTGAGGAAGTTCTTGCTTCTTGCTGGTCACCAGTCTTTCCCTTCTCTAGGTCGGGATGAGAACCACCCTTCAGAGCCTGATGAGACCCTTATCGATGAATGTTGTCTCCTCCCAAGTCAGCTGCTCATTCCCAACCTGGACTGGCTGCCCATCAGCGATGGCATCATAAGCAAACTCCAGAGTAAGCAGCTGGTGCGGCTGCAATTTGGGAAGGCTCCCGTACTACTTGGCTATGCCGGCACAGCACCCTTTGAGGTCCTCGCCAGGTAGGGGTGTGCAGAGATGGTGACCTCAGCTGGGGATCCCCAGGGAGGGGTGCGTAGACATGTTCTCTGACAGCTGGGGAAGTGGGGAGGGGCCTCAGGTAATGGCAGGAAGATGAGGAGCATGCTGTCCCCAGTGCGATCTACTGATGGACGGGCCATGCCAGAGGACTCCCAGCACCTCAGGATCGCTGCAGGCCTGGAGCTCCCTTTGCGGCTTCCCTGACAGCTTAAGCACGCAGTGCAGGGTTAGCAGCTCCCCACCCCTGCACATGGCACAGCATGCTGCCTATGGTGCGTTGGGAAGAAGGCTTTCCTTCGGTTGAACCGACCTAGTCAGGGCTGCGGGAGGGTAGTGAGTGGCATCTGAGGGTTCTGTTTTCATAACTGTATCTCAGTGTGACTGGTTTCCTTCATAATCCCACCTATTTTACTTTGTGCATTTAAATGCACGATCTTGAGAAAGGGCACGGGGCCTCCACTTTCCCAGACTGAAAGTTTGAGAATCTCTGTCATTGAGGTCCAAGCTCTGGGACAATCTGGGATTTAGGTGGAGGGCCTGGGATGGGTCACTTCTCCCTTCTCTGCCTGTTTCCTCAAATGCCAGCATTCCCAGAGAGAGCTTTGTAGTGGCCTCTAGAAGTGGGGTTGGGAGGGGCAAATGCTGTGTTCCAGGTACTGTGTTAAATGCTTTACAAATCTTATCTCATCTGGTCTGGTTTTCATTCTTGTCCTTGTCACCATCTTTCCCTGTTCTCATTCTCTTTTTGTGTTCAGAGCCCCTGGACAGCCGAAGATCGACCACCTCAGGAGACTGCACTTGGGGGCATATCCCACTGAGGAATGCAAGTCCTGTACCAGGTGAGTCCCTTGGAGTCCCAGGCAGGGGCTGGAATCCTGCGAACCGTAATCCCGCCCCCCCCGCACCCCATAGGGTGCCATCTGTCTGCTGGTGTCTTACCTCGTTGGTCTTGCTTTCTGGCCTTTTGGAGTGGAGTAGGTTTTTCCCATCATCCACATGGCCGATCCCTTCCCTTTCTCAACCTGCCCTGACATTGCTAGAGGACAACCTGACAGTTCTAGTTTCTGTAGCACCTTGAAACCTTGCAAAGTGCTTTTCCTGCTGTTGGGAGTTGCCAAACACATAGCATTGCTCCCATTTGGTGGATGGGGAACCAAAAGCTTCAGCATTTTACTCCCAGGTGCAGCCAAGATTTGAAGCTGGTGGGACTCTGTTGAGACACGCACCGTCTGTTAAAGGTCCCCTTCATTTCTGTCATAACACTCTCACCTGGTGCCCATGGTTCTCATCCTGACACGTTCCCTTTATTCTAGGTGTGGCTGTGTCACTGTGCTCCGGTCTCCCCACAAGGCAACAGCTGTGAAGCAGTGGGAACAGCGCTGGACTAAGAACTGTTTGTGTGGGGGCCTGTGGCGCAGAATGCCTGCCAGCTACTCATGACCAGCCCTGCCTAGGACCCACCCAAGCACTCCTAGGGGCAGGGGCCCTTTGGGAGGGTCCAACACTTCATGGAGTTTACAGACAGCATCTCTCAACCTGGCATCTTGTAAATATGTTTGTAATATACTCTGTAAAAAAAAAAATCCTTTGGAATTTCTAATCTTTTTCCTTGATGTCCTGGGCCAGTGTTTGTCAAGAACACCTCTCTCTACCAAGAGAAAAGAGAAGTCCTGCTTTGGAAAAATTGATGTGAGGGGAAGTGGGGAGCATGTCCATGACCCAAATGCTGCCCTTGGGGTAGAGGGGCTCCAGGCATCCTGGAACCCACTGGCTCTGCTGCCACCATGCTAGGTGACTTTGAGTGAGTGATTCCCACTTTGGGGTCTGAATTTAGTAATCCAGGCCCTAACCCAGTAGACTGAGGTCATGGGGTTATGGAAAGGTATAGACCCAGCACTGTCTACACTAAGGTCCTTCCCAGCTCTGGCCTTCTGGGCTCTGAGGGCCTCTCTGCTCTGGTAGCCTCTTTGAGGGTCATTCTCCAATCTGGGTGGAGGGATAGCCTTTGATAGCCGGCTCTGCTCAGATCCAGAGCTGGAAGGAGACTTGGAAGCCATCTCACCTGCCCATCTCACTTTACAAATAAGGATATTGAGACACAGGAAAGAACACACATCAGAGGTGGGATTTGAACCCAGGACTAGCCCCACATGTGGTGACTCTGGGAAACTCCTCCAGCAAAGCCATCAGGAGCCAATGGAGTTGCTTAAGAGATGGCAGAATCTGCTTTGTTTGGGTAGACCTCATTTCCCTGTGGTTCCAAGTCTAAATCTACTTTAACTATAGGGCCCTCTCTCTGAAAGAATTTTATTCCATAGTTTTTTATCCTTGATAAAGGATAAAATGATGATGGTGCTTGCTTAAGGTTCAGGACAGTTGGTAGAATCACAACCCACTGCTCAACATCTTCTGTAGCGTTTCTTTTATTTAAGATGGTGGCACAGCATCATGGGTAGTGAGCTAGCCTCAGAGTCAGGAAGACCTGCTTTCGGGTCCTGGCCATGCTGACCAGGTGACTATGGGCAAGTCACCGACCTTCTCCCTCAGTGATCCAGAAAACTTGGTAAGGGGCGGCACTGGTGCCCCTTATTGTATTGGTAGGGGGAGCCCCCTCACTTTGAATTCCCCACCCTCATGAAATCACATTGGCGCTCTTCTCTCAAATGCCGTATTGTCTCGGCTGTTCAAGAGACAGTTATTAATCTCCTGCTCCGTACCAGGTGTGGGCCTCGGCAAAGACGGGTTGGAGCCCAGTCATGCTGATGAGAGGCTGTACTCCTGTTGTTCTCATTCACAGGCTTTTCCCATTGACGTTCTGAACTTTCTGGTATCATGGGCCTCCTTGGCAGTCTGATGATGCCAAATACAGTGATGTATCTCTCCTTGTATGTAAATACAAATACATATATGTTTGTGTATGTTCATGAATATATGTATGTGTATACATATATACATATAGATATATTTTTTTAAAGAAATTCACCCAGAAGACTCTGGGTTAAGAAGCCCAGCCTTAAAGTTTGCTTCTTCTGCTTTCCTCCCAGAAACAATCCAGTCCTTGCTTCAGTTGCACCTTAAGGAGTGCTGATTTCCTAGGGCCACATAGATCTATTTTTCGCACGTCAACTTCAGTATCCACAGGATGAGCCCTGGATCCCAAAACTCAGTCCTTTACTCTCCATGAGATTGCATCTCACTTGAGTCAATGAGAGCAGCTGCTGTTCCTGAAATCCTGCTGGGCTGCATCCTGCTTGGCTGTGGAGGGAAAGACTGTAAGCTCTGCTGGGGGAGGTCATGGGGTGAGGGGGCAGTCACTGTACAGTCAGCTTGGCCACCTCTCCCTGACCCTTGGGAAGCCGTGCTTCAGATTTTCTCATTTCCTTGCCAGCTTTTCAGGGTGCCGGGGGAGGGCAGAGGATGAGGGTCTTATTTCTAAGCCAACACCGAAGCCTCCCATTATCTGTGAGAGCTCTCCAGGGTTATCCTTTCCCCCTCCACCACCTGCTGAGGAAAACAATTTTCTAATTCAGGAAACTTGATTGGAAACAAAAGGAAAGGGGGAGTTCAATGGGCTTGCTCTGAGCGTTGGGGATGTGGATGAGACAATAGAAAACTGTCTTGTCTTGTGAGGGGTGGTTGGGCTAAGGGGGCCTTGAGGAAACAAGACTGACTTGTTTGTGCATATTAGGGGCCCCTGAATGATCCCAATAAATGATACTCTGGATGAGGACCTATTCTCTACAGAAAGAGTCTGCTGCCAGGACCTGATAGACAAAAAACCTGGAATCCTAGAACATGAGTGCTCTTCAGATTTAGTCAAAGGTCCACACTTGAAGACCTAGAGGACCACATGTGGCCTTGCAGGTTCCCCACCCCTATCTAGAATGTCAGACCCAGGCAGGCCTTTGTTATATCCAACGTGAGAGCTGGAAAGGTCAAAATCACAGTCTCAGAGGTAGAAAGAATGCTCTGAATGCTGCAACTTTTAATTAAAATATGTATTTCTTTTTTTTACAATGAATTTGACAAACGTCAGAAAGGTTATCTTGTCCAACACATACCTGATAAGGATCCCTCTACAGTATCTGGCCAGTGGTCATCTAGTCACATTAATGGATGGGTTTCCTTCCCCTCAGTAGGAATTTCAACCAAATGTTTATTAAACACTTTTTGTGTGGTAGGAGCTGAAATGGAATAAAAACAAAAATGAAATCCCTATCCTCAAAGAGCTTCCATTCTATGGGGAACACATGGGCATAATTATATACTAAATGTACATCAAATAAATACAATTTACCTTGGACCCATCAGGTCTGTAGGCACAGGGTCCTCAGGAGTCATTGATAAAGCTTTGTTACAAATCTCCATCCAAGATGCCATGGAACCACTAAGGACTGTCCTAAGGTCCAGTTGTTCCAACCAGTGCTAGACCTGCCCAATTATATTGTATTCTAGCAAACACCTCCATACTTCTCAACATTTTGCTAAAATCCAGATAAACTGCCTGTAGCATCTCTCTGCTTTATTAGTTTGGTAACCTCATCAAAAAAGGAAACAGTCTGATTTCTATGGAGTCACACTGACTGGCAGTGATCACTTTCCACTTCACTGTATTTAGTAGGAAGTAGGCAGAAAATAAATACACATTTTCTGGGTAACTGGAAAGGGCAAACCTGAGCATGCTCCATGTCCCCATTCAACTCCCATTGTCAGAAGTGCTGTTACCTGGGTCATACAAAACATTTGATTTGGCAGAAGGTTGCAGAGAGGTGAATAATGCATAGTCTGTGGGCTGTTTGATGCCTCCGATCTACTGGGGTTCTTAACCTTTTGTGTGTCATGGAACCCTCTGGCAGTCCAGTGACACCCATGAACCTCTTCTCAAAAGAATGTTTTTAAATGCATGTAACAAAACATGGGATTACAAAGGAAGCCAGTGATATTAAAGTTCATAGATACCAAGTTAGATTACAGTTTAAAGCCTTGGGGGGGACTTAAGATATAGAAAATGATAATACAAAATAATAGTCTGTGTTAATTGTATAGGAGAGTACTGAATCTTAAGAGCACCAAGCAGGAAGCCATCGCTTAGAGCTAGGGAGATCAGGGAGGACTTCTCAGAATCTTTAAAGATTGGTAAAGCTCTTTTCAGGGAGGGCAGGGACTCAAAGGTTCTCGGAGATGTTTGGAAACTCAAGAGCCCTCTTTACCACCTATCCAGCAAGTGGCCATCCAGCCTTTGCTTGAAGCCCTATAGTGACGGGGCAATGCATTCTTTTATGTGGCAGCTGCCCATTCCACTGATTGTTTTACAGTCTTTCTGTTTATCAACCTAAATTTGCCTCTTGGCAACTTCCACTCAGGGGTCTCAGAGCAAATGGAATCCCTTTTCCATCTGGCAACTCTCCGACTCCTTGAATCCAGCTGTGCCCATAACCCCACCTCCACCCCAAGTTCCTTCCATTGAGCATAGGGCTGATCTCAAGCTCCTTCACCATCTTGGTTGCCTATCTCTGGATGCTACATCTTTTAATTAAAAAAAAAAAGCTTTAAAGTTATCTTTTTTATTGCTATGAACTTGATAAACATCAATTAACATGGATATTTTTTCTATACAAAATACAACAGAAAACAGCTGCATATAGATGAATCTCCACTATGTGTAGCTCATTTGTAAAATAGACATTTCAATTGTGGTAGCTCCAACGCTGCTTGTCTGTGTCTCCTTTCGAACTTCCTTCTGCTTTCTTCTGTTTATTTTTAAATGATCCATTGCTGCATTTTTTTATCATCCTTTTGTAAGTATCACTTTTCTTCTCTTCTAACTTCTTCCAACCCCTCCCAAAAGTTCTCATGTAGAACAAATGTACACACTATCTGAACATGTACTATGCATCCTAGGGAATCATCTTTGTTCCCCTAGTTGGAGGCAGGCTTCATCAGTCTTACAGAGTCCTCCTGATTGGTCCTTTCATTGGTCATAGATTAATTGGTTCTGTGTTGTATCTTGCTCCCACCAGTACTTTCACCGTGATGCCCTTTGGTTGATTCATAACTGGTTCTTTGGACATTTTGTATTTCATGAGTCACAGCCATACACTGTCATCAGAAAAATGTTGATTTAAAATGATGAGTCTTTCACAGAAAAGCTTGGGTTATTAAAAAGCACTGGGAAATTTCCAGGCAGTCCAACCTGCTCTCTTCCTATTCAATTCTGGGTCCAATTTCTCATTTGTTCAGATGCTCAAAAGTTTCTGAAAGAAGGGGAGACAATAACACTCAGAAAATATCATGGACTTTATTGATCCCCCCTTTCCCTCCTATCAAAACAACTGAAAGAATATCAGATTTGCATCAGTAACTGCCAACTCATATGTTTACTTTCTCTTCTTTATAAAATATTATTAAGAATAATCTGCTCACATGTTGATGAAGATGATGTTCATGATAAAGATGTAACCAGGGTTTGAAGTTGGGAGTATCTTGCATGCTGCTGCTTCAGTATGATGCTGGCTTGGTTGAGAGCATGATGAAAACACTACATGACTTTTTGAAGGGTGTAAAATTGGTATGAGAGACTTTTGGAGAAAAAAAAAAGACTTTGGGAAATAGCAGACCCATAGAGGTGCTAGTACCTACTATTCCTGATTTCCAGCTTACCTCCTTGGAGTTTTTGGAAAATTTAACCTGGGGGTGGGAATTGCGGTAAGATTTGAGTCCCTTTTCTTGGTTGAGTTAAGATATCTCAGTTCTAATGGGGACATACATTTACTCTTTACTTTCTGGTATATTTTATTCTGCACAACACTCTTGATTTCTGTTTGCTGGCTGCCTAGATATCTAATTATTTACTATTTCTGATGGTCTTTGTGTAACTTGTACTTCAGAGGAAAGAGGACAAACCAGTGGATATAAGCTTGGGGTCTCCTCCCCCTCCTTAAGAGATAGCCAGGGAAGCAGCTTGAACCAAAAAAAAAATCATATCTCTAGACCAGAAATATTTTGAGGGACAGATAGGTATCATTCTAGTTAAGTACGTCTTCTCAGAGGAGAACAGAGTTTCCAATTGAATGGCTCATTTTCTGGCTCCTCAGTAGACAAGACTTGAAGTTTCTCTAGAGAGGGGTGGGCAAGATTCCAGATATAGCTATCATATTCATGCTGACATATACATCTTACATGGGACATATCTTACAAAGGTATACAAAGGCAGTAGACAGGCTTTCACAAACCATATTAAACCAAAACAGAGCTTTATAGTTGTGGAATTAGCTGAAAGGCACAGAGGATATGTAGTTTCACTCTGATTACTGTTGGCTTTAAAAAGCATTTGATTTGATAGAGCAAAATATTTTTTTGAAACCTTGCATCCAATAAAGTGTCCTCAATGCATATGTTATAAACATACAAGATTCTTGGAAAGATATAAAACTGAGCTGACTTTTGAGGCATCTCTAAGCTGTAACCGAGATCCTTCACACTCCTAGGATTGTATCAGTGAGAACAGGGGTGGGAAACCAGTGGCCTCAAGGCCACCTGTGGCCTTCTAGGTTCTTGGCCTTTTAACTGAGTCCAAGTTTTACAGAACAAATCCATTTATTAAGGAGATTTGTTCTATGAAGTTTTGATTCAGTCGAAGGGCCTCACTTGAGGACCTAAAGGGCCACATGGGACCTCAAGGCCACAGGTTCCTCATCTCTGAACTAGAATGTCCCTCTTCCTCTGAAGTTGCTTCCAGATTGCTTTTACTTCACAGACATCTGATTAATGTCTTCCATCTGGTATTTTCAGCAGTTCCTAAGCTGTTTCTGCTTCATAGGAAATATTTGCAGTTCTTTTGAGAGGCAGCCTGTGCCTCATGCTATTTTAGCTGTTTTGTGAGTCAGGCCTGCAGTTGAATCCAGTTAGCACAGCAAAAAGTCTATCTTGACAACCTGGTTTCTTATTATTTGAGTTGAGATGAGCCCTCATTCTGGGGTTACTCTCCCAACCTACACTTGTACTTGAAGACTGTGTCCTCAGAAGGACAGCTGCTACTTTCGGTTCTAGGGGTAACTCCTCTTGGCCATACTTTTGAGACCGGTTCCTGAGCCTGCACGAGTGTGCCTCCTATTAGTAGTCAGCCAGTAGATGCAATTAACTTTCAGAGGAATTGCAAAGATTTTATAGCAAGAAGGGTAGGTATAAAACATTCCTTTCAAAAGCTTCTCATGGATATATACAGTGTCTGTGGAAAGAGTAGGCTCATCCTTGAATAAAATGGTAATAAGGAACATGTGTAGGACACACAATTGGCAAGGAATGATTTACCTAGTTATTGTTTTAAGTATTGGGCAATACTTAACCTAGTGTTCTTGAGTCCATAGCTGGCATTTCTCAATGCTACCAGGAATTACATTCCTTGAAGATGCTTCTTCACTCTTTCTATATCATTCGTCCTTGGTGCGTTTCTCAGTTCTTGAGGCAGATGCTTGCATTACCGTTGGCAGACACCCACTGCTCTGCCAGTAAACAGTGTTGCTGTGGCAGTTGAAAACCTCCAAACCCTCTGAAACTCATAAGCTTATTGACTGGACACATCCACCTTAAGGTTGCTGCTCTATCACCTCTTCATGGAAGAAAATGCAAAAGACAAGCCAAACTCAAGTTCAGAATTTCCTAACAGGACAGAGGCACTAGCTTCCATGTTATCAACAGCAGGAAGGCCAGATAAAGGAGAATGTGACTCACTGACCTTCCCCTACTGGTTTAAGGTAGCTCAAACTAGTCATGCCTCACTCACCACTGAAAAGCAAAGGCTTGAAGAACTGAGCAATTTGCTTTTGTAAAACCCTTGCGTCATTAGCTCTTTCAGTTCAGTAGCCATTGGGGATAGTGGGCTTATACTTAATAGTATTGTTTGTCTTTCATTGTAGAAGAAGACCATGACATCAGGAAGGTGATGCCATGACATGCAAGTGAATTGGATTTAAGTGAGGCAGGGCTGTACAAAGTCACCAGCCTATCTTTCTCCTCTGAAGCCATCTAGGTCCAGTGGTGACATAGATCAGGATGACTAGAGACGGCCCCTGTTGCACTTAGTAGTATAATGATAAGGAGGAAAACATGTGAAGTGCTTGAGTGGCAAGAGGTGACTCACCTCTCTGGGTTCATAGCACAACCCCCTCAGGCATGCATAGCCAGAAGGAGGCTCCCCCCAAACTTCCATGAGATCATTTGGAGGTAGGCAGAAAAGAATTGCACATGGTCTGTGTGACCTACAAAGAAGGACAAATCAGTGCATACTCCATCCTCCAATTCCAGGTAAATTCTTTTCAACACCCATTGTTGGCTGGTGCTGGGGCCATATTAATTGCCTTGGAGCTTCAACCCCTTCATTTGAGGGGTGTGTGAGTGTGGAGGAACAGGTATCTTTGAGTCATGTTCCTGAAACTACACTGCTTTCCTCATACCTGTGATGTAGTAGTTCAGGGTTTGGATAACATTCCTTAGCATAAGGCAGAAAGGGGAAGAAAGCCTTGAGGAATGGCCAATAGTCAGGTTTGACTGGAGCCTAGTGTCCGCAGAAAAGACTGAAAGGATGGTTGTAGACAGATGTTGAGCCCCTGTGGTCAGACAACAAGGTTTGGCCCCTTACCTATGATGGGAACTAGGGTACCATTGAAAGCATTTAAATGGGCTGACCGACATGATCACCACAGCGGGGCTTTAGAAAGATAACTACTGTGAATCACTTTGTCCCCTGGTTCTCTAGAGGCTGACTGTACTAAGACAGAGCTGCTTCTATTGTTTGCTTAACCTATCTGCTGTTTTTGATTTTGGCAAATGATTTTTAGCCCATTAGGTAACTGGATTAATTTGTTATAATGCAAATGGTAAAGAAAAGCCTCTTCAGATTCCCTTTGAAAAGCACATTTCTGCCACCCTCTCTCTCAGTGGGTAATTTTTATAATTGTAATTGGAGGGAGAGAAAAACACTCCTAACTTTTCTTAGCAAATTATTGTTGCTTATTCAGTGAAGAGAGTTTACAATGAAAACCCAATGGACTGAAAGATATGGTTCAAACTTTTGCCCTGGCTTTACTATATTAAGCAAGGCAAATGAATTTCTAAATCATGGGTTTCCAAGAATCAAAAATGGGCAGCACTGAGAAATTTGGTCCAGGAAGGCATCTTCATTCTGCCCTTCACCCTACATAGGTGGCTATCAATTCCTCTGCAAAAAAAGCTGAGACCAGGTCTTGTGGTAGGGTGAGGTTCCATTATCCTTCTTTATGAGGGAAGAAGTGTGTGTGTGCCCTGATCCCCAGTACAGTTGGCTCCAGGACCTACCACCATGGAAATAAGCCTAGTTGGGGGTAGGGAGCACTGTTTATACCTCTCCAGCTTGGAGAGAAGAGGGCTGTCACTCCAGGTGTCTCTGCCTTGTTAAATCACCAAGCCCGAGTTCCAGACAGCAGCCAGAGAGCAGTGCAGGAAATGATTGACTCTTTCAATAGATAACTGGATAAAGACAGCAGTGTTGGGGAAAATTACCAGTCCCATCGTGGGCTCACAAAGAGGTGCTTTTCAGAGCACCATTGAGCCATCAGGACAAGGGAACCCATGGGGTCAGAAGAGGCAGCCAGCTACCAGAACAAGTCTGAGCCAAGGAGTTGACCATGTCTTGTAACTGAGAAGTAAATAGAGGAAGCCAGAGATGTGCCCCACAAGAGGAGATTATAGGAGATTCAGGCCACTCGTGGAGCTCTTAGAACACAGAATACCTACTAAACTCCCAGGAAGACTGGTCTGTTCTTGTTGTCTCCTTTTCTTCACCACCCACTCAGAGCCCCTTCTGACCCCACCTCTGCTGAAATGTCCTAGTTATTGATGAACTATTCAGTCTCACACTTCATAGTTCCCTCCTCCTCAACCCCTCTGTAGCATTCGACACTGCTGGCCCCCCTGTCTTTCTGGATATGTTCTCCTCCCTTGGTTTCTGTGACACTGATCTCTCCTGGTTTTTGTTTATTTGTTTGTTTTTTGCTGTTTTATTTTATTTTTATTTTATGGAATAAAACAAACATTTGTGTAGCATAGTACAATAAAATATGATTGCACATGAAACTGCAAATCTCCTGTGTACAACTTACTATTCCTTTTAAATATACAACAAAGTTATCGTATAAATTTTTTTCCCATTTTTTTCCTCTTCCTTCTCCCCACTGCACCCTACCTCTCAGAGATGGCATTTTCTAGCTGTTTGTGACAATGCCATCTCAATCTCCTTTGCTGGATTTTGTCATCGACTTTTGTCTCTTAGGCAGGGGTGCTCCAGGGCCTCCCTTTGGAGATCTGAGTTCCTCCTTCAAACAATGATTACCTCATTGACAATGGTTCCCAGATGTATATATTCAGCCCTAAACTCTCCTTAAAACTCCAGTCTTGCACTGTGGTCTCCTAGCTCTCCACTCAGATATCCCATGCTAGGCTATACCCAATATGTCCAAAACTGGGGTGGTAGAACATATATATTGAATATGAAGTCAAAAGAGCTGAGTTCAAATCCTAACTCATCTGTTCATTACCTGTATGTCCCTGGATAAGTCAATTCACTTCTGCAAGCCTCAGTTTCCTCATCTGCAAAATGAAGGGATTAGATGAGATGACCTCTGGTGTCTCTTCCAACTCTAAATCTATGAACCTATGAATTCATCTTCTCCCTTGAATTTACTGTGCTCCTGAACTTTGCTCTCTCTGTCTATGGCACCTCTATCTTCCCAGACATTCGATTTGAAACTGTATAGTCATCTTTGACTCTCTCCATCATCCCCACAAAAATTAGTTGTCAACTCCTATCAAGTCTACTGTTTTACCCAGCCCCTTACTTTCCCTTTTCCTGGCCACCCCAGAGTCTAGGACCTCATCTTACCTGAAATCATTTCCTAACTGGACTCCCTTCAGTCATTCCCTTTTCCAGTCCAGCTTTCACCCAGTTACCAAAATCATCTTCCTAAGGCATAGGTTTGATCATGGCCTCTTCTCAATAATCTTTAGCGGCTCCCTATGGACTTTAGGATAAAATACAAACTCAATCACAGAATTATTTCCAAATTAGAAGGGATTCCAGTGCCCAACTCATACTGAAAAAAGGATTTCCTATACAATATATTTAACAAATGCTCATCTTTGTTTGAGAACCTCCAACAAGGAAGAAACTTCCAACATCCCACTCCACCTTTGGAACTCACTAACCATTAGGAAACTTTTCCTTTTAGGACATCTTCTTGGGAAAGGGAATTACCTATTACATGACTAAGTATTTGTATAAATATCTCATTTAATCCTAAAAATCACCTGGTGAAGTAGAGACTATTATAACCCCCATTTTACAGATGAGGAAACTGAGGCAGAGATTGAATGACTTGCCCAGGGTCACATAGTAGGTATTTGAGGGCAGATTTGAACTCAGGTCTTCTTGATTCCAAGTCGAGTCCATTAAACCACCAGCTGTCCTTATATACAACTTTCTTTCTTTGCTCCTACCTTCTAGAACTGTACAGAACAAATCCAATTCCTTTTTCCCTGTGTCAGAGGGACCTTATAACCCATAATGGTAAAGCTGGGAGGGTCAACATCAAATATCTGAAGATAGCTATCATGTCTCCCTGAGTCTTATGGACTCCAAAGAAACCCTTCCTCTCTAGGATTCTGTCCCATATGAAACATAAGGCTGCCTCAACAAAATTCTTCTTACATTATATCTGTTCTCTAGCATGGTAGAGATATGCATGTATACACATATATTCATGCATGTGTGTACATATACATATATACATGTATGTGCACACATAGCTATATATATGTGTATTCATGTGTACATGTATGTAGGTGCATCCTTTCTAGTTTAAAACCTTTGTATTGGACTTGGAAGACTTCAAGAAAATACATTTTTATCAATCCTTGTTAGGCCTACTCTATCTCTCTATAGGAGTCCATCATTCCTATACTTTAAGCCATGATGCAGAAATCTAAGCTGCCCATGCTCTTAACCAGCTTTTTGCTTCCCCAAATCAGCCTTTTTCTTCTGAACTGTAGTCTGTCTTGGGTGGACTGGACAGTAGTGAGGAAACTCTATTGCCTGTGCCCCTAAAACCTAAGATATATTCCTTTTCTTATCTGGGACTTGACTATCTTCCTCCAGGCTTTCTAGATCCCTTCTAACAGTATCATTTATGTTCAAATGAGTTACTAAAAATGGGTAGGAACCATCTGTTTTGAAAAGTCTAGGGAGATCTCTACCACAACCTGGACATACATACATGGACATATATGTATATACATGTATGCATTATAAATATGTGTACATATATTTATATGTGCATATATAAACACATGCATACATATATATGCATGCACACACACACATAGGCAATAAACCTTTCTATCTTGGTTGACCTGGTTGTGAGTTGGGAAGACCAAGGCTTGAATCCAGCTTCAGATATTCAACCTCAGACTCTTAACCACTGTCTGCTTTAGTGTCCTCATCTGTAAAGTGGGAACAATAACATCAACTACTTCCCAGAGTTACTGTGAGGATCAAGTGAGATAAGATGTAAGGTGTTATATAAATTATTAGCTATTATAAGTGTTCTTCTCAACTCACTTCCCCTCATCAGGGACTTACCTGTGGATCTCTAGTACTGCTCCTAGAAGGATGAGCTGCAGCATCCAACTCCCTCCTCCAAGGGAACAACCTCCAATGGGTTTGTTCACTCCAAGACGTCAGTGACCCACCTGCTTCTCTGCTGTGTGTGTGAGGCCAAGAAAAGTAGGATCTTTTGCTGTTTATGTTTTAATATAATCAAGAAGTATAAAGCCTCTATTTGAAAGTGATTAAAGAAGATCTTCCCCACCCATTGATGGGTCTGCCCATTGAGGGACACTTGACTAGGGGAGTTGTTTTATAGGAAGGTCCCAAATACCTTTTGTTTTTTTCTGTTGAGGCACTGGGTCAGAGTGGCTCTGAAAAGTGTATAAATACTCTGAAGGGGAGGTTTTAGTTTGGGGTTTATTGACTGGAAGTGTTTGGCCAGAGGAGGACTCTGGGAAGCCCTTAAGCAGCCCCCCCAGCTTTGAAAGCCCAGATGTTGGTGCTTCCCGCTGTGGTAACTATGGTCAGACAGTTGGACCTGTCTGTTGAATTGTAATGTATGTATTGATTATGGTCAGACAGAGGCAGCCATGTCTGTGGATCTTTGGTTTCTCTGTATTTTCTTTGAAGTTCAGGGTCCTGACTTCCCTGAACTAGGTGAATGGTATATGTGCTTCATTAAAGTGATTGTTAACCCCTCAAAAGTTGCCTTTTCTTTTAGAGAAGCAGATCAAAGAACCTGTGATAGCAAGCCCCTCTGTGTATGCCGGGGTGCTTACTGTTATAATGTGTCACCCTCCTGGCACACGTTAGGAATCCCTTCTTCCTCCCCAGATGCTTTCCCTTCTCTCCCCCTGCCCCCACCAAAGCCATCTTTCCCTTCTGCTTTATTTGTTTTCAACAGTTCCAGTTCCTAATAACTTGGAATGTGGAGAAGCATTCTTCTAGCACCAAGATCTCAGAGGATCAGAGCCTATTCTCTTCTTCTGGGAGGGAGATCAGTCTGCACTTGGGACACTCCTTTGCCTGGTATTTAGGGCTGTCCACAGTCTGGCTCCAACCTCCCTTTCCAGACTTATTTCCCACCATTCCCCTTCACCTAGTCTATGTTCCAGTCAAACCAAACGGATCACTGATCTCCAAACTCTACACTCAGTCAATCAACTTGCATTAGTTAAGGGCCAACTCTGTGCCAGGCACTGTGCTAGTCATTGGGGATAAAAAGTGAGTCTTTGCCTTCAGGAAGTTTACGTTCAGTGTAACACATTGGGAAGATGACATGTACACATAAAAGTATCAACAAAAGTCAATAGATTAAAGTGATTATATGTATTATATACATATATTTGTATGTATGCTCATGTATATGCATGATTCACATGTAGAGATACAAATACATACATATATCTGTGTATACAAACATATACATACATGTGTGTATGCAGATGTAGCAGTACTATATCTGTATATCCACTATATTACCCTGTATTGTCTGTACAGTACTACTAAAATCCAACTCTGGCCCGGCCCCACTCTTCTTGCCTTGCCCAGTGAATCTTAATGGCAGACTGCTCTGTCCATCCAATGCATCTCAAATAGTCAATGACTTGCCTCAGTTTACCCAAAGTATCTGTGGATGACCTGGGACCCTGACTTCTTGGAGGGAGGAAGATGGATATGTCTGAAAGGCAGGAAGGAGCACCAAGCAGGAGTCCTCTGAATCTGGCTTCTTCCAGGTCAGCTCTGATAAGAAGAGGGAAAGAAGTATCATAAACAAGGGAAAAGTGGAGGGATCTAGTCTCAATAGACTAAATTTTATTTTTAACAAAGTGTTTTAGAGGAAAGAACTCTGGATTAGTAGTCAGAGTTCTATCTCTGCCTGTGACTGTGTGACCTTGGACAAGTCCCTTCTACTCTGTGGACTTTGTTTCCTTCTTCTGTAAAACAAGGGTCTTGGATTAGAATGGGGGTTTTTAACCTGGGGTCTGTAAATTTGCTTTTTTTTTTTAAATATTTTGATAATCCTCTTTCAATATTAGGGGCAGCTATGTAGTGCAGTAGATAGAGCACTTGCCCTGAAGTTGGGAAGACTCCTTTACCTGAGTTCAAATCTGACCTCAGACACTTACTAGCTGTGTGACCCTAGGAAAGTCACTTTACCCTGTTTGCCTCAGTTTTCTGTAAAATAAGCTGAAGAAGGAAATGGCAAGCCACTCCAGTATCTTTGCCAAGAAAACCCCAAATGGGATCATGGAGAGTCGGACATGGCTGAAAAGCAACATTACTGATGCTCTTTGTAATCTCATGTATTTTATTTTAACATTTGTTAATAAATTTTATTAAATTTATAAATAAATTAACATTGATTTTAACATTTAAATAACTTATTCTGAGGAGTCCATAGGCTTCACCAGGTTAACTATCAAAGAGTTTCTATGAAGCAGAACAAAAATTGAGGATACTCCCCCACCCCAATTTCTAGACCATCTCTAAGCACCTTTTAACTCTGACGTTCGATGATCCTGTAAACTCAGGGAGCAGTAATTAGCCTTACAATTTGATTATGCTTTGACTTCCAACTCTAATAACGGGTTTACAACTGAGGTCAATTGTTTCTGGACATTTACCAGACTTCCGTCTTTACTGGAAAATGATGTAATTTGTACATATTTGTACTTTGTATTGCTTTGAGACAACAACTATTAGGCTCCCACCTTTGCCCCCAAATTTCTACTCTAAGCATTCCATTCAGAATGACCTGAGTTCAAATCCTGTTTCGGATACTTATTAGCTATGTGACTGTGGGCAAACTACTACTCTGTGACACAGTTTCCTCATCTGTCTGTTACATGTGAGCACCTTGCAGGGGACTCGTATTGCCCTGTAAAGGGGCACTCTTCCATGAAAGCAACTCAGATTGGCATCTATGATGCCTTCCTTAAGCCTGTAGGGAGGTAGCATGTCACTATATTACTTATCCAGTGAGGGAGTGCAGTACCAAAGTGGTAAATCTCCTAGAGCCATCAGCCCAATAGCCACCCCAGTTCTTTTCTGGCCCGTGTGTGGAATAGCCTTCCTAATGACTGCAGTATGTCCCCTGCTCACCAGAGGGCACTCAGCGTAAAACATTCTGCCAGCTCCCCAGTGCTCAATTCAAACCCAAATTGGACTGGTTGTCTAGAAGCTGAATTGGGATAGTACTGACATTTTGGGTTGGAAGGCCCTTCCCAGCTTGGATATTCTATATCCTAAGGTCTATCTCAGCTCTGACAGTCTGTATTCTAAAACTCCTCCCAACTCTGACATAACTATGTTCTAAGATCTGTCCTAGATTTGATGTTTAATATCTAAGGGCTCTCCTAGCTTTGATGTCCTATATTCTAATGTAGGCCCCCCTTTTACAAAACGAAATAGTCCCTGCTCTCAAGGGTCTTACATTCTACTGGGTAGAAAATATGTCTATGCAGATAAACACAAAACATACAAAATTAGTACAAAGTAACAGGGAGTGGACCCTACTAATTGGAGGGAGGAAAGTCTCTTGTAAAGGGTGGTCCTTGAACTAAGTTTTGAAGGGAGCTAAGGATTCTATGAGAAGGAGAGGAGACAAGCATGAAGGAACAGCCTAGGCAAAAGCAGGGAAGTGGGAGATGAAGTATTATATAGAAAAAGATGAGATGTTGTATAGTAAGTTGGACAATTTTTTTTTCTAGAACTTAGAATACAAAAATGGTCAAATGTAATCAACCTGAATGGGTGAGCGAGGGAAGCCAGATTTTGAAGGACTTTAAAGGCCAGACAAAAGAGTTTGTTATTTTCTCCAATGGGGCAATAGGGAGCTACTGAAATTTCTTGAAGGGAGGAGGGATGTGATAAGAGCTGTGCTTGTCTGTAGTTCCCTCACCAACATGGCTGACCTTTTCCCAACACTCTCTGTCTTGTCAGTCTCCTTCCTAAATTCAAACCCAGAACTTAACACAATAGTCTAGGTGAAGCCTGGCTATGACAGAAGAGAGCAGGAGTCTCAGTTGTGTCTTGGTGGTGGAAGTGTGCACATCAATTAAACCTGGCAGATGCAGTTTGGTTTTTGAAGCTGGCTTTACATTCAGCTTGAGAGCAAAAGCAAATCACTTCATTTGGAGAGGAGTAAGGGCTCCCCGTTGTGGCCTTCTTCTATAAGTGCATAAGCTCCATTCTTGGCTCTTCTATGGCCCTGGGTTAGGCAATAAGATGGTATGGGGCCATACCTGAATCAAAGCCTTTATGTTACTGGCTCAGCCCCGAAGGACCGGAGAAAAGAAGGAAGAGCAGGAAGGGAATCAACCAGGCCTCGGGGACCACAGGCTTTAGGGCAAAGCTTTAATCTTAGATTCAGAAAAGCCTGGATTCAAATCTCTCCCCAGATAGTTACTGTGTGACCCTGGGCAAGTCACTTAACTTCTCAAGGCCTCAGTTTCCCCATAGGTAAAGTGAGGATGTTGAACTAAACCTCTAAGCTTCTTTCAGCTCTAAATCTATATCCCTTAACTCCTGATACTCGTCTATGATTGTGTAACCACAGCAAGAACCACTGGCCCTGCTCTGACATTCTACGACAGCTGCCCTTGAGGGCAGAGACTGCCTTATACTTTTCTTTCTAGACTTTCTAGACTATACTATACTATACTATACTTTCTAGACTAGACTATACTATACTTTCTAGACTTAGCACATGGCCTGGCACATGTATGTGATTAATATATGTTTATTGACTCTGACTTTGTAAAAACTAATTTATGCTAATTGGTAAAATCATGCTGAGGAGGTAATCACTGGTATAGCGTAGACTGTACCAGAACATGGTCTGAAACTGATGGAATTAGAGAATTAGAGATGGAGCGACATTCCCCACTCAAGGGTAGCCCTAGAATCCTAGGGAGGAGATGCATCCTGGATTGGGCACCTGGGTCATCAGAGTGAGTGCGTTAAGATAATGATTCTTTTGCAGAATAACGAGTTTCTGGAGATGACGAAATCCAACAAAGTAACCGGGTGGGAAATGAAGGAATATTTATTGAGAAGATACATAGGAAGAACATTCGCACTTCCATTATCTGAAGGTATACTTTCCCCTCTAGCATCTCAGGCCCTGGGGAGAGGGAGTTCAAACCTAAAGCAGGGTCTACACAGCATTCACATGACCAAGTTCACCTCCAAATTCAGCAAAGCTGATGGAAGAATCCCTGTCACTCCCTCTTGGCTGCTATGTTGCATAAACAGGTCACTTAGTACTTTACGCCTTTGTACTTGGCTCAGTGGCCAGCAAAATCCAGCATAGATTCAGGCTCCTAGACATCTTGTGAAATTCACAAGATCTTAACTTTTTCTTATGTTTTTTTCACCCAAGAGCAGGGAAAAAACAAATACAAAAAGGCAAAAAACAGGTTCTGGGTGTATTCAAAGGCCACTTGTCAGTCCTAAATGACCCAAGGAGCCTCTCTCTCTCTCTCTCTCACACACACACACACACACACACCACCCAGAGGCTTACAGCTTGTCTCCCTCACTCAAACACAGACAAGCAGGAAAGATAAGGCTGATAAATGGCCCTTCGAATGCTTTTTTTTGGTTCTGGCTCAGCAACCAATTTAAAAGGCTCCTCTTCTTCACATGATAAATGGACTGGAAACATAATACTTGCACGTGGTCTGAATCAGGGAACAGAACCCTTTGATGTTCTAGGGTCTCTTTTAGCTCTGATCTTTCATGTTCTAAGGCACCTACCAGCCCTATTCTTCTATGTTCTAAGGCCCCTCCCAGCTCTGACATGTTGGGTTATAAGGCCCTTCCCAGTTCTGATATTCTATGTCCTAAGGTCCCTCTCAGTTCTGACAGTCTATATTCTAAGATTCCTCCCAACTCTGACATACTGTGTTCTAAGAGTTCTCCCAGATTTAGTATTTTATATTCCAAGGGCTCCCCTTGCTTTGACATCCTATGTTCTAAGGTCATCCCCCCTGCCACACACACACATGCATACACACCATTGCCAACATTCTATGACATTATAAGGACCCTTCCAGCTCTGACATTATATTAAAATCAATATGGCAGTGACTTGTAGTCAGAAAGACTTGGGTTTGTATTTTGCCTCTGATACTTACTGGCTGTCATCAGCCTCTCTGGTCTCAGTTTTCTCCTCTGTAGCACCTACCTCATCAGGTTGTGAGGGTCAAATGAGATTGCTATATAAAGATGAGATATTTTCTATTCTAAGATGCTTTCATGCTCTCCTATGTTCTATGATTTCAAACTTCCAATTTAATTTAGTTAATAACATTTAGTAAGTGCTTGTTGTATACAACTGGGCCCTGAGGAAACAAAAATTAAAAAGTGACTTTGCCCCTACTGTCATGGACGTTACATTCTCTCTGAGGGAGAGCTCTAACACAGGCACAGATGCACATTACACAAGGTAGAATGTAAGGAGGGCACAGGAAAACCAGACAAAGTATTCAAGGGAGATTTAAGGGAGAGAGAGAATGCTCTTCCTAGAAGAGATCCATGCGGGAGGTGACCTCTAAACTGAGCCCTTGGAGGAAATTAAGAACTCTGAAAGACAGAAATGAGGAGGGAGCCTGTGCAGATACATGGCCTGAAGAGAACCCAAAGTCAAGGGGGTGAGTTGACAGCAAAGTCAAGATCTAAAATGAACCCAATGGGCTAGAACAATAATTCAAAACTGATACAATGGAACAGAATGGGAATATTAACCTTGCTTCTTTATATAAGACCCTTGGAGCATGTCTAGATGTGGTGATGTTCATTGTCTTTACCCAATGGCCAATACTCATATCTAACGTACTCATAATCTTTTTAAAAATTAATTTATTTGTTTTCAGTCTTCAACAATTGCTTCCATAACTTTTAAATTCTCCCCTACCCTCCCCAAGATGGCATGCAATCTTATCTGTGTTCTACATATACATTCTTATTAAGCACATTTTCACATTAGTTGCATAGAAGAATTAAAATGGAAGGGAGAAGCCATGAGAAAACCCAAACCAAAACACAAGAGAAAATTGTCTGCTTCATTCTGCGTTCCAATTCCATAGTTCTTTGGATGTAGATGGTATTTTCCTCAAGAGTTCTTTGGGAATGTTTTAAGTCCTTGCTTTGCTGTGAAGGACTAAGTCTATCAGAAGCAGTCTTTGCATACTGTGGCTGTTATTGCGTATAATGTATCCTGGTTCTGCTCATTTCACTCAATATCGGTTCATATAAGTCTTTCCAGGTTTCCTGAAGTCTGACTGTTCATCATTTCTTACATAACACAATAGTATTCCATTACATTCACATACTACAACTTGTTCAGCCATTTCCCAGCTGATGGACACTTCTTCAATTTCCAGTATTTGGCCACCATAAAAAGAGCTGCTATAAATATTTTTGTACATGTGGGACTTTTTCCCATTTTTATGATCTTTTGGGGGTACAGTCCTAGAAGCAATATTGCCGGGTCAAAGGGTGTGCACATTTTTGTAGCCCTTTGGGTATAGTTCCAAACTGCTCTCCAGAATGTTTGCATTAGCTCACAGCTCCACCTACAACGAATTAGTGTTCCAACTCTCTGTGGCAGCAAGTGGGGTGGGATTTGTTTGTTTGGAGTTGTTTTCCAGGCTCAGGCTAGGTTGTGAGCACCTGAGGGTTCAGTACTCTTTGAGCGCTGATGATTCACAGCTGTGCTGAGTCATGTGGATTTTGTGCCTTTTGACTTCAAGTCAATCAGAAGCCAAGGCTTATTATACATACTGGGAGGTTAGTAGTTTACTTTGGAGTTTGCTTATGAGAGGGAAGACTCTGAGTGAGTCCCCCACCCCCCAAGATGTAAAGGCTCTCTCAATCCAGGGCTGCATGTAAATTCTATAGCAATATTGCTCTGATTCAGGCCGTAGAGCACTGTCTGTTGCTTTTGATAAAGATAAAAAAGCCATTTGCTGAATAGACGGAAGACTTGGTAACTTTGGGGATGTCAAAGATGAAAAGGTATGTCTGGAAGCATTTGTTGGAACTGATTAAAGTGACTGTGGACCCCTCAAAAGTTGCCTTTCCTTTTATAAATACAGATTTAAGAACCTGTGACAGTAGACCCTGTCTGTGTTGGGGCGCTTATCGATACACTCTCCCACAACTTCTCCAGCATTTCTCATCTTCCTGTTTTGTCACGTTAGCCAATCCGACAGGTGTGATGTGGTACCTCAGGGCTGTTTTGAGTCGTATCCGCCTAATCCATAAGGATTTGGAGCATTTTTTCATATGACTGAGGTTGAGAGAGGCTAAGTGATCTACCCACGGTCACACAATTTATGTGGCTCTTCGGTTGAATTTGGGCCCACTTCCGTCCTGAATCTAAGTCCAAGCCTCTCCATAATCCTCTACCTTCTGCTCACATCCCCTAAAGGAATGAAGAAGCTAAAATAGCACTCCTTTAGAACCAATTACATCTGTCAGCAGCGAAGTCTGACAGCTTTTATGCTGTATTTGGCTAGTGGGAGGACCTCTGTCTCTCTATGGGTAAAATACAAGCTTGTCTGTGTGGCATTTAAAGCCCTTTACAATCTGTGAGGGCCTAGAATATCTGCTATTGCCATAGAGATGATACAAAGCATCCATCAGCCAGGAAGTTGTTGGCAAGAATTTTTGCAGAGACTTCTAGATAAAAGATTCAGGAAAGAGGAGGCTTAAGGAATAAGGTATGAAGTTTACAGGACATCCTCCAGCCGGGCATCATGGGGGAGGTTCATTGGCTGCAGCCCAGTGACTTGCTGTTGTCTCTCTGGAGGGAAAGAACCGAGGGAACAAAAGGCCTAGGTGTTCAGCCTCAACCCACATGGCACCAAGGTGGAGGATGTCGTGTGAATACAATTGGCTTCCTACATTCTCTTCTCTCTAGCATCGTTCTCTGAAGAATTTCTGCAAAAACTCTTACCAGCCACCCCAGATCCAACACAACAATGGCTGATTGAGTGATGTCTTCTCAGGAGTGCTGGGCTACAATCCTTCACCGAGGGGCAGCTAAGTGGAGCAGTGGATAGAGCTCTGGATTTGGAGTCAGGAAGACCTGAATTCAAGTCTGGCCTCAGAATGACCATAAGCAAGTCTCCTGCCCTCAGTATCCTCATCTGTGAAAATGGAAATAATCGTAGCCTGACTCACATAAATGAGATGAGATATGTAAAGTGCTTTGCAAACTTTAAAGGGTTAAATAAATACTGGCTATTATTAATAATAATTTTCAAAGGTCTTGCTCAGTTTTGGTTTTTAGTTGTATCTGACTCTGCTGCACCATTTGGGGTTTTCTTGGAAGAGAAACAGGAGTGGTTTCTTGAGCTCATTTGACAGATGAGGAAGCTGAGGCAAACAGAATGAAGTGACTTTCCCAAGGACCACACAGCTAGGAAGTGTCTGAGGCCAGATTTGAACTCTGATCTTCCTCACTTGAGACCCAGCATTCTATCCACTGTGCCACCTAGCTGGCCTTAAAAGTATCATACATTTAGAACCAGGAGGAACTTCAAAGGCCTAATTTTTAAAAAATTATTATCTATTTATTTTTAATATTTAAAAAAATCTTGAGCTCCAAATTCTCTCCCTCCCCCACCTATTTAGAAGGCAAAACAATCTATCAATTATACATGTGATATCATCCAAAACGTATTTCCATATCAGTCATGTTGCCAAAGTTCTTCATTTAGAACTCAGAACATCAGTTCTCTCTCTCAGGGTGGAAAGCACTTTTCATCGTGAAAAGGCCTCATTTTGCAAATGAGGAAACTGAGAATTTAAATAACCTCCGGCAGCAACTGTGGTAGTAGTGGTAGGTGTTATGTGGCTGCTGTGGTGGTGGTGGTAGTGGTGGTTACTGTTAACGTGGTTGCTGCTGTTCTGGGAAAAGCAACCATGTCTAGAATGAGGATGTCGTGCTCAGTTCTGGGAGTCACGTGTTAGGAGGCACATTGACACAGTGTGGAATGACTAGAGCGGGGAGAGAGAGAGAGAGAGAGAGAAGGATGATAAGAAGGTTGGCTATGAGAAGATACACAGATGGAATGATAGGAAATGGAGACATTTTACCCTGGAGAAGAAAAGACTGAGAGGGACATGGTGGGGTGGGGAGGAGTAGGAAACCAGGAGAACTAGGAGCCCACAGTGGCAGTTTTGAGGGCCCTTCACAAGCCAGCCAGCCCCTCCCCCCACCTGGGACAGTCTGTGACCCACCCTGACCCAGGTCCCTGCCCCTCCTCTCATCCTTCACCCATTCTTTGCTTTCTGTTTCTCCCTTAGAAGGCTCATGGTTCAGCTCCCCATCCCAGTGACTCCCCAGACCAAAACTCCCTCCCCTGGATTTCACTGCCTACATATGTTATGTGCCCCATATATATATAAATATAGCAAGTGTTAATATAGCATTTTTGCAAAGAATACATTATCTCTGTTGGGCTGTTGTTCTGCTCATTTGACAACAAAGGAAAATGAGGCTGAGAGAGGTCAAGTGACTAATCCAGCAGCACACACCAGTCCAAATATCTCAGGCAGGATTTGAATTCGGGTCTTCCTGATTTCAAGTACCTCATTCTATCCACTGAGATGAGACACCTTATTGCCTAATGTCACCACAGAAAGGCCTTGGAAGACAAGGACTGTCTTTTGTAGTTGTATTCCCCCATGCTTAGCACAGTGCATGGCACATCGGGAGTGCTGATTGGACCCCTTCATTCATTCATTTGTGAGGAATCATTCATTTGGACACCTACTCTATTCTAACCGGTTTGGTATTCTAAGTAAATCATACAGAGATAGCTGGGTTCTTCTAGAGGACCTCAGATGTAATGTGATGGTCACTTCTTGTTTACCAAGTTATAAGACTCACTTGCACAACCACAAGAATGCTGACAAAGATAGATCTATCCTGCTTTATTCAAATTCCACGTCCAAACCCAGCACGCATTCCAAAGCCTCAATATTTGGGAAATTCCTCCAATTTATTTTTGTAGCTCCATACCATTCTCTTGTCCACCATGAACAGGTGACCATCTTATGACCACTTAGTCAATGGTGATGCCCCATGCTTCTCTCAACCTGTGACCCCACTGCTGATAAGTCATTTTTTGGGCCTCAAAGACAAGATCTATCAGCCAATAAGATCCTGTATTTCACCATACCTCTTTTGCATATTTGGAAACCCTATAAAAATAAGGTCCTGGAAAAGGGGGCACCTCAGATCATGAGAATGAGCAGAGGTCCACTTCATTAGGGGGGACCATGGACTCTTTAATAAAGTCCCATTCCAGAGCTCTCCCTCAGTCTTTTTTATTGTAGGTTGGACAATTTTAATCCCCACACATTCAGTCATTCATTAGTTAAGCTTTGGGTTGGACAAACTGGTCTCTGAGACCTCCACCCTGACATTCTATACTCTGTCACTAGAGCAAACCCAGAGACCGTGTGCTTTGGTTCCAGGGTGGGACAGAGGCCAGGTCTGGCCTCTTGCTAAATAAAGGGCGGGTACCAAGAGAGGCTTCTGATTGGTTCCTTGGTCTCCTTGAAGGGAAGAGGGGAGGGACAATGGGACTGAGTCCAGGCTCAGACCATTTTGAACCTTGGCCTCTCCTTCTAAGCTACTGAAAGGGTGAACAAAATGGCGCTTCTGGACTCAGTTGCCACTCCTCATTTGCACAGCCTCCCCTCAAATATTCCCCCCACTCCTACCCTGCCCCCTCCAGAGAGATCAAGGGAACAACCAGGAGCCTGTAGGTCCACATGCCCTTTAAATTAAAAAAAAATTTTTTTGGGGGGGTTAACAAGCATTTAGTCTTTTCTCCATCCCATTGCAATTCTACCCCATCTTACAATTGAAAAATGAAAATCAGAATTTTTAAATATGCAGAGTCAGAAACATATCCTTACATTGGTCATATCCAAAATTGTAAGTCTCATTCTGCACCCTGGTACATCACCAAAGTAGGTGAGTCAAAGGTGGCCCTGAGTCTTGGATCCTGGTTGGGCATTGTGTTGGTCAAAGTTTTTCAAAGGTGTTTGCCTTTACAATGCTGTTATTGTATAAATTGTCTTTGATTCTGTTACCTTCATTCTAACGTATATTCATCCCTATGAACCAGTTTGCATACACCATCATCTTGCCTTGTAACTGTCCTAATGGGGAAGGGTGGAAGAGGGCCCTCCCTGTTCTGACATCCTGTGTTCTAAGGACCCTCCCAGCTCTGACATTCTATGTTCTAAGGACCCTCCCAGCTCTGACATTCTGTTTTCTAAGGACCCTTCCATCTTTTATATTCTCTTCTCTAAGGGCCCTCCAATCTCTGATATTCTGTGTTCTAAGGTTTCTCTCAGGTTTGTTTCCAGGTTTTGCTCCCAGAAGCTAAGAATTTAGACAAGGTTGGTATCTCAGCCCTACTTGGTCCCTTTGTTGGCTCTGTGCCACAGGAAAGCTCATGGTGGAGGTTTCTCAAGGTTGCAGGAAAGCCAATTCCAGATGGAGATGAGCCAGACCTTTGAGACAGGAAACTCCGCCCGTTCTCTGTGTCCCTGGAGGCTTTGACTGAGGGGCTGGAGAGGAATAACCTCGAGTTCAGCCAAGGGTGAACCTGGTCTGACAGGCATCCCAGGGGACTATCCTAGGAGGGGGAGACATGGGTAATGGATGGGGACCAAGGAGGAAGAGGACAGGTGGGACAGAACTCAGCAAAAGGGGCAAAGAGGTTCTTTCCTGGCCCCATCAGTCTGTCAGCACCTTCTTAGGCCTGGTCCAGAGGACCATTGCCCTTGACCCAAGACAGAACCTCAAAATTCCTCTATCTTAGTCACTCTTGGAATAGCTTCCTTCCCTCTCACTCTATTCCATACCTACTGCCAGACAGACCTTCCTCCTGGATGCATCTGGCATTTCCTTGATTCAGTCACCATATGATGGCTCTCTGGTGCTGACTAAGTAAGGTAAAATTCTCCTGCCTGGTGCTGAAGGTACCATGTTTGCCCCTCTATGTTTACCTCCTATTCCTACCCTATTCCATTCAGTATATACCTCAACTAGATCAGATAAATCTCCATTGTCATAAATATGCCTGCTATTCTCCCATCTCCTTGCCTTTGCTCAGACTGGTCCGTATACCAGGAACACCCTCACCCCACTTCTGCCTGTCTGTCATCCTCACCATCCTTTACATGCCTTCAGGAAGTATTCTCTGAGATTCCCCAGCTCCCTCACACCTCTTTATTGTTTCATTGATTTACTTATAGTGATGTCCTCCTTAAAGTCCTCCTCTGTTTTCCTCCTCATCTCTTGGAAGGAACTACAGGCCAGACTCTGGCAGCCCCCCCCCATAACTGGAGAGGCTTGGATAGACTTAGCTCATGAGCCAAGGACCAGCCTAGTTGAGAGCAGAGAGACTCATCACCAGAAAAGGGAGTGTGGACACAGATAGTAATGTTTTTGGACACAGCAACTCATAAACATCCTTTGATGAAGCATGGAGGCTTTGGAATGTGTTGGCAACAGGAGAATCCACACTGCTGACAAAGACCCCTTTGACATTTTGAACTAAATCCAGTTGTTGGAGAATGTTTCATGTGCCTCTGGGTTCAAATCCCACTTCAGATACTTCCTGGGTGTGTGACCTTGGTCAAATCACTTAATCTCTGTGATTCTCAGTCTCCTCATCTGTAAAATGGGTACATTACCTCTAAACCCATCTCACAGTCAAGAGGGTCCCCTGAGATAAGGAGGACTTTCCTTGGCCTCTTTCCATTGGTTTCCCTTGATATTACTTAGGGTTTATTTTGTATTCATGTGTCTTTACACAGCTCTCTACACATCCACTTGCTGTATGTGTCCTGCTTTTAGCTGGATGTGCTGGGAACAATACTGATCATTAAAGAAATAGATCAACGTTGATCCTGGAAACTCCATGACATGAGGCCAAGAATCTAGTCTTGTCTAAACTTCTCCTTTCCCCTTCAACCAGAGACATCAATGATGCATTGAATCTTTTGATCTGATTTTGTGAGGCCAGGCCTCTGACTAGCGTAGAAAAAAGATATTAATATATGTATTAAATATGCATATATGTGTATATATACATATATGTATGTATATATGCATATGTATCTATATCTATCTATCTATCTATATACAGTTATCCTTTCCACATTGCAGGGGTTAGGGATATGGTGACCCCATGACCTGGAAAATCTGTGTAAAAATTTTTGTCCCTCTTTTAGTACCAGGGAAGCCCTTTCATGGGGTGTTTACAGCACCTTCTTGCAAAATTTGGGTTAAGTATTTGGTCATATCCTCTGTGTCTTCAACTGATCTTTGTGTGTGGTCTGGGCTTCCACAAAACTCCCCCCATATTCCCATTTAATTTCTTATGTCAACCCTCGATATATTGAAACCATGATGGGGAAAGTCATGATGCAGAAGGGATAACTGGGTGTATAAATATATATATATATATATATACACATATATATATGATACACACACACACACACACACACACACACACACAATATCTTGTGTGTGTTTATCTTTTTTTTTTTTAAGTTTCCTGGACCTTGGCTGACCTGCAGACTAGGCCTAGGGGCAATACATACTCTTATACATCCCCAAACACTTTCCCTTTTGCCTGCCTTGATTTGAGATTGGTCACCCTGGGTACTCTGGCCTGAATTCACTGGTCCATTCTATAAGCCCAGGCACACTGTCACTCAATCAAAAAGCTTCCCTGATGGAAGAGGGCAGTTTAGGAGCTGGACATGTCTTCTTAAGTCATCATTTGACTCACTAGGTACCTTCTATCTCCCTGCCCAAAGTGAGGAAGAGAGGAAAGGATACTTTACATGCAAAGCTTAAACTACAGAGTTAGAGAAGGAAAGATTTTTCAACACCATCTAGTCACTCTGTGTTCTAAGGGCCCTCCCAACTCTGACATTCTATGTTCTAAGGATCCTCCCAAACTTTGACATTCTGTGTTCTAAGGGCCCTCCCAACTCTGACATTCTGTGTTCTAAGGGACTTCCCAGTTCTGACATTCTGTATTCTAAGGGCCCTCCCAACTCTGACATTCTGTATTCTAAGGGCCCTTCCAAGTGACATTTTTTTCCATTCAAACATCCTTCCCAGCTATGACTATGTTCTACGAGAAAACCTTAGTCATTTCTAGTTCTAATGTTCTCCATCTGTACTCAGAGGCAGCAAATCTGTCCAGCCCCTTCTCTCCATTTAATCCCCATCATTTCCTCTGTGCCCCTTAACCCGCCCCCCTCCAAGAGAGGAGGCTAAAGTGATGACTCTGTATTGAAAGCTTTATTGAGAGTCCCCTTTAGTGAGTCCCCCCATCCCATAACTGGGGATCTGGGGCCCTGGTGGTCTTCTTTCCCAGCTCATCTCTCTTCCTTGGATCCCCCTAGAGAGGAGGGCATTTTATTCTAAGGTTGGCTCCAAGGCCAACTGGGTTTATGGTGCCAATGTGCACTAGGTGCTTTGAGATCCTCAGAGACTGACGCTGACACCTAGGGGCAAGGGACCCTGGGATGGGCTAGGTGCCCTTCCTCCCTAGGGGTTCTAGGGACCCTCAGGATGGGGAGGCAAGGACTCTGTCGATCCATTCCACGTAGCTGGCAATCTTAGTGTAGATCCCAGGCTTCTTCCAGTTTCCACACACTCGGGAGCCCGATGTCACGATGCCTTCAGCTACTCCATTGCAGACGAGGGGGCCCCCAGAGTCACCCTACGGGGTTACAAGACAAAGCCTATCAGGGAAAGCCGGGTTGGAGGGGACCCAAACTGTCTGAGCTCCCTGATCCCCTCCCTCCAAAGACTCCACCCCAAGCAAAGTCCCTCATTTCTCCCAGAGTCCTCCCCTTCTCTGAAAGGTCCTATTTCCCCAGGGATAGTGGACCCAGACCCAGAGTCAAGCTAGGCGCCTCCCACCCCCTCCACCCCCATCTTCCAGGCCTATTTCCATCGTCCAAGGTTCCTACTCCAGTTGTCAAATCCCTCCCATAGGAAGGAGCCAGGCCTCCCCCAACCCCTCCCAGGGCTCATTCCATTAACCCGGCCCAGCCCCACATCGAGACCCCACCAGCCCACCACCTTGACACCCCACCGTCCACTTCAAGGCCCCTTCCCAGCCCCGTACCCTGCAAGCATCCTTCCTGCGACTTTCAGCACAGATCATCTTGTCGGTGATGTCATTGTCATAGTAGATGCGCTGGTTGCAGACCGCTCGGTCCATGATGGGCAGTTCCACCTGCTGCAGCCGGTCCGGCTTGCGCCCTGCATGGCTGGTGATGCCCCAGCCTGCTACTGAGCAGAGCGTGCCTCCCGCCACATCCCTGGCATCCCTCTGGTATGGCAGGGGTTGCACTGCCGGGCCCAGGGTCGCCTTCTCAGCCAGCTGGGGGTGCGGGGAAGGAAGGGAGGCTTGGAAGTTCTACCCCTGCACCCACCCTCTTGACCTCCAGCTCCCCACCCCTCTATGCCCCTGATAGCTGGAGCAGAGGGCACTGAGGCCAGATGCTGAGGATCTCAAAGCACCAGACAGCTGAGAAGCCCCACCTTATTTGGTAACAAAAAGGAATGAGGTTAGAGTGAGAAGTTAAAAGCACTGAGTGTTCTTGCCCATCACAAGCTTAAGAATTTGGGCCGAGTAGCCCTATCTCATGTTTCAAGCGGGCAAACCTTTATTAAGGTCATGTCATGGGTCAAGTTGACTTCAAAGGGCTTGTCAGAAGAGACAACATGTACCAGCACCAGTACATACCAGTACATACAAAGCAATTAGGAGAAGAGGTTCTGGTAGCTGGGGTGGGGAGGAATGGGGAGGTGGCTTTTGAGTTGACCTTTAGGGAAAAACAAAACACCTAGGTATTTTAAGAGGGAAAATTTATGTTTTGAAATCTCTTAAAAACTTAAGTGTAACCAGGATTCCTGGAGAAACATTCCTCCCCACTCTTCGGGGGAGGGGAAGGAAAAGGGCTGGGTAATTTCTGTGTTTTGAGATCCCCAATGAAAACAGAACCCCTGGGTTTTTCTAGGGGGCAGTGAGGGTGGCCAAGGCGGGAAGGGTTCCTACTGACCTGGATGAGAAGAATGTCATTGTGGATATTATCAGGGTTACTATCTGGGTGTGGAAAGAGGCTGCGGACCTCATAGAAATGCTTGGAAGGTTCTGGCTGGGATAAGGAGTGAGCTCCCAGCAGCACCTGGACAGTTGCCCCTTCTGATCTAAAGAAGGATTTGGAAGCAAGTTGTAGACCTAAGTAACCCATCCATGTTTCCCTTCATTACCCATGCATTGCCCATGCTGACCCTTTCTAAGTCCATGGGGGAATGGGATGGGGTGGGGTGGGGGTAGTGAGGGGATAAGAGGAGGAGAGCTAAGAGGAGAAGTCTGGGTTTTTCCTGGGGTCCTATTTCCCCCCAACTCCCTGACACTCATTCTTTCTTTCTCCTTCCATCTCAGCCTTCCCAATCCTATTTCCTCCCCCAGTCCTGTCCTCCACATCTCTCTCTATCCCATCACTCCTCCCACAAACTAGCCCCACTGCTGTTCCCCCAAACTCACATTTCCTCCACACAGTGAGCTGCACTCAGGACCCATCGCTCGTTCAGTAGGAAGCCCCCACACACGTGCTTCCCATCTACCTGAATGGATGCCATGTATGGTCGGAGGTGGGGTACGGCTTCCCTGCCCCCTAAAATCCTTCCTCGTGGACTGGCAGCTGGGGAGACAAGGGATCTGTGAGGGGAAGCAACCGGTTTGGGGCTCATTACCTCCTACCTCTATTGGCCAGTCAGTCAACCAGCAAGCATTTATTAAGCCCCTACTATATGCCAAGCACTGTGCTAGTTACTAGGATAGAGAGAAAAAATGAAACTCTCCCCAATCTTAAGGAGCTGGCCTTCTAATGAGATGATATATACATGCAGAAGTATGTGTGGAATGTGTACAAGATAAAAATGGGGTGGTAGAATCCAAGGAAGGGAGGACTTCTAGATCACTTGGAGAGATCAGAAAGGGGTCAACAGAGAAGATGGTACTTGGATTGAGGGGAGGAACAGATAGTGCACAGCCAGGACTGCTCCAAGACAGCCCTTCTCCACACCTGGCCCTGACTTTCCCAGACTTTAGGGAACCTCTCTCTATCTGGAGCCTGACTCTCCTCTCTCCTGCACCATTGGGCAACATTAAGGTAAAAGTGGAGGTCAAAGGGTACTATGGGTTGTAAGGGACCTCAGAGACTATCTAGTTCATCCCTTTATTTTACAGGTGGGGAAACTGAGGCCCAGGCAGGCCAAGGAACCTGCCCACAGTCCCATGGTGGGGTCAGTAGAAGAGTTGGGGATTTGAATCCAGGCCCATTGAGCAAATCCAGAGCTTTTTTCCATCTGTAAAATGAGGGGGATAGACTAGATAACCTCCAAGGTCCCTTCCATGGCTAGATCTGGGAGCCCATGATACTCTTTGTGCCTCAGTTTCCTTATCTGTAAAATAAAGGGCAATAGATTCAATAAGCTCTGGCTTCAAGCCTGACTTCCCCTTGGGGTAAAGTCCCTCCATGTTGTAGCTAGACAGCCCACTCTGTTAACCAGTTCCTTCCACAATCCTAACCTTCACTACTTGGAATGTACTCCCTTCTCAGCTATCCCTTTCAGAATCCTCTGTTTTCCTTCATGGCCTGTCTCACGTGTTGCTCTCTCCAGCCATGTCTGACTCCAACAAGTGAAAGGGGTCTTGGTTCTTCAGTTTCTCACATGGCTTTAGCCTGGATTTCTTCTCTGCACCAGTCCCATGTTCCCTTGTATCATTGTTACATGCATACATGCAATAATAATATTTACATAATGTTTTAGGGTTTGTGAAGAGCTTTTACAAATAATATCACAGCTGATCCTCACAATAGGATAGGAAGGTCCTATAATTATGCCCATTTTATAGATGGTGAAATTGAGGCAGACATCAGTTAAATGATGTGCCCAGAGTCGCACAGCTTGTAAATGTCTGACACCAGATTGGAATTCAGCTCTTGCCAACTCTAGTTCCAGCACTCTGTCTACTCTGTTACCTCTCTGTCCACAGATGACAATATGTCCCTGTGTGCTCGTTAGGGATATAATATGGTCTTTCTCAGGTTCTTGTCCATAGTACGGGGCCTCCTCACACAATGGGCATTTGTTAAATTGGAGAGAATTATTGCCCCACCTTGCCTAGGGTCCAGAGTAGGAGTGGGGAACCTTCAGCCTCAAGTGACCCTTTTATTAAGGAGATTTGTTCTGAGAAGTTTAGATTCAGTCAAAGGGCCTCCCTTGAGGATGCAGAAGGCCATATGTGGCCTCAAGGTTTGGGTTCACCAACCCTGGTCCAGAGCTTTTGGTGGGGTGGGGTTGGCTCTTTTTTATAAAGGTGTACAATGCTCTTTCCTCACCATAGTCCTGAGGACTATAACAAACTTCACTTTGCAGGTGGGGAAACTGAGTCTCAGAGAGGGCAAGTGACCTGCCCAAAGGGACACGGAAAGAATCAGTTCCCCAAGTCCTGCCTCTGAGTCCAGAACATTTCCCATCCAGCACTGGGAATTCAGTTTAGAGAATCACAGAATGCTGCAGTTAGAGACCAGATTCTAGGCCAGCCCAGAATCCTCCCATCTGCGTGATGTCACTTAGCCAGGGTTACATACAATTTAATGGTAAAACTGAGACTAGCACCTAGGTCTAGACTAGAATATAAGGCTCTTTCCACAGTACCCAGTTGCTGGGGTGGAGGTAGGGCACCAGTGACGGAGCACCCAGGCCCACCTTACTCACCATAGGCTGCCACCCCCAGAAGCAACAGAGCAGCCAGATGTGCCCAGGTCACCATCATCATACTTCTTCTGGCTCTGAGATCTGCCAGAGAGCAGGAACTGGCAGGGGCCTTTATGAGGATGAATGCTGGCATGGGGCCAGTCCTGAGAATCTAGCAGACTTTGACCTGGAACAGGGCCCAAGACTGTAGGAAAGTTCATGATTTCCCAAGAAGGACTTGGCAAAAGCAAGTGGGGTGGGGGTTGGGGGTGGGGAAAGTACACATCTGGGGCCTTGGTTATTGAGAGGCTGTGGGGAGAATCAGAAGAACCTGGGATGACCTGAGCAGGGGAATGGATGCCAGTCCGTGGGATCTGTTGGTAGCACATGGAGACCCACCCTTTTCCCTTCTTCCCTCCTCCCTCTCTCTCATTCTTTGTGCCTCCTTCACTGCCTTTCCCTTCTCTTTTTTCTCCCTCCCTCCTCCCCTTCCCTTGTTCTTTCCTCCCTCCCACCCCACAGTCTGGGTTTTTAGCTTTAGCTTTTCCCAATCTCCCCCAGACCTACAGCAGCTAAGTGGCTCAGGGCAGCTAGGTGACACAGTGGATAAAGTGAGTGCCTAGCCTGGAGTCAGGAAAACTCTTCTTCCTGAGTTCAAATCCTGTCTCAGACACTAGCTGTGTGACCCTGAGCAAGTCACTTCACCCTGTGAGCCTCAGTTTCCTCATCTGTAAAATGAGCTGGAAAAGGAAATGGCACCCCAGAGGGACTGTGAAAATTCTGATACAAATGAAAAATGACCAAACGACAAAAATGAAAACCAGACCTATAGTTAATAACGTTCTTGTTTTACCTCCTCTGCTTCCTCATCATTCCCTTCCCTCATAGAGCTGAAACCAGTGGGTTGCTGGAGCCAGCTTGAAAGGGTGAGAGTCGATTGTTAAATTTTCAGTGTTAACACTTATACCTAGGGAATTGGCAAATGCTGCAAATCAGGACTTGATTTTTGTTTGGTTGGTTATTTAGACTTAAGAAAGGGAAGGAGAAAATGTAAACCCTGTAGTTAAATTTTAAAAGGGGGTCCTGTTTTCCTTTTAAAAAAAAATCCTGTAGAGCTAGTTGTTAAACGTTTGCCAGTATATTCCTGGCTGCAAGTAAGGATTATCTGGTCTAATTCCCTTATTTTACAGAATAGGAAACTGAGGCTCACAGAGGAGAGGAGCTTAAGAAAATCACACAGCTAATAAGGAGCAGGACCAAGATTCAAACTTGCCCTCTGACTTCAAATCTGGTATAATTTCCACTATACCATGCTGTCTCCTTCCCTCCTTTTCTATTATTAACTATAATGATAGCTAAGAGTTACGGTATTTATTATGTACCAGGCACTGGAATAAGCACTTCACAATTATCTCATTTAATTCTCACCACTCTGGGAGCTGGTGTTATTGTTATTGTATAATTATATAACATTGCTATTGTCATTTTACAGATGAGGAAACTGAGGCACGTGGCAGTGAAATGACTTGTATGTGTCTGAGGCTAGTATGTGTCTGAGGCTGGATTTGAATTTCCTGATTCTATGCCCAGACTCTATCCACTGCACTGCCTCACTACAAATTAGTGGAGAAGACAGGAGCTCTCTTCACTTTTTCTTCAAACTCCCTCCTTAGTGATCTCTCCTCCCAAACCTTCCCAGTAGCTAAGTCCCAGCTTGTTATGTGACCTTGGAAAACTTCCTTCCCTTTTCTGAGCTTATCTATCCAAACTGGTCATTTGTAGACATAGAGATCAATGCTCCAAGGTTCATTCCAGCCCTGGCAATCATGCATCCATTATAAAGAGACAGAACAGTTACAGAAAAAGACAGAGGAAGGAGTTGGTTTTCATCAACATAGAACTTGTTTATTACTTTGAGAAGCAAAGAGAGCCTAGTCCCTAAGCAATGAGATGCAGGACAGCTCTGATCTTGGAGGGAGAAACTGAGAGCCAGAGAATTACAATGATTTGCTCAAAGCTGCACAGGGTCATGACCAGGTCTCCTGCTTCCCAATTCAGCAGCCTCTCCATTGCACTATAGAGTGTTGAATGGAAGACCCAGTTTCCAAAACCAAAGGGAAACTCTCTCCTCATACCAGGATGAGCCTGGGACCCCAGAGGAAAAGAGCCAGACCTCCAAAGGAGGAACCACTCCCTGCCTGAGGCAGATGTGAAGATGTGAGTTCTTGTGAAGGGTGATGTCTTCTCCCTGATCTAGTGTAGGGCAGAGATTAAACATAGGTGTAAGACTCAGCTCCCTTTTATTCAATGATGGGTCTAGTTCAATTTCTATCTTACGAGAAAACTATTGCATTGTTTGAGTGGAGGAAGTCTATTGACAAAGAATGGTTGGACCTTTGAACAGGGAGTGTTACTATTTCTACCCTGAAGTATGTGTCTGTATCTGGCTCATGTCTATTGGGTTTTCCCCTCATCAAACCCCATCTGGAGGCTTGTCCTCATTCCTTGGGTTAAATTTTAGGGAGGAATCTAGACCAGTGAAGGGTGACATGGATGGTGACCAGATGTGCAAAACAAAACAAAACAAGAATCGGTTGGAGAGTTGAGGAGAAGAGAAAACTTAGGGTAGATATAATTACTGAATTCTTTTAAAAAATAGTTTATTACTATTGTTTCTATTTTTTCAATTAAGCATTTAAAAAAATAATCTGTGCCTTCCATTTTCTCCCTCCCTACCTCAATGTCCTAGGTAAGCAAAACAACCCAAGTAAATAAAACCTCCAAATCCCTAAAAAAATGAAGCCCTCAAAATATAGTGGAAGAGAATAAGCATTTATATTTTATTTATATTATATAACATCTACTATGTGTCATGCACTGCGCTGAGCACTTTACAAATATTTCCTTATTTAATCCTCACAACAACCCTGGGATGTAGGAACTAGTATTATTCCCATTTTACAGATGAGGAAACCAAGTCAATGAGAAATTAAGTGATTTGCCCAGTCACACAGTAAGTGTCTGAAGCTGGATTTGAACTCAGGAAGATGAGTATTCTTGACTCCAGGCTTACCGCTCTGTGCTCTATGGCACCACCTAGTGCCCATTCCCGCAATAGCTACATCCAAAAAAGGTAGATGTTTTTCTGCATTTTGAATTAGTCACCTCTTTATCATAAAGTTGGTGATATCCATCCATTCATCCCCACTAATTACCATCCTAATATCCTTTCTCCCTTCTGTGGCTAAACTCTTGGAGATGGCTGTCTACAATCAATGCCTTTACTCCTTTTCCTCTCTATTCTTAATTCTCTAAAGTCTGGTTTCTTACCTTATTATTCAACTAAAACTGCCCCTTCCTCAAAGGTACCAATGATCTTTAAATTTCCAGATCGAATTGACTTTTCTCAATACTTATCCTTTCTTAATATTCCCACAGATCATTGTGGTCAAAATTATTTATACCAGTTCTTATCAATAGTGATGGGGAGCTTGGATGCATGTACTTGGATCCCAATTCTAACATTACATCTCTCTTTAAAAAATCACATTTCTTCCTACCCTCAAAACACTATCCCAATGGCTGAATAAAGTGTGGTATATGAATGTAACGGAATCCTTTTGTGCTATAAGAAATGATGAACAGAAAGACTTCAGAGAGACCTGGAAGGACTTATATGAACTGATGCTGAGTGAAAGGAGCAGAACCAAGAGAACTTTGTACACAGCAACAACCACAGTGTGTGAGGATTTTTTCTGGTAGACTTAGTACTTCACTGAAGTGCAAGGACTTAAAAAACTCTCAATGGTCTCTTAAGGCAAAATGCCTTCCACATCTAGAAAAAGAACTATGGAATTCAGTCACAGAATGTAGCAGGTCATTTTCTTTTGTATTACATTTTGATTTGTTTTATGATTTCTCCCATTCATTCTAATTCTTCTATACAACATGACTAAGATGAAAATGTATTTAATAGGAACATATGTGTAAAACCTATATAAAATTGTATGCCATCTCAAGGAGGGAGGAGGGATGAAGGGGGAAGGAGGGGAAGAGGGGAATAATCTAAGTTATATGGAAATGATTGTAGAACACTGAAAACAAATAAAATAATAATAAAAAACATTACCCCAGGCAGTTTCTCCCCAGCTCAAGAACACAGACTGCCCTAGAAAAACTTTTATCTCTTTTCATCATACAGTAGCCAGCTGCATCTACAGAATTCATTAGTTTGAACCAGCTATGTACTGGCTGAATTGACTGTTTTTGTTTTATAATCTGATTGAATCTTGCCTTTATCAATCTAGTCTTTGCTAGGAGTAAAGTACGGAAACAAGAGTTTCTTTAAGTAGAAACGGTGTATGTATTTGTATTGTTAATTATTTTAATGTGATTCAAGATCTTCCCCATCCATTAATAGGACTGTCCATTAAGGGGAGTTTGATTAGGGAAGATTTGTGGGAAGACCCAAGCCTTTTGTTAATGAGATACTGCTTCTCAAGGGTTGTGAAGCCCTCTGGCTCTAAAAAAGGTATAAATACTCTGAGTTGAGGTTTTACTTTGGGGTTTACTGGCTGCGTTTGATCAGATGACTCTGGGAAGCCACTCCATTGAACTAGGTGAATGATATATGTCCTGTGTTAAAGGAATGACATGTGCTTGATTAAAATGATTGTTAACCCCTCAAAAGTTGCCTTTCCTTTTATGAATGCAGATCTAAGAACCTGTGATAGCAGGCCTCCCTGTGTATGTTGGAGTGCTTACTGATACAGTACTGGGTCATAAAGATATTTACTACTCACTGACCAATCATATATATTCTAGACTTGGACATATGTATACTCCTTTATGTTTATCTTGTCTAACAAAACATTGATGAGAGAAACCTAGTATTCCTTAGTTAGTCCTGATCAATAGTTGACTTAGTGACATTTCAGGCCTAAAACTACACCTCCATGTAGCTCCCTCCTTGGGCTATTTCCCAATGAACACTGGGTAAAATACATGTGCACGAGACATTAAAAGTACATATTCCTTTCAGAACTAACCACTCCCTATCCCACCCTGAATCATCTAGTTAGCATGTTTGGCACATATTTTACTATAGAATATACTATATAAACTTTACCTATACCATATTCAAACCCTAAGAACTCTTGCTCACTGAAAAGTTCAATAAATCTTTACCACTTTGACTTCAACAATGATTGAATCCTTGAATTCTTTTCCAGACAGTCCAGTCTTGGAGTTCCTGTACCCCTATCTCTCCAGCCTTCATCAATAGCAGCCCCAAACTGGAAATTAGGGGATTCTCCTCCTACTGAAGAATGACAAAACAGATCGTGGTGTGTGGTTATTGTTGTGTATGACTCTTTATAACCCCATAGACAAGAGCATGCCAGGCCCTTCTATCCTCTACTATCTTTCAAAGTCTGCCCATGTTCTTGTTTGTTGTTCCCATGACACTATCTGTTCACCTCATCTTCTGCTGTTTCCCTTTTCCTTTTGCCTTCCATCTTTCCCAATATCAGCTTTTTTTTCAATGAGTCCCATCTTCTGATTACATGACCAAAGTATTTAAGCTTTAGCTTCAGCATTTGACCTTCCAATGAATAATCTGAATTAATTTTTTTAATTATTGACTGATTTGATCTCCTTGCTGTCCAAGAAACTCTCAAAATCTCCAGTGCCACAAGTCAAAAATGTTGATTTTGGCACGTGGCTTTCCTTATAGTCCAACTCTCACAGCCCTACATTGCTACTGGAAAAACCATGTCTTTGTTGAGAAAGTGATTGTCTCTGTTTTTCTTTGTCCTGTACAGGAAGGAAAACTCTTCCAAGCATCTTTTAATTTCATGACTGCAATCTCCATCTCTAAATGCATACTCCTGAGAGAGAAACAATTAAAATGTTGAAGCTCTGGCATGCGTTTAGGGTTAGGGTTAGGGTTAGAGTTGGATCTTTGAGTCCCAGAATATAGAATTTGACACTGCTCCCATAATACAAAACAAGTTCATAAAACACGATTCAAAAAAGTCCTAACCAGCCCTATCAAAACCCCCTAATATTGTCACAGAATTTTCTGACCTTTTTAAAAACATCACACCACCATCTTTTACCTCATCCTCTCTCATTGTGTTGGTGGGAAGAGGTATCATTGTTAGTTGACCTATAATTATGGGAAGTATGATTGGGTAAACCTGATGGAATAGGTTGTATGTATACTGCAGAATTGCCTTGAGAGGAGGAAATTCATCTATCATGCAAAGTAGATTGTGTAGAAATGAGGCTAAGATACTTTTTCCTTCAAAGTTTGTTCAATATACCTGGAGAAAATTAATATCTTTAAGCCAAGAGGGCATAACCCTAGGTGTAGAAGCTTACTAAACACCTCCTGGCCCTTCTTTAGAGAGAGTAAGGAATAATCTGATTTCACTGTCCTTGTTCCTATTCACATGAAAGAGGTAATCAGTGCTCCCTAGAATAAAAGACAATGCTGAGTATAGTGTCCAGACCTAAAGTCATTTGTGCATAATTGTTATGGAAAACCTTGCTGGTTTCTAAGAGCATAAGTTTAATCAGCCCAAGGAGTCCTTCCTAAAACTAAGTTTATATTATTTTTATTGTATTATGTTATGCTATATTATATTATATTATGTTATGTTATATCATATATCACATCACATCTTATTGTTTTATATTAATTGGGATCATACTAAGAGCAGTGTCAGCTAGGTGGCACAGTGGATAGAGCGCTGAGTCTGAAGTCAGGAAGAACTCATCTTCCTGAGTTCAAATTTGAGCTCAGACGCTTATGAGCTGTGTGACCCTGTGTTAGTCACTTAACACTATTTTCCTCAATTCCTCATCTGCAAAATGAGCTGGAGAAGGAAATAGCAAACCACTCCAGTGTCTTTGACAAGACAACCCCAGAGGAGGTCAAGAAGAAAGAATCAGACATGACTGATCAACAACATATTATGTCTTTTGATTGATTAAATCAATAGAGGTTATCTCTTGAGTTGACCTTTGACTGGGATGAAAGGAGAATGCTTAGGCATTGTTCAGTAAAGACTGATTTTTAGGAAGATAATTCTCTCGGGTGTGCCAAATAGTTAAATGGTTTGTTCTGAGTGAGATGAGATTGTGAAGACTTTTCATAATAAAAATATGGGGACTATTGTATTTCCTAAATAAAATTTCTTTCCCATCAGGCCTCTCTCCCTGGATGCCTGAGTTTCAGGTATGCAGGCCTGTGGACCGTTAGTTGGCCCCCCTACCCCTTACCAGCTACCAGCTTTCTTTTTTGAAAGTGTTGTGGGCTGTAGCCAAAACTGGGAAGTTACTCAAATCTCCCCTTTGTTTGTTATATTGTTGCCACATCAACACGACCAGCTCCCCCTTCTCCCCCTCCCCTCTTTTCTAAAGCCACATCAGCAGTTAAGTTAGGTATTAAATGAGGTAATTGTATTGGGATAGGTGAAAATTTCCCTGGGTTTGTCTAGTTTCTCGCCCTTAGATTGTAAGCCCACCACCCAGCCAATGGAGAGGTGGGATAGTGGGGAGGTAGGTATAAGAATTATAAACTGATTTCTATAAATTGCATCCGTCCATGAGATTAAAGCTCCGTCCTGGTGGAGGGACGCCTCTTTCTCTCAAGAATTGTAATAAATCATTCTCTGTCCTTATCAAGAAGCCTCTTCGTTTATTTCAAAATTTGAGTAAGGGTCTTTTATCCCATACAGTTCTATTGTTAGACTCTAAGTTGTTACCTACATTTTGCATTCTCTGATTATGGAATCTTTGTTCTTGTACCCTATAAAACTGTATGTACCGTGGTTGGACCAAAAGATTTCCAAAGGCATAGGGAAACTGCCCTTTTTAGATTCCCCTCTAAGTTGGATGCTTACTATTTCCATAGAAAAGCTAAGGAATCTCAGAAGCCCACCTTAGACTCAGACCACTTTGACTTGACTGCCATCTGGTGACAATATACATGCTTTGGAAGTGAGAAGAAATTAATGCTGGGACTTTCTAATGCCAGCTGGAGAAGACAACTGGGAGATAATTTTATTGTGTCTTTTGTGGTAGGGGAAAGTATATATTTGTATGCAGCAGCATGGTGGGGAGAGGGCAAATAGGTTAGAAAAACTCCTGCCTCTGTGTGGCTCTCCTTCTCCAGGACCACTGGGCATGGCCTGTTGGTCTCTGGATGATGGAGTTAATCCACTGGACATAATCTGAGACCCGGGCAAAGCTGTCAGGGTAGAAGCCAGAGCCGCAGCCTCCTCGAATGAAGGAGTCGATGCCGTAGACTATGCCGTTACAGACCAAGGGTCCCCCAGAGTCTCCCTGCAGAGGGCAAAGACAAAGAGTTGGTTTGGGTTTGAGGAAGAACAGAGGAGAGATATTTTCCAGCTTCCTCTTCACCATTTGACCCGGATCCCCAGCATTGACAAAGGCCCCTCTTAGCTTGAGCCTCAAAGACTACTGCCTTTGGTTTGAGCTGTCCAGCAACACTTCCTTTCTCCCTCTCCAGTTCACCCCCATTCCCATTCCATTCTGCTTCAACACAGCCCCATTCTTTCCCAGAGGGCCCCATCCCATGTCCATCTATCCCTGGCTACCCACATCTTCCCTCTCTGTTAAGGTCCAGCTCAGCGGGCATCTCTTCCAGGAAGTCTTCACTGATCTCCAAGCTGGGAGGGATCTCTTAGGGTCACAGGGCTTAGAGGTGGAAGGGATGAGAGATCATTTTATCCCTTTTCCTTATTTTACAGTTGAGAAAATGTGTAAAGAGTCTCCCTAAGGCCCAACTCAGGTTCCTCCTCCATCAAGAGGCTTCTTTTGAGTGTCTCACTTGTTGGTGCTCCACTCACCCCCAAATTTCTCTGTACTTACTTTGAAGCCCTTAGCTCATCACCAGTGAGTGCTGAGCCAAGAAGATCTGAGTTCTACTCCTATATCAGATGCTTACAAGACGAGTGCCCTTGGGCAAGCTACTTAACTTCCCTCAACCTCAGTTTCCTCATCTGAAAAATGAGAATAATGAAGCACCCACCTTACAAGCCTGTTATGAGACTCAATTGATCATATTTGCGTTTATGCATCTGCACCCACGTTCACAGGATCTAGCTAAAGGTAGAATGGACCTCAGATGCCTTCCAGTCCCACCTTCCAATAGATTAGAAACTCCCTGAAGGCAGAAACTGTGTCTAGTTTTGTCTTTATAGCCCTAGCAGCCTGCGCAGTGCTTAGCACATAGTAGGCATTTAATAAATACTGGTTAAATCCAAGGGCCTCTAGTTAATCAGTGGGATAATCTTTCTAAAGAATAGTTGAGTCCATATCCATGCCATTTTCCCAAGGGCAGGGACTGGGGAAGGAAATAGGCATTTATAGAGCCCCTACTATGCATCAGGCAATGTGCCAAGCACTTTACCAATATGCCCATTCTGTATTTTGTTTCTGTCTTTGTATACCAGCACCATTCACAGTGACTGGTACATAGATGCTTAATAAACAATTGTATTCAATTGGGGCCTGAAGGTCTCCATCCCTGAAAGCTGCGGTATTATGATGTCCACTTTAGAGGTGAGGAAACAGGCTTGAGTGCCTGCCTAGGGTCACATAGTACCCTACTGGCAGAGACTCAAACCCAAATCCCTCTTTTTTTTTTCTGAAAAGGACCTGGGTATTTTATTTTATTTTGTCCTTTTAATTTTTTTAAATATTTAATGTATTTAATTTTCCATTTTCAATACTCACTTCCACAAGAATTTGAATTCAAAATTTCCTCCCCATCTCTCCCTACTCAAACCCGAGTCTCTTGATTACAGATTTAGAGGGCTTTCCACTACAATGAGCTGTCCCCCTCTTACTTCATAAGCCTTCATCCCCTATCCCCATCATTCAGCCCAAATTCTTATTTCTCTCTTTGATCTGATAGGCCTTCCCCAAGGCCTGGAAGCTCCAGAAGCCTTACCCACCCATGATGGAAGAGACCTTAGAACTCATCTGGTCCACCCCCTTCTCTGTGGGGTGAACAGAAAAAGTATTCACATAACACCTACTAACTACCTAGTACTGTGCTAAGCACTTTGCAAATATTATGTCACTTGAACCTTGAAACAGCCATGGGAGGTTAAGTACTACTACTATTAACCCTATTTTACAGATGAGGGAAATTAAGTGACTTGCCCAGGGTCACACAGCTAGTAAGTGTCTGAGACAGGATTTGAACTCAGGTCCTCCTTACTCATTGCCCAGCAGTTCCCATTCCACTGCATCACCTATGTGCCCCGCTTCCAGAGAAACATAGTTGGAGACTCACACCAAGAACTGTTCTGATATACTGACTTTTGCTGAGTCTCATTGGGTGCTCTCCTTAGTAGGCCCATGACAGGAGCAGAATTGGAACAGGGTCTAGACTCGGGGAGGGGATGGGATGAGACTCAGGGTAGAGAGATACTTACAAAGCAGATTCCAGCCCGGCGGCGGGGTACGAGTGTACAGAGGTTGGTGGTGGGGCAGCGAACAGAAACAGTGGTCACGTTGAGTTCCTGCAGCTGGGCAGGTAGACCCCTGTTGTTGTTCAGTTGCCCCCATCCCATGGCCAGGCACTGGGTTCCAATTCTCACGTTCTGGCCTTGTTGGGGCAGCCGGGCCACCTGGACATTGCCATTAATGGAGGCTCTGCCTTCCAGCTGCAGGAGAGGAAGAGGAGGCAAAAACAAACATATAGATGAAGCTGGTCAGCCTAGTGGTCAGTTAGGGCTGGCCCGGATTTCAAGGCCTGACCTAGTCATGTTGAGACTAGGAAAGGGACAGTGACTGTGAAAATAAGGATAATCACTGTAATGTCCCTGCCTAGTCAGGATCATGTGCTAGCTGGGAGAGAGGTCAACTGGCCCACCTTTCATTTTACAGATGAAGAAACAGAGGCAAAGGGAAGTTAGACAATTCACTCAAGGTCACACGGGCAGTAGCAAGCAGAAAAGCTAGAATTCAAACTCAGTCGAACCCAGATGTCGTGCAAAGTTGTGATTCATACTTTGGGTTCCAGACGTAAGAAATATTAATGAACCTTCAAGTCCACCATAGTTGGGCGAGGAGTGGGGAGGAAAGTGAGGAGGGCGGAAAACCCAGGACACCAGGCCCCTGTCAAGACGAGAAACCCTTTATAGAATGGAGGAAAAGACCTAGGGACCCAACTCCTTAGTAGGGAGAAAGAGGCCCTAGCACATAGTGAGGTCACTGACCTACAGAGTATTGTCCACTTCTTATTCTATCATGACAGAGGTGAGGGTAGATATGAGATGAGAGGAGTAGGTAAGCCCGACCATGTGGTAGTTTCCTAATTTAGTTAATTTCATTAATTAAATTTAATAGTTCATAGGAACATAGATTTAAATCTGGATGGAACCCAAGAGGGCATCGAGTCCAACCTTCACATTTTGCAGATGAGGAAACTGAAGCAGACTTGCCCGGAGTCACACAGTTAAATGTGTCTGAGGTAGGATTTGAACCCAGGGCTTCCTGACTTTATTGCCCTAGCCACTATCTCATGGTACCGCAGTTCTTGTCATCTAAATTCTAATCTGTTAAAAGAATGAAAGGGTTGTCAAAATGTAAATGGAACTATTTTTTAAACTTCACAATTTAAAAAAAGATCATTTTGAATTTTTTGTGCCCTCTAAACTTCAGTGCTCTGAGACTGTACCCCTATTGCCCTGACTTAGTTAATGGCTGTTTTTCAGAACTTTTCCCACCATACATGTTGCCTTTGGAATAGGGGTGTGGTCCGGATAAGACTTTGTTGTAAGGAAAGTGTTTTGGGAACCTTAAATAAAGCACCCCCTCAATGGGAAAGTGAGTTATCGTGGTCGTCAAGTCTAGAGTCCTTTGCATTGTGCTCATGAAAAACAATCCTAGCTTCCATTTCTATAGCACTTGGTTAATGAAGCAGTTTCTCTTTACCAGTTTTGGGAGGGAAAGAAGGAAGGAGTATCTTATGATGACCATTTTACAGATGACAAAACTGAGGCCCAGAGAGGGGTGTTGAGTGACTGGAAAAGTCACACCTTCCTGGTGTCAGAGCCAGGATTTGGTTCCCAGGTCTTCTGGCTCTTCCATTCATCCTCCATGGCCCTGAGCTCTCTCAGATCCCTACCTCCAGGCACCTGGGGATCCTGAGCACTATCCCCTACTCCTTCCCACGTCACATACCTGCACGATCAAAATATCATTCTGCAGGGTCTGAGGGTTGAATCCATTCTCAAAGACTCTCCGAATTCGAAGCCTCTGCTGGGTGGGCTCTTGTCTGAGAAGGTCGTGGATCCCCAACACCACTTGTACACGCTGAGGGTTCCTAGGTTGAGAAGAAAAACTTGGAATGAAGGCTAAAGACAGTATAGGAGGGACCCAGCTGGGTGATCAACTAGCCATCATCCAGGCTTGGACCAGTTTTAAAATACAGATTTCCAGTTCCTGCAGAGCATTCAGATGTGCTAGCCAACTGGCCCCACCCCCAATCTCTTAGGACAGGTGGAAGGAAGGGGGTGAAGCAAAGAATAGATTTGAGGGAGGGGCAGGGAATGCTCTAAAAACTTCATCTCTGGCTAGGTTCTATGAATCTTGTCTTCTCTCTTCCCTTTTCTTACAGAATTCTGTAGCTTAGCTGAGGACACTCACTGTGTACCCAGGGCTAGCTACTCCCACTGCTGGGGCCTTTGTGATAGAGCTATTTGCCCATACATTGATTGAATTTTCATGGGGAGAGGACTCATGGCAGAGTCCTCACTCCTCCTGCTCCCTGGGACAGGTGTCTTCTCCCCCAACCCTTTGGATATTCACCTGCCATTCAAGCAGTGGGCTGCAGTCATCACGAACTGAGGATGGATTAAAGTCCCCCCACAGAAGTGGTTATTATTGCGCTGTAGAGATGCCATGTATGGGCGAGAGTGAGGAACAGCTCTCCTTCCTCCCACAATCTCTGAGCCCAGGATTGGACCTAAGGGATCAGAGAGACGAGGTCAGAAGCTCAGGAAAGTGACAAGCTCTTCTCCTTCACTCCAGGTTCTTCACAAAGCCTCCCTTATACGAATGAATGCAAAGTGAAATGAGCAGGACCAGGAAAGCATTGTCCGCAACAGTAGCCATACTATACAATGATCAGCAGTGAATGACTTAGCTGTTCTCAGCCATGCAATGATTCAAGACAATTCCAAAGGACTCATGATGCTATCCACCTGTAGGGAAAGAACTGATGGAGTCTGAAGCCGACTGAATCATAATTTTGTCACTTTTTCAGTTTTTCTAGTTTTGTTTTGCAACACGGCTAACATGTATTTTGGATGACTTCACAAGGATAATGGCCATTACATTTTTTACCTTCATAATGGGGAGGAGAGAGATGAGAGGGATGGAGAAATAGAATTTGAAACTCAACATTTAAAAAAAAATGAATGTTAAAAATAAATAATTAGTTTTTTAAAACTCAAAGCTTCCTCCTTCTCCCTCCTGTTACCTAGTGTTGGTCATTGTCATCCTCTATGTCCAATCACCCTTGGGCTCAGAGAGGTAGTTACTTTCTCTAGTGTTGCCCAATCTAGACATCCTCAGATTCCTGACATCTTCTTTGGATACTCTATCCCTGAACCTATGGCTGTCTTTCCCCTGAAGCTTCAGCCTGAACTCCTAACTATCCAGGGGGAGTATAATCACTGCTTCATCCTTAAAAAGCATAGGAAATGAAGGGTTATTTGTTTGTGTGTGTGTGTGTGTGTGTGTGTGTGTGTGTGTGTGTGTGTTTGTATTTGTGTGTGAAGTGAGGAAGTTCTGGACCCTCTTCTCACTCACGAGAGAACTAGATGGTGACATAGGAACAAATAGGATTATTTCAGGGCAGTAACTGTTCCAACTTAGAATTTGGGTCCCCAGTATAGATTTAGATTTAAAAGTATTTAAAGAAAGGGTGAATATTATCTTGTGATCTAAAATTCCATGTGGTCTAAAAGTCAGCCCAAGAGGGATGGGAACTTCTCAAGAATGAAATGCTGACCACTCAGAAAGACAAGCCTTCCAGTGATGAGTTTAGACAAAAGTGATTTATTTAAAAAGAATAATTTGACTGCAGAAGGAGCTCATTAAACAGCTGGGATTTTTAAAAGACACATGCCTAATATGGAAGCAATGGCAGCAAACAGATTTATAGAAAGAGAAGAGCCATCCTGTAAGGACAGGTCAGGAATACTGATTCTCAGAATGAGCTGAGGTTGATGAGGGATGCTTCGGATGGTGAAAAGGATTGTTTTAAAGTTTTAATAATAGCTCCTTATTAAATATAACTCTTTAAGGTTTGCAAAACACTTTACCTATATAATCTAGCTTCAACCTCATGATACCCTTAGTGGGGTAGGTGCTGCTGTGATACTTACTTGACAGCTTAGGAAATTGAGGCAGACAGAATTTAAGTGACTTGCCCAAGGTTACACAGCTAGCAAGTGGCTGAGACTTGAACTCAAGTCTTCTTGATTCCAGGCCCAGTACCTATCTACTGTACCCCCTTGTTGTGGGAAATTGCAACCTCGAGGTCATATATGGCCTTCTAAGTCCTCAAGTGCAGCCCTTTGACTGAATTCAAACTTCACAGAACAAATCCTCTTAATAAAAGGATTTATTCTGTAAAATTTGGACTCAGTCTAAGGGTGCACCTGAGGACCTAGAGGGCCATATGTGCCCTCCAGATTGCAGGTTCTCCACCCCTGATATAGACCTAGTGTCCATTATATATATATGAATCCCTCATGCAACTTCTGTTTGAATACATCCAGTATTGGGGAGCTCACTCCCGCTGGGGACACCCTGTCCTACTTGATTTGGAAGGGACCACACTTAGCCTGGCCCCATCCTCAGAAGTCAAATGAATATCCACTAAGATATTCCTTGTACTTTGAAAGTACTTACGGCACTATGTAAACACCAGCCATTGTTATGTTGGATGTTTTGGCCTTCCTTCCACCTCACAATACTGTGCTTTATGCTCCAAGGTCTGTTCTTGATTGAATGTTTCCATTCTAACACACCGTCCAGCTCTGATTTCTTTGTTCTAAGGATATTTCCTGCACCTTGAGTTCTAAGGCTCTTCCACCTTTGACATTCTATGCTTCTGGCTCAAAAATTCTATGTTCTAAGATCTCTCCCAGCTTTGAGGTTTCTCTATTTGAGCTTCTAAAGGCCCTTTCACCTCTAGCGTTCTATGTTCTAAGTTTTCGTCTTTCCTCTTTTGTAAGGTCCCTTCTTCTATGTCTGCTATTCCACATTCTGTCTCCTTTCCCATTTTAACAGTCTATGCTTCATGTTTCTTATTCTAGCAGTTCCTCAATCTCTAACATAGGGTATTTCAATAGACTAGTCTTAGACTTTTGAAACACCCTGGCTTCTATGTTCTAATGTCCCTTCTAGTTCTAACATTCTAGGTTCTAGGCTCCAAGATGCTTCCTGCTCTGATATTCTGTGTTCTATGTTCACTACTGCCTTCCTGTTCTGAAATGCCATGTTCCTATCTTCTGATATTCCTTTCATTCTAACCTTCCAGGTTTGAAGGTTCCTCTTGTCTCACATTTTGTGCTTTATATTCCAAGGTTCCTCTCAGCTCTGACCTACTATTTTCTGTTCTCTGAGGTCCCTTCCAATTCCAGCATTCTAGGTTCTGTGTTATTAGACTTCTTCTAGCTCTGACAGTCTGTATTCTATACACCTCCCAGTTCTAATATTCTATATTTTATGTCCTGAGCTCCTTAGTCCAGTAGCTAGCTCATAGTAGGTGTTTAATAAATGTTCCATCCTCTATCTGCCTACCTACCTTCCTACCTATCTAGTTATTCATCCATTCATCCATCCATCCATCCATCCATCTCTCTCTCTCTTTCTCTCTATCTTCTAACTCTACATTGCATGTTCTAAAGCATCTGCTAACTCTGTGATCTATAACTAATCCCCCTCTAAGAAGTACCTCAAGTGATAATATTTGTATGAATGAATGAATGTCTGTTTCTCCTTGCCCTAGAAGAAGAGCCCTATGGTTGAAATTTCCCTGTGTATTCTACTGTCTCTCACCTATCACCCAGCAGCCTTTATCTCTCTAGTGCTAGACAGACAGACAGACAAGTAGGCAGGTGGACAAACAGGCAGACAAGACTTACCCCCATGGATGAAGAGCAGGAGTAGGAAGAGGTGAGTGCCATGAAGGGGGGACGCCATGTTCCACATAGGCAGGGAGATGTCTGCAGCAGCTTTGGGGTCTTTGAGGGGGCCTCTTTCCCAATCTCTCCACTTATAGTCCCTGATGGAGAGTTCGTTGTAATTGCCCCACAGGCCCCAGGGACTGGTTGGGGGCTGTTACTTCCCCTATTTTCTTGGTCACTTGGATGGGGGCAGGAGAGAGAGACTCAGGACCCTGAGGAATGGGGCAATAACGAGATGTGGGATATAGGAACCTCCGCAGCAGCGGAAGCCTTCTATCTATCCTCCTACAAGAGGTCAGAAGGAGAGAGGGCAGAAGAGAAGGATGAATCAGCTGGAACAGCCCCGGGAGCTGTAATTTCAGCTCCAAAAGGCTTATGATCTTAAAGGATCATCACTTGGAGGACTCCTCAGGATCCTCAAATCTCAGCTCTCCAAGTGACTTCAGACCATCTCCCAGCCAGCTCCAGACCATCCTATCTAATATCCCCATCCAACCCCTGCCAGAGAGCTCATGGCCCCAGCAGCCCCAGGGCCCCTCAGGAGCTGACAGGAAGTCAAAGTCCAGTTCCCCTTCCAAACTCCCCCAAAGATGCTCCATTTCCAACTGTCCTTGTCAGTGATGCAAGAGCAAACGGTGGCTGGGGGTGGGGGGGTGTTAGGGAAGGGAGCATTGGGGAAGGAAGGGGGAGGCAATCTTACCAAGTTTTCAGCCTGACAGGAAAGGGTCAGGCCTATTGCAGGAGGCAGCCTGACTGCTCATTTCTCTAGGCTGGGCCAACTTAGCTTGGCTTCATGGGCTCATACAATTTTCTCCAGGATACCAGGGTTTCCAAATGTCATTTCTATTTGGCATTGGGATATATCTAGACTCCCATGTTCACAGATTCAAAGACACACATACACACAGAGGCTCATATATGTAGACACACGTAGATTTATGCTTGCATAAGGTATGCTTATTCTCAGACATGCATATGTTCACTCAAGGTTAAACACACAGGTACACACAAATATACCCAATTATGTATTTAGATAAGCATTGTCACATGAAAAGAAGTAGCCACAAACTTGCAGAGAGCAGTTTCTCTGAAAAAAATCTGAAGATCTTAGCAGACCTCAAGCCACAGCCCTGGACTGCAAGTGGATTCCAGTATGAGTGAACAAGGTGACATGGTAGCCTAAAAGCTGGTGTCATTTTGAACTGCAGTAAGAGAAGCATAGCCTGCCCCCAAAATTACTAAACTGTGCATGTTCTTTGACCCAGTGACGTCCTGCTGGGCCTATACTCTAAAAGATCAAAGAAAGGGGAAAAGGATTCATATGTATCAAAATATTTATAGAAGCTCATTTCTGGCAAAGAACAGGAAACTAAAGGGGTCTCGGAGTTACTTACCATTTGGGGAGTGTTTGTACAATTTATGCTGTATGACTATAAAGGAAGATGATTCTGCTAAAAGAAAAGATGAGGCGGAGGGTTTCAGAGAGGCCTGGGAAAATTCATATGGACAGATGCAGAGGGAACTGAGCATAACCAGGAGAACCACTGATACTCTAACATTAACAATGTGAAAACAACAACTCTGAAAGGCCTAAGAATTCTTATCAACAACTTTGATAGACCTAGCTCTTCTCAGAAATGTAAGGATCAAAGACAACTCCAAAGGACTCATGATGAAATATGATGTCCACATCTAGAGAAAGAACCATGGAGTCTGAATACAGAATGAAGCAGACTATTTGGTGTCTTTTTGTTTTGTTTTGTTTTGTTTCTTCTTTCTCATGATTCCTCCTAACTCTTCTTTAGAGCATGACTAATGTGAAAATTGTTGTTGTGTTTGTCCTTCATTGCTGAAGAAGACCATGCCATCAGAGAAATAATTACTTGATTTTATTTTGACTGAGGGAGGGCTATGCAGGTCACCAGCCTCACTTCTCCTCCAGAGCCATCTAAATCCAGTGACCAGAGATTCATCAGGATGACTGGAGATGACCCAGCGTGCACTGGGAGACTTTGGGTCCCTTAAGAATGTATATGTAGAGCCTCTATTAGATTGTACCCTGTCTTGAGGAGGGAGGCAGAGAAAATTTAAAATTCCAAAGTATATGGAAGTGAATGTTGAAAATTAAAAATAAATAAACATATAAATAAAGAGGAAAAAAAGAATTCTAATCAACACCATGATCAACCATAATCTACAAGACCGATAGATGATGAAGAATGTGACCCATCTCCTGAAAGAAAGATGATAGACTGAAGACACAGGAGAAGAAACACTTTGGGGGCATGGCCCAGATGGGGATGGTTATTGTTGAGTGGTTTTTTTCTTCTTCTTCCAGTGAATGGGAGGTAGGTATAGGGAGAAAAAAAAATTCTAGATAAATTAAAAAAAAAAAGAAAAGGTCAATTCTGGTACCAGGGAAGTGATTGTCTCTCCCTGTCCTGGTCAGATCACATCTGGAGACTATGATTGATGATGGATGCCACATTTTAGGAAGAACATGGATAAACTGGGAAGGTTCCAGAGGAGGGTAGGTAGGATAGTGAAGAGCCTTAACATGGCACCAGATGAGGACCAGTTGAAGGAACTGGAGTCATTTATTTTGAAAAAGGCTAGGGAGTGGGTGGGCATTCTAGTAGGGTCTGCTTGAATTTGAAAGGTCAAGTAGAATAAATGTATTCCCTCTTCCACAGACATGCCCTGTTTTTCTTTTCTCTCTGTTTTTACTCTTGATTAAAAGAAGTGACTTAATAGGGGAAAGTGTATATTCAGAAATAAAGGTGATGCAAAATCAAAAGATAACAATAAATTAAAAACATTCACTGGGACATGCTGGAGAAAGAGCAGTCAAGTACCATCTATTTATGGAGGACATTGGACAAGGGATACAGGAAGTTAGAGGAGGAACTGGCTATGGCCTTCACTGAAACAGGCAAGAAAGGAAACTAATTTGGAGTCAGAGGACCTGAGTTTAAATCCTAGTTCTCTCACTTGACTTTAGCTGTGTAACTTTTGCCGAGTCCCTTGCCCATCCTGGATCTCAATTTCCTCATCCATAAAATGAAGTATTGGACATGGTGATGTTATGAGAGCCCCTTCAGGTACAGGTTGGACCACTGCTGGACGACCTCTGAGGTTCCTTCCAACTCTCTGATTCTGGGATCATAAGATCAGTTTCAGTTCTAGATTTCCTTGAAGGTCAAGGTAGCACACAGAGAATGGGGGCAAGTGGGGGGTGTAGGATTAGCATCATTGGAATCATGAGGTTATTGGTAAATTTTACATTAAAGGAATGATGAGTCCCATTGGATCAGAAGGTGGGCAAGGGGATAGGGAGAGGGAAGGTTGGCATGTGGATGACATGGGACTGGGCCCAGACCTTGGCCTCTGTGAAGCGCTGGAGATCCCATGGGAATGGAGAGGAGAAATGTGTGATGGGCTGCATGAGTCCTTGAGGCCTGCAGACCTTCAGAATAATGTCATGGGAGCGTGTGCAGAGCACTTGGAACTACCGGTACTGTTTGTAGGGTGAGGGGAGAGGGCCAACAGAGGGCTTTCTACTTTGTGAGAAACTGTAGGGTTACATAGACACCTCACTGTAGAGTTTCTCAAAAAGTTTAAAATCTTCCCCGAGCTGTCCCTCTACATCCCCTAGACATTATATATAATATAATTTTATATTATATAATATATAACATGTGTCTCACTGAAATAAAAAATCCTAAAAAAGTAAAATCCTCCTTTCAACCCCAAGACATTATATGTAATATAATAATACATTATATCACATATACTCATAATATAATATTTATCTGTCTGTCTTATTATTTGGTTTCTTACAAAGTGTAAAACTATCCCTTAGCTCTCTCCCCTCACCCCCAGACAGTTAGTCCTGGCAGGCCCAAGTGCTCTGTCCAAGCTCCTACTTGACATTGGGGGGATATAGGTCAAATAAATGCCCTGAATCCCAAGTGCTCTCTTTGAAACGGTCTCCATTTACTCAGAAACCTCACATCCCAGCAGTATCCTTGCTTAGATTGAGAGAGAATGAAGAGACAGAACACTGGGTGTCAGAGATAGACTGAGTCTCAGAGATTACAGTCCCACCTCATCATTTTATGGATGCAGCTGAGAGATGGGTTTGCCTTGGATTACACAGTGACTCATTTGTCAAAATGGAATGTGAACCCAGGCAGGTCTCTTGACTCCTAAACAAGGGCCTTTGTGTTGAGGTTTGTTGCCTGCCTGACTGACTGACCAGAAAAAAGTGGATGGGGCCAGCCTCTGGTTGGAATGAATTGGGTGGGCAAGCCCAGACCTTGGAATGCTTAGTGAAGATGGATGTTGACTGTCCCCTCCTCTTTGTGAGTCCAAGTACTACATCTTAGAGTATGCTTCTATAGAACCAGAGGGCTCCATCCCTCCTAGCCTGGCCCAGGCCTGTTCCTGAGGGAAAGGAACCACTGTTCCCATCTGTGGCCACCTGTGACCAGCTTAATACCTCCAGAACCTTGTCCCCAGTTCCCTGAAGGACTTCAGTGCCTTCCTATGCCCTTGGGAATGCCAAGCAGTCTCCACAGTGAGGGTCTGGATACCTTTGAGTTTACTGAAACCATAGTCTAGGGCTAGATGGGGGAGAGGGCTGTGATCAGAATTGGGCCTGTCCCTCCACCCCCACCCCCTTATACCAGGTTTTCAGGAAGCTTAGATCCTGATACACCCTACGGAGGCTTTGAGGAGGGGCAGGAAAATGACTTTTCACATAATAACCTCATTGGCTTAGAGGCCATGGAGTGCAACCTCCTCATTTTGCAGAGGAGGAAACTGAGGCACAGAGAACCTGCTTGTCCAGAGTCACATAGCCAGTTAGTGTGGGAGATGGTATTTGAACTTAGGGCTTCCTGACTTGGATGGAGTGTCCCGTCCACTGTGTTATTTAGCTGCTGGAAGGTGAGAGGTGGAAGATCTGAGGGGTGGGCAGAGGACTTCATCTGAGGCCCTCAAAGGGTTTGAGGTGGGACATGTCCTCAGGCCCAGATAAAGAACCAAGGCTGACTGAGGTGGAATCATTTTCACAAAAAAGGGGAGCGTTCTTATGACTAATAAATAGCCGTCATCTTCATCTTCATCTTCCTAGCTGGCCCTTACTTCACTCTCCCACAGACATGGCGGATGGGCCGAGTTTTGAGGGGGTTGGTTATAATGATGACTCACATCTCTATAGAACTTTCAAGGTTTACAAAATGCTTTCCATACATGGTCTTATCAGATCCTCACAACAACCCTGTGAGGTGGGAGCTATTATTACCCACATTTGACAGATGAGAGAAACTGACCCTCAAAGTGGTGTGAGTTGCCCAAGGTCATACAACTAGTAAGTGTCACAGGTGAGATTTGAACATGGGTCTTTCCTGATTCCAAGCTCGGCTCTTTAGTGACCACACCCTGCCTTGTGGAAGTTGAAGCCTCTGTGTACATCCTCCACCTCTCTGGTCTCTCATCCCAGGAGCAGAGGATGGTGGAAAGACTCCCAGGGCAAGGGTTGGTCAAGGACTGCTCATGGGGCTGCCTGAGGATTGATAGTCTTCTTCCTCCTCCACACTTCTCAGAATATCCTTGATCCAGTCCACATAAAGGGATACTCTGGCAAAGAAGTCTGGAAATTTCTGAGAGGCACACCCACCTTTGATGAAGGAGTCCACAGCGTGGACCACTCCTTGGCAGATGAGAGGCCCTCCAGAATCTCCCTGTAGACAGAGGTGCGGGGGGCAGGGGAATTAACTTCCATTTTTCTTGACATTTGCACCCAGTTTTAGGCCACAGGGGACTTCAGGGATGGTTCAATCTTCCCTCCCACCTCACCAAATGAAGCTCACACAGAGTCAGTGGCAGAGCTAGGCTGGTCTTCTGAGACCAGGACACTTCCTATTACCCACATTGCTCTTTGAAGATAGGTGGCATCCCTCCACCCCAAGTCATCCATGATCTGCCTCAGGTAACCACTCCAATCCTCTCACCCTCTGGACACTCTGGCTTCCTGATCTCTGGTGAGGGGAATTAACCCTCCATTCTGGACTTGTTCGGACCCAAAATTCCTATCTCTCCTCAAATACAGGCTTTTCTACCGATGTTATTGAGTGTTGGTCTGTCTACTGCTACCTTCCCATAGGCATTGGTGAGGGGGGGATGAGATACGTACAAAGCAGATGCCTGCTCTCTGACGGGGTGCCAGTGTACAGATGTTATGTTCCCGGCATAAGAAGGTCACCACGGTGACGTTCAGTTCCTGCAGGATCTCGGAGATAGGCAAATCTGTTCCCAGTCTCCCCCAGCCCATGGCCAGGCACTGTGTCCCCATTGGCAGTGACTGGCCCTGTTTTGGGAGTGGGGCCACCTGGACATTGGCATTCAGAGTGACTGGACGCTCCAGCTGTAGGGATGAAGGAGCAGAGACAGGGCTGGTTAGAATAGGGCAGTGTGGAACCCCACCTAAGCTTCTCTCTCTCTTCTTCCAGTTCTAAGTTCTCCCTACCACCACCCCTGAAATCGGCTTATCTTTAGCCTTGTGCCCCGCCCCCTGCCTGACATACACACATCAGGTCAGGATTCAGCACAGTTGTCAGTTGGAATGCTCCAGTAGACAGGGTGCTCCTTTCTTATATTCTAGTACCTTTATGTGCTAACTGCAAGGTTATAGGCATGTGCTAATTGTATAATATATATGTATATATATATATATAAATACTGTATATATGTATATAATATACAAAATTGTATAATATATGTGTATATATAAATATTGTATATGTGTATACAAAATTGTATGATACATAAACATATATATACACAAATATTGTATATATGTAATATATATAAAATTGTAAAATATATGCATATATAAATAACCAGCATTTAAAGAGAACTTTAATATTTGCAAAGGTTTTTGTGGCCAATATCTCCTTTGATCCTCATAACAACTCTGTGACATGTACCACAGGTGTTATTATTAACCCTGTCTTACAGATGAGGAAACTGAGGCTTGGAGATTAAGTGATTTGCCCATGGTTACATGTAGCTAGTAAGTGTCAAGGGTAAGACACTCCTAGCTACAAATCCAATTCTTTTCCCACTAAATATATTAATTCTCTATCTCCTGTGTGAACTATGGAAACTGCATATGTGCTCATCCGAATTATATTTGTGCTACTGAGGGTGTGCTAATTGTATATTGCTAATTGCTTATGTGATCATTCACTGTGTGTTTGTATATGCAAACCGGGGCAGCTAGGTGGTACAGTGGATAGAGCACCAGTGCAGGAATCAGGAGGACCTGAGTTCAAATCTCACCTCAGACACTTGACACTCACTAGCTGTGTGACCTTGGGCAAATCACTTAACCCCAATTGTCTTATTCTGGGTCATCTCCAGTCATCTTGAGGATTATCTGGCCACTGGATCCAGATGGCATTGGAGGAGAAGTGCACAGCCCTCCCTTACTCAAAAAAACCAAAGTCAAGTGCAAGTCATATCATCATTTCTCTGATGGCATGGTCTTCTTCAGCAACGAAGGACATACACATGCACATATGCAAATTAGGTATATTGCTAATTCTGTACGAGCTTATAGGTGGTAATTATATGTAAGCTTCAATCCCATGTCTGCATGATATCATTCAATCGATATGCGCTAAGAGCCCAGGTAAATGGTATATTTCAATCATTAGAAAATGCTTCCCAAGATAGAGAGGACATCTCCATTTTTGTAACATGCACCCTTGGTTCGGGGTGCTACACTCTGGGGTCAAACAGACCTAGCTCCTTCAGATCCTAGTTATCACTGTACCTGCACTGAGCTGGATGGTATTTTAGAGGCTTCCTCGTCCAACTCCCTGGAAGAGCTATTGGTCAGACCAGGATTCAAACCCAGACACTGGGACCACAGATCTAGTTCACTTTACACTTACCATATGGACCACAGATCTAGTTCACTTTACACTTACCATATGGCTTCTTCTAAATACTTTCTGCCATCCTTACGTAGATCTTCAAATGACATGATTGCTAGTCCCTTCTCCATCCTATCAATGGGACTCCAGAAATACAGAGCCAGTTGTCTGGCTATTCCCATGATGTCAAGGGTCCCATAGGCCAGGAGCTGAAGGACTTTCCACTCTACTTTTCCTCTCTCTGCACCCTTGGCCTCCCTGCTGTGCCCCAGCTATGAGGGAGGAGTGACCAGGACGGAGGCTGACCTCTCCCCTTGCCCATCTCCTTCTCTTCCCTTTCCTTCCTCTCTTACCTGAATGAGTGCAATGTCGTTGAGAAACTGCTTGTTGTCATAGTTATTGGAATAGTAACGCTGGGCACTGAACGATTGCCAGGAAGATTCAGGGTTTTTCAGGTCATGGACTCCTGCAAACACCATCATCAGTGCGGGGGGTCTGGGGTGGAAAGAGAGGAGAAAATGAGGGGAAGAGGGCTTCCACTGGGTGCCATTGCAATTATAGTCACACGCCTATGGGGCTCTAAGGGCTCCTCCGAACCTGAGGAGGGAAGAAAAGTAGGACTGTTCCCCTTATAGAGAAGAAACTTAGAAAGACTTACCCAAGGTCCCACAGCTGGTAACCGGTGGCATCACAATTTGAATTCAGTTACCACCAAGTCATATCTATCTAACGGCCTTTAACTACTTCCTTGCAGTCCCCCAGACTGAAAAGTCAGTCTTCTCCCTTCCTCTTGCCCGAATTAGAAATAATAAGCTTTTACATATTTTTGTCCTTCATGATCAAGAAGTGTTCACTCCCTGAAATAATCTTAAGTTAGGTAATGGCATCGAGCCTTGCCCATTCTATCTCGCCAACATCTCTCCTGCCATCCTCCCCTTATTTTCACCCCTATCTGCAGCCACTCTGACCTAGCTGTTAGAACAGTCTCCTTTGCCTCTGGCTGTAATCCACCCAGTACAAGCTGCTGGAGTCATCTCCTCAGAGCCTGACTCTGACCATGCCCTCTTCTACTCAAGTGTCTTCCATGGCTCCCTGTGGTCTTCAGGAGAGTCTAAACTTTTCAAAAAGTCCCTTATTCCATGAAGCCTTCCTAGATTGTTCCCACCCACATGGAGTTCAGAAATGGCCTCCTTTCTCATGGAGAATCAGGACCACGTAATTGGTCTCTGTCTTCTGTTTGTAGGCTCCGGGTTGCACATAGCCCTCTAGAACCTTGGAAAGGGATTTGTTCTGGAAAACTTGGACTCAGTCAAAAGGTCACACTTGAGGACCTAGAGGGCCATATGTGGCCCCGAGGCCGCAGGTTCCCCACCTCAGGACTAAGGGGTACCTAGAACATGGCAGGGTTTCCTGAGGGCAGGGGCTAAGTTCTCTCCCCCCACCCTTTTTAGTCCAGGAATTCCTACAGGGAATGAGGCAAAGCTCTCTCCTCTGAATAGGGGCTCCCTAAAGGTAAGACACTGGACCATCTCTCCCCTGTGCCCACTGGGACCAGAGGACCTCCCCCTTTTCCTACAATTACTCACATTTTGTCAACGCAGTGGGCTGCTGTCATCACAAACTGAGGGTGGATCAAGGTTCCCCCACAGATGTGGTTCCCTAGAATCTGCAGGGAGACCATATAGGGCCGAGAGTGGGGGATGGCAGGTCTGCCACCCACGATCTTGGAGCTAAGGACCAAACCTGGGGTGGGGGGACAGTACAGAGAGGGAGAGATAGATGAGCTCAAATACCCCTGTTCTATCCTTCAAGACCCTTGCTAAGACTCAACTTTAGAGAAGACTCTCCCAGCAGCCAGTAATAGAGGGGTCACTATGGCTCAGGTGTCTAAAGAGTCAGGAATCCCGAGTTCCAGCCCCATTTCTGCTACTGGCTATGACTGGGCAAGGCAATGAAATTCTCTGAGCCTCAGTTTCCTCACCTGTAAAAGGGACTCGTAACCCTTGCGTTACCCATCCACCTCAAACAGCTGCCCCAGATTTCTAGAGAAATAAAAGGGGTGATTTTGTTCTCCTCGCCTATTCAACGGCATTCTGGGTGCTCTTTAACTCTTATTAATTTAATTTAATTTTTTAACGTCTTGTTATTGTTCTCAGTTTCACCTTAGATTTAATCGTGCTTTTATATTCTTATCAATTAGTAGTATTAGTTTATTCTCCTCACTTTCTAGTCCATGGAATTATTGTTCATATTATTTAATAATAGTACTTATCTCACAGCGTCGTGAAGATCGCATGAAATAATGTGTGGATGTGGCTTTGAAAAACTGAAAGCACCATGGAAATGTAATTTATCATGATGATGATGATTTTAAATTATATTGTGAATTAATATGTACATAAATATATTAACCAATAATCTTCTTATTATAATAATTATCCTCTCTGCAAGGAACTAGGAAGCCCAGGTACCTCTGTGGGAAGGTCCCTTTCTGACAAAGGACCCCACCCTACAATCTCGTCGAATTGATCAGGGCTGTATGTTGTTATTCTGTCCTGTCCAACTCTTCATGGTCCCATTTAGGGTTTTCTTGGCAAAGACACCAGAGTTGTTTGCCATTTCCTTCTCCAGCTCATTTTACAGATGAGGAAACTGAGGCAAACAGGATTAAGTGACTTGTCCAAGGTCATACAGCTAAAGGTGTCTAAACTCAATGAGATCCATCCTCCTTGTTGTTATGGGAGGAGGCAGCTTCCTAACTCCCCCAGGGATAAAAATGACCTGATCTGGAAAGGGTCTTAGGTTTAGCGTCTCGAGGACCTACATTCTGGTCTCATCTCTGTCATTTACTACGTAGATGTCCTTGGGCAAGACACTTCATCTCTGAGCCTCAGTTTCCTTGTCTATAAAATGTGTACGTGTGTGAAACTAGGTGACCTCTAACTCTATGCTCTCTGTTTTCCATAACCTGCAATTCTGCCCATACCTTCCCCTCTACCCACTCTGTCCTCAGATCCAGACCCCAAAGCTCCTGAATGATGTCCAGGAGAGCCTGTGCTGACATATTTCTCCCAAAGTTCCTGAGTATTGTTATCCTTGTTCTACAGATGGAGAGCCCCAAGAGACTGAGTCATTTGTCCTGGCTCACAGAGGTAATGTCTACCTGAGCTAAGACTCAAATCCAGGTCTGCTTCTGGGCCCCATTTCCTCCCTCCCTGTGATGCATCAGGTCCCTCCCCTAGCAGAGCTAGGCAGAAAGGTGGCAGAGGAGGGAGGGAGACCATACTTACAGCCCTGGATAGAGGCTAGCAGAGGGAGGAGGGCTCTGATCAGTAAGGAAGCCATGGTGTGGGAGGTCGGGGGTGCTGGAAGAGCCTCGGGGTCTCTGTGCCTCCTCTTTCTGATCTGCTGTCTTATAGGCTCTATGGGAAAGCCGTTGTTATTGCTTCACAGACACATGAGCCCAGGCTTTCCCCAACTTCCTCTCGTGCCTCAGGAGGGTGGGAACTAGGAGATGGGAACAGAGGAAGAGGGAAATAGAGAAGGATGGAGACCACAGCAGAGACACTGCACCTTTAGAGAGCAGCCTCTGGATCCACTCGTCATGCCCAAACTAGGGGATGAGAAGGAGGAGAAAGTCTAAGGCCACAGAATGACTCCAAGTCCTAAGTGTTCCTCAAGGCCATCTTGGCCAGCCTTACCTCCCAAAAGGATGCCCTGTACCATATGCCAGAGAAGTGACTCCCCACAGAGCCTTAACTGCCAGTTTGGGAGCCCAGAGCAAGCCTTCTGTAAAAGGGTGTTCCAATCAACTGTTGGAGCCTGGGGGAGGCCTTAGGGTGCCACTTGGCCAAGTTTGGTGAAAGCCTGCTGCCCAGGGAGAAGTCGAGTGAGCCTGGCTATGAAGAAACTGGTGTGTGGCCAGGGGGCTGGAACCTTCCTAGTTTAATTACTCATTATTGTAGCGGACTGCCCACGTCCCTACACGGCTCGGTGAAGTGGTTGAAGAAAAGAGACAAGGGAGGCGGGAAAAGATAGACCAATTCCGTTTATTGATCCGCGGTTTAGGGTTTACATAGACAGAATCTGCAAGTCTACGTGACATTCTGCTCATCGCCTGTCCCAGTGATTTGACCAGTCTTACTGTCTTAAAAGGCTATTAGTCTAGAGGGCATCTATTTTACACATCCCTTGTTTTCTGTAGTTCCCACGTTTGTCTCACGGAGACATGAACATCCGGGGGGCATGGAGAGCCATTCCGGATGATAATGAGCACAGTCTCAAAGAACAGTTTCCCCAAAGGTCTATCCTGATCTTGTCAATAGCACTCCACCCCGGCCCTCAACACATTATAATAAAAAATAATAGCAACAACATCTATATGGTGCTTTAAGGTTTGCAAAACACTATATGTGTGTATATCCATCTATCATCCATCTATTATCTCATCTGATTCTTAGAATAACCCCTGGAGATGGGTGCTCTTATTATTTTCATTTTACAGGTGAGGAAACTGAGGCACAGAGTGCTTTAATGACTTAATCGGCCTCAAACAGCTAATAATTAGGGAGTAGTGTTATTTTAAAGATTTCTATCTTTAAAAAAAGAATAAATATTCAGAAAGTCTCTCATCCTGGAGATTGATATGTAGTCAGCCAACTAAACTTTTAGACAGATTCATTGCCAAGGCTGGCAGCCCATACCTGACAACTTCTACCTCTCTCCTCCCTTAAGGCATTTCCGAAATGGATTCCTGTCATAGCCAATTGATTGAGACAACCTAATGTAGAAATAATAGATTAAAATACTTAGGACAGCTTTGCCACCGAGTGCAAGTTTAAATGGTAGCTAAGCATTGTTCTGCTTCATTGAGCAGTAAGAAAACATTCTATATTGGCCTATTTCTTTTACTAATCTCTGTATTTTGTTCTTCATCTTTAAAGAGTAACATATTTTCTAAATTCAACTTGTGCTAATATCTTTAAAAAAAAACACACAACCTTCTCCTTTCTATTTTCAGAAATAGGGTATCTTCTGAAAAATCTGTTATTTCTTAATATTCGGTTGTCCTTACCCAAATTCTTGAAATTTCTAAACCCTAGGGATAGATAGAATGGGAGTCTTCATTGACTGGATTTTCTTTATTTTGTTGTTAGCAAAGTATTGTCAAGGTAAGCAAGGGAAATGTAAAATATGTCAGATTTTATGAAAGTATTCTGGGAACTTGGTAGCTCTAAACAGCTGTATAGTTCTGTTTCTAGGCAAAGACAGAACCACAGCAAGTATGGGATACTAGAAAAAGCTACATTTATGTACTATTTACATTTTAGAAAGCTGTGATATGAATTCAAATGATACCTCTGTTAATTAAAGACAAGAATTTTACATCGTTGGCTTTAATGGCCACTTAAAAATCACTGTATATGGTGGTGATTTGTAAACACTTCAATTATTAAATAAAACATTAGATGTCATTTTAAGACTTCAGATCAGAGACTTCAAAATTATTTTGGGTGTTTGAGTTTCTTTTAAAGATGTAAAATGTATGATTGTTTAGATATTTTGTTAGCTGTATTTTCCATCTTTGAGTTCTGTAAGATATACAGAAGAACCCATAATACTTAAAATTTAGACGGGTAAACATCCTTGCTCAATAAACAAATTCCCTAATAAATAAGTAAACAAATAGGGCAGCTAGGTGCCCCACTGGATAGAGCATGTGCCCTGGAGTCAGGAGGATGAGAGTTCAAATTTGACTTTAGACACTCGACACTTGCTAGGCTCACTCACTTAACCCCGATTCCCTTGCCAAAACAAAAACAAACAAAAAAACCCCCAACCCATCAGTTATAGGGAAAGGATATATAATGTATTTTTTCATCAGTTACCTTATATAAACTTTCTAGTGTATTTTTTTAAATCAGGTTTGCTGGATGAATGTAAAATCTATATGGCATATATTTCATTATTATAAGAATATCACTAAGTATAGTCACTTGAGCTTACAATTAATCTTCAGCAGAAGGCATTTATTTCCTATGCTATCTCAACTGCTGCAATCTTTTATGTAAATTCAAGCCTAAGAAACCAAGAAAATTGGCACTTTAGAATCTCGATTATGAAATTCCATAAAGATAATATCTTAAGTGTCACTACATGTATTAAGAAAGAGGAGCAAGATTTTCCGTTTCTGTTTTGGAATCCTAACTTATTCAAATTGACATATTCTAGCCAAAGGATGGAGCGAATGGAATATTGTACCTTACGATACATTACTATTGACCTTTATCCAAAATGGTTATGTGATCAAAATGATTTTATGACCTCACAACTAACAAAACTATTGGTTGAACTTTTTATATTAAAAATTATTCAAGTTATTAACAAGACAAGAAGGACTAGCCATTAAAGTAGTCACAAAGTCCTTTTCTAAATTGTGGGCTAAAGAAATTTATTCCATAAAATAGCATAGAATCAGTTTGCTCGTTTAGATAAAATTTTAAATATGTATGCAGTTCCACCACTTCTATTAAACTTATTTTGATTGAAAGTATCAAATGATTCCCTAACTCATAGGTCAAAGGATATGAATAGGCAGTTTTCAGATGAAGAAATTACAGCTATATATGAAAAAATGCTCTAAATCACTGTTCATTAGAAAAATGCAAATTACAACAACTCTGAGGTTCTACCTCACATAAATCAGATTGGCTAATATGACAAAAAAAAGAAAATGGCAAATGTTGGAGAGGATGTGGGAAAATTGGAATACTAATGCATTGTTGGTGGAGTTGTCAATTCATCTAACCATTCTGGAGAACAATTTGGAACTATGCCAAAAGGGCTATAAAACTATGCATACCCTTTGAACCAGCAATACCACTACTAGGTCTGTATCCTAAAGAAGTCATAAAAAAGGGGAAAATACATATGTACAAAAATATTTATAGCAGCTTTCTTGTGGTGGCAAAGAATTGAAAATTGAGGGGATGCTCATCAAATGAGGATGGTTAAACAAGTTGTGGTATATAAAGGCAATGGAAAACTATTGTTCCATAAGAAATGATGAGCAGGCAGATTTCAGAAGAACCTGGAAAGACTTGCATGAACTGATGCTGAGTGAAGTGAGCAGAACCAGGAGAACACTGCATGCACTAACAGCAACATTGTGCAATGATCAGCTTTGATAGACTTAGCTCTTTTCAGCAGTGCAATGATCTAACAATTTATTGGATCTAAAATATCTAAATAAAAAACAATAAATTGAATCTAAATCCTTATTTGTTCTGTGAAGTTTGGATTCAGTTAAAGGACCACACTTGAGGACCTAGAAGGTCACAAGTTCCTCACCCTCACTTCACAGTGAAATTTAGATTCAGTCAAAGGGCCACACCTGAGGACCTACAGGGCTACAGGTGGCCTCAAGGTCATAAGTTCCCCAGCCCTGACAATTCCAAAAGATTCATGAAAGAAAATGCTATCTACATCCAGAGAAAGAACTATGGAATCTGAATGAAGATTGAAGCACACTATTATCTCTTTTTTTGTATGTATGTATTTTTCTTTCTCAGATTTTTCCCTTTTGTTCTGATTCTTCTTTCACAACATGACTAATGTGGAAATACATTTAATACTATTGTACACATATAGCTTATGTTAGATTGCATGCTGTCTTGGGGAAGGGGGAGGAGAAGAAGGAGGAAGGGGAAGGGAAGAGGGAGCAAAAAATTTGGAACTCAAAATCTTATAAATGTGAATGCCGAAAATAAATGAAAAGTTTTAAAAAAGAAATTATCAAATGGAAAAAAGACTACAGTCTCAACACACCCACAAATATTAAGTGTGGGACTATATCAAGGGCTTGCACCACATGTAAAGTTTAGCTAACATGAGCTGGCATGAAAGGCACTTAGCTATTCTTTGTGTGAGGAGGGAAAAATGTTCCTGGCTCCCAGGCCAGCACTCTATCTATCCATTGAGCCATTTGCTCCAAAATTGCTATTTGAAATTTTCACACCCTTTAAATTTAAGTCATCTAATTTTTGGCTGAAGATAGCAAGTGACAGGAAGCCTACTACCTCTGTGGATGGCCCATTCCACTTGGGGACAACTCTGTTGATTGGGAAGATTTTCCTAAAAGCAAATCTAAATCAAGCTCTTTGTAACTTTTACCCATGACTCCTGGTTCTGCCTGCTGGAGACAAATAGAATCCTTCTTCCACCTGACAGCCTTCAAATACAGCCATCATCCCTTACTTGCCCTGTTCCCATCCCACAACCCCACCCCCAAATCTCCTCTTCTCCAGACTAAACAGTATAGTACTTAAACTATTTGAAGGTAACTATTAATCTGTCCTGAGCTTTCTCTTTTCCAGGCTTAACAAATTCACTTCCTTCAACCATTCCTCATATGGTCTGGGTTCAAGATCCTTGTTGTTGCCCTCTTCTGAATACTCAGCTTACCAATATCTTTTCTCAACCAAGAACTGCTCATGGGAGTACAACTGTGATTTGACCCAGGCAGAGGGGGGCCTTATCGCCTGGCCCTCTTCACCGGCCTCCTTTTTCCTTCTCTCAAACTCTGGCTCTGAGAACAGGAACCCTATCAGCACTATAGACACTCAGGTCATTTCAGTCAGTTGTCTTAAGACACTAATTTCCAACCTTTTTGGTCTCAAGACCTCTTTACACTTTATGGAAGAACTACCCAGTGAGCTCTTGTTTTTGTGAGTGGTATCTATAAATATTTACCCAATTAGAAATGAAAATGTGTTAGTATCATTGCGAAAATGTTTAGACCTCACATATTGACTTAATCTTGGGGATGCCTGGGAGTCCTCAGACTTTGAGAACTGCTCCTCTACCCTGTCAAAGTCTTAGGATCCTTACCCTGTCATCCAGCATGTTAGTAGTAACTGCTTTTCTTTTGGGAAGCAACCCTGAGGGACTTCCCCACCCACTTTTATTTGTTTATTTATTTTTATTAAAGGGGTCATCCCTTGACTCATTTCTTAAAGAGGCTTTCACTGAATGGGCATTACCTCACTCAAGATGAGAACCTGAAAAGACCTTAGCTAACAAGAATCTCCCATTGCATCCTGGGTTATCTTGAGTCATCCTGATGAATATCTGGTCACTGCACTCAGATGACTCAGGGGGAGAAAGTGAAGCTGGTGGCCTTACACAGCCCTCCCTCATTCGAATCCAAGTCAACTGCAAGTCATGCCATCATCTCCCTGATGTCATGGTCCTCTTCTAGAACAAAGGACAAATAACAATCTCACTCCTAGCTTTATTCATTTGCATATTTAATAGGTATACTAGCTATACCTTTATCCAAGCCATTGACAAAAATTCTCAGCAGCACACAGACAAGTCCTTTCAACACTCCACTAGAGACCTCCTTCCAAGTTGGCATTAAACCATTAATTATATGGACTTTTTGTATCTGACTTATTCTTATTGATAGGTTGACTTGGTCTCTGAGGCACTGTGGTGCAGTGGACAGAGAGCTGTCCTCAGGGTCAGGAAGACATGGGTTTGAATGCTACCTCTGACACATATCAGTTGTGTGACTCGTAGTCATTTAATCTCCCTGTGTTCTAGGCAACTTTCTAAGATTGTAAATTTCAGAGGAGATGCTGATGTGTATTAGTAGAGAGAGTTTCTTCATATGGGAATTCTCTATGCCAATGAAATCGCCATTCCAGCACCTGGCTTATGGATTAGATGGTCCCTTCCAGCTCTGATATTTAGGGGTTGGGTTCCCCACCACCACGTTGATCCTAAAATTGAAAGCCATAAGCAGACATTAGAGCTATTTAAACCTTGGATGGGCTGACTCAGTAGGTGATGAGTTTGCCATCCCTGAAGGTCTTCAAGCAAAAGCTGGATTTCAGAGATTGTTCATGATGTTGTAGAGGGATTCTGGGTCAGGTAGGAGTTAGATTGACTGCTCTCTGGGATCACTTCCAACTCTGAAATCTCTGAACCAAACTGGGAAAGTGAAGTCATGCCCAACCGTCCAACTCTTAACCTTACCTAGCCTTCATCCTGATGTGTAATCCTGGACAGGTACAAAGAGTACAGAGGGCACTCCAATCTGCTCAGTGGTGCCCTAGAAAGGATAGAAAAGATCAGGCTGACCTACCCCCTCCTTTTCCTCCTATGTTCCTGCTCCAACCGTCCTTCAGGTGATGCAAGAGTCAACTGTGGCTCCCAGGGTATGGAGAGGAAGAGAAGTGGGAAAGGAAAGAGACAATGGAGAGGGGGTCTACTATTTCACTCTTCCTGAGGGGGCAGGGCCGGATCACTGGGCTTAGGAGAAGCCCAACTGCTCTTTTCTTCAGGCTGAGTTGCCCCTCCAAGACTCACCTCAACCCTGTTACTCAAGCTCTATGCCCCTTGTAGAGTTAGAGTTGGCACAGACCATCCCAAACTGAAGAAAATCCCCAAGCCATTTTCATGTAGCAACTAGAGGCTGCCATAGAGTCTAATTCCAGGTCACAATAGATGAGGACTGATTGGAGCAACAGAAGATGGTGAAACTGGAGAAGAGAAGGCTTGGGGAGTCCATGAGGGAGCTTCTGGTATCTGAAGTGTTGACATGTGGATGAGGGATGAGGCTTGTCCTATTTAGTCCTGGAGAGCAGAACCAAGGTCAATGGGTGTATGTATGTATGTATGTATGTAAATACATGTGAAATGTCTATTTTATAACAGAAAATAATCCCCACTATAATATGTTATAAAAGTCATTATATATTTCATAGATAAATAGATCTAGATATATACAATCATATATATAATCATAGATGTAATCATAGATATGTAGGTATATACATAGCGATATGTGTATGTGTATATATACCAATATATCTATCTAGCCGTATCTATACCTATACACAATCACGTATCTATCTTTAAAATATGTAATACATATTAAAACATACATATATACACATATATATGTATATGTGCTTATATATCTACCTATATGTATCTATACCTGTATAGATACATATAGTTATCTTTAAAATATATAATACATATAACACATATCTATATACATGCTTATATCTATTTATAATTATCTATACTTGTATATATCTATATATCTATCTTTAAAATATATAATGAATAAAATGCACACATATACACATACCCATATGTATATATCTATCTCTAAGTATCTATAACTATATAGCTATCTTTAAAATATAACATAAAACAAATATATACATATATCTATATGTATATATCTGTCTATGTGTCTATACTTATATATCTATCTTTAAAATATATATTATTGTACACACATATATATATAGATATGTGTGTATATTGTAGTAGACATTATGTTCTGGTATGAATTGGACCAGGTAGCTACTGAGGGCCCTTTCAACTCCAGAATTCTGTGATTCTGTGCTACAGAGTAGTCCCTGAAGCCCAGTCAGTGATCAGAGAAATTGAGTTCAAATCCTACCTCAGATATGTACTAGTTACATGACCCTGGGCAAGTCACTTAACTTTTAAGGTCCCTTCTAACTCTAAATATATGATCCATTTGAGGATTTGAGTGCTAAGACTCAGAGGTTGTGACTGGTCTGTGGCTATACACTAGGCAGCGTTAGTAGAACACTGAACCTGGAGTCAGAAAAAACTGGGACTTAGTAAGTGCTTAATAAATGCTTGTTGACTGACTGAGCGGTGCATACTAATGCATTGTTGGTGGAGCTATGAATCAGTCCCACCATTCTAAAAAAGAATTTAGAATCATACTAAAAAAAAGCCACAAAACTGTATATTTGACCCAGGTAGAACACTACCAAGCATGTTCCTCAAGAAATTCAAGAAGACAGAGGGAAATGTACTTCCTACCTATACAAAAATATTTATAGTAGTTCTTTTTTGGAATAGCAAAGAACTATAAGGAAAGTGCGTACCTATTGTACGCATCATGAATGTAAAGGAATATCATTACCAAGTTAGTTGTGCTGAATATGAAAGAGTCAAAGTAACATGGGAAGATTTATAGGAACTAATGCAGAGTGAAGAAAGCAGAGTTGGAGACAAGATGACCACAATGTTGTATTGGAAACCAACATCAAAAACCATCAGAACTCTGGCCAAGCCACTGATCAATCATGCCAGAGCTTGCCCCTCCAAGTGTCTGCTTTATATGCCTTTTTGTATGGACTATGTATGTTCCCATGTGTGATTTGCATGTACTATGCATGTATTCACCACCAGGGCAGACACCCTCTTATCAGACATGCATACACACTTGTGCCTGCTCTTTTTAGCCTCTCAAGGGTCAGGATAAAGCAAATAACTAGGTTAGAGAATTTCTAGCAAATTGGTACTTAGGGAAATGATGTAATCACAAGCTTCACTGTTATGCTGTGTTGCAAGCAGACAAACAAGGCAAACACATACATTATATGGTAATATAAACAGGCAGAGGTTTGTTCCTGAGGATGCCAGAAACTCATCCAATGAGAGGGGGAGGGAGATGCATCAAGGAAGAAGCATGCTCAAAACTGGGTTCAGGTGGCAGGATTACAGGCCCCACCTTGGGCTTGGAGGAGGACAGGTAAATGGGGGCCAGATATATGAGGGAGCATTTCTAACCAGCCTCTTATGTGGTGGAAAGTTCCCTGGGTCCTTTGTTGATACCAGGCTTAGGTGAAGCTCAGGTAGGGAGAGTTTCTTTATCAGGGTCACCAACTAGTGGGAAGATGCAAGGTTCACTATGGAAGGCAGCTGAAGGAGAGTGACCCAAGGCCCCAGCAGGTCTAGAGCACATCCAATCAAAAAACTACAAGTCTTTTTGATCTGACACAGAGTGAGCTGCAGAAAAGACCTACTCTCTGTTTTGCCTCTGTGTTTTGATGGGCACCAGGACTGCTTAGCCTAAGTAACTCCAACTGGAGTGTTGTCATTATACTACAGCATCCAAGTAAAGTTCAACAATAACATCAAAGAACATAAGGTTTATAACTATCACAGTGACACATAGTAGGTGCTTAGGAAATAGTAGTTTGCTGATTGGTGGACTAATGATGAATCACGCCCCTTTCAGTAGCAAGGTGTGAATGAGGTGCCAGATATAGTCAGTGTGTTGGATTTTTTTCTTCTTGGGTGTGCACATTTATTATGAGAGAGACACACACACACAGAGACAGAGAGACACAGAAAGATAGACAGAGAGAGAGAGAGAGAGAAAGAGGGAGATCTTAGTCTCTGACGGGGTAGTGAGAAGTGGTTTTCTCTATCTCTGAATAGAAAGAGATAAGCTCTTTGTGGCTCCCAGCTCTGACATTCCATATCCTCCATTCTGGAGGACAATTTGAAACTATGCCAAAAGGGCTATAAAACTATGCATAACCTATGACCCAACAACGCTGGTACTAGATTTGTACCTCAAAGAGATCAAAGAAAAAGGAAATGGAGTTTTTTGTACAAAAATATTTGTAACAGTTTTTTTTTGTAATGGCAAAGAATTGGAAATTGAGGGGATACCCATTAATTGGGGATTGGATGAACAAGTTTTGGTGTATGAATGTAATGAAATACTATTTGTTCTATAAGAAATTACAAAGGGGATACTTTCAGAAAAAAACCTGGGAAGACTTACATGAACTGATGCAAAGTGAAGTGAGCAGAACCAGAAGAACATTGCATGCTAATTAACAGCAACATTGTAACAATGATCAACAGTGAATAACTTAGTTATTTTCGGCAATACAATGATCTAAAACAATTGCAAAGGATTCGTGATGAAACATGTTATCCACCTCCAGGGAAGGAACTGACATATTCTGATCCAGTTTGAGACATATTTTTCTTAATTTTTTTTGCCATTTTTTTGTAACATGGCTAATATAGAAATGTTTCACATGATTTCAAATGTATAATAGTTATATTTTTTTGTCTTCTCAATGTGTGGGGGAGATGAGAGAATTTGTAACTGAATAAAAATTGAAAAAACATTTTAAGTGGCTGTACTGATTTACAACTCCATCAATAATGCAAGAATGTAACTTTCTTCCCACAATCCCTCCAATATTGACTATTCATAACTTTTGTCAACTGTCAGTAAACTTTGCCAGTTTGCTGGGTATGAATATTCTGTGTTCTAAGGGCCCTTCGGTGTGAACACTCTACATTTTGAGGAGACTCTGGTATGAACACACTGTGTTCTGAGGGACCTCTGGTGCGAACACTGTGCTCTAAGGGGTATCCAGTGTGAACACTCTGTGTTCTGAAGAGTATCCAGTGTGAACACTCTGTGTCCTGAGAGGTTTGTAGTGTGAGCATTCTGTATTCTAAGGGGCCTTCCAAATCTGATATTCTGTGTTCTGAGCTCCTTCCCAGATTCTGACATTCTAGACTCTATGAACTCTCACAACTCTGATGTTCTATGACCCATTGGGGTCCTACAGCTTTTGTCCCAGTCTAACCCACCCCTCAGCTCTGACATCCTACTTTCTTAAGGCCCTTCTAGCACTGACATTCTGGTCTTAAGGGTACTCTCCTTTCAGACATTTGTGAATTTTCAGGATGCAAGTGATGAGTAAATGAGATAGTGAGATATAAAATCATGTCCCATTCCTACTGTGTTTTCATCTCGTAAAAGACAAATCCCTTTAGAGTCCAGTGGATCATTTTGTTCCCTGTAAAGGATATAAAACTGTGAGTAGTCTCGTTTTCATCAGGAGACTTCAAGTAGTTCACTTGTACATAAGAACAGGAAGCAGCTAATGAACTTGCCCCAGTACATAGAGCGCCCCAGTAGCTTTTTCCTGCCAACTCTTTTGCCAACTCTCATCAACTGCAGGGATTTAGAGTTTGTTGAGAGTTTTTTTTTAATGGTGATTGTTACACAAATGGCTTTTGCCTGATGATGGTCTACCTTGCACAGATCTGGGAAATGTACCTCTACCTTGTCATACCATAAGTGAGGATGAGTTCTCTCACCAAGAGGATCCAGCCTTGTTCCAGGAAGAATAATGAAAAGGAAAGGTTGAAAAGACATTTGCTTGACAGGACAAACCTTCTCTTCCATCATCTTCCTGGGAAGCAACAGATCTCAGAGCTGAGGCTTCCAGGGATCAGAACTAGACAGAAGCTTCTGCCAGTCCTAGGACAAGAATCCTTTAAAGAGAACAGCAGTACCCCAGCTGAGAATAGCAGTGGAATCCAAATCTTGAGGGGGTAGAGATGACACCTGTCTCGTTTAAGTGAGTCCAGGAAGAAGACAGACCACAAGTAAGATCTCAACTCTCATGGAGACTGAGGATCCATCCTATACTAATAAACGAAGCCATCTGGACCCCATTTGTGCCTATGGATGGCGATAGAGACCACCTTCTCTCCACTATAAACCCCAAGGTGGTAATTTTGTGTCTCCTTTCTCACCCCGGGCTCAAAGAGAGAAAGAGCGCTATAGATTTCATTTATTACAAAGTCCCACAACAGGGAAAGAATACTGGGAAACCCTTGCAGACACCAAATCAGTAACAGGGTCAGGGACAAATATGAGTGACTAAATCTCTCTGCTCACCATTCCTCTCCACCATGGCTGATCCTTCCCAGCTCTGACGTTCTATGTTCTAAGGTTCTTTCCTAACCTGGCTTTCTGTGTTTTATGGTCAAATTTGCTCCCCAACTCCATCATTTTATATTTCATTCTCTAAGTGCCTTCTAGCTCTGACTTTCTTTTTCTTTTTTTAAATACTATTTTCTTTTTTCCAATTATATGTAAAGACAATTTTAAACTTTTTGTGGGGTTTTTTTCGGGGGAAGCAATCTATCCAGGGTCATATAGCTAGTAAGTCAATATAACTAGTGAAGGCTAGTTACTAGCCTTAACATTCATTTTTACAAAATTTTCCGTTTCAAATTTTTCTCCCTTCCTCCTCCCCCTTCCTAAAGTGGGAAATATTTTGGTATAGGTTATAGATGTACAATTGTGTAAAACATATTTCCATATTAGTCATGTTGTGAAAGAAAAAACAGACCAAATGCAAAAAACCCCCCAAAAAACCACATGCAAAAATAAAGAAAATGAAAATAGTATGCTTCAATCTGCATTCCAAGTTCATCCATTCTTTTTCTGGATGTGGAGAGCATTTTTCATTATGAGTTTTTTGGAATTATCTTAGCTCATTGTGTTGTTGAAAAGAAAGAGCTGACTATCCAAGTTCATCATCATTCGATGTTGCTGTCACTGTGTACATATGCAATGTTCTGGTTCTCCTCATTTTACCTGACTTTATTTTTTCTCAAGTTTCTTGCATTCTATGTTCTAACGTATTCCATGTTCTAAGGCCCCTTCTAGCTCCTACATTCTGTGTTCTAAGATAACTCCCTTCTGATGTTTTAAAGTTGTTTCCATTTCTGTCATTCCATGGTACGTAGTTTTAAGTCCCTTCCATTTCTGCCTCTCCTTTCTCTCCGTCTCTTTCTATGTTCTAAAGTGTCTTTTAGTCTGTTCTAAGGGCCTTCTCAGCTCTGAGACTGCATTTCTTAAAGGCCCTCCCAATTCTGATATCCTGTATTCTAAACGCCCTCCCAATTCTAACATTCTCTGTTCTAAGGACCCTCCTAGCTTTAGTATCCACAGGTTTGTGGATGGGAGACATGAATATGCAAATAAGAGAGAGGAATAGACAGAGAGAGACAGAAACAAAGAGCATGAGAGCATTTTTAAAGTGCCTACTATGTGCCAGGAACTGCGCTAAGCACTTCATAAGCAAGCAAGAAATGATACAAAAAGCAAGGCCTAGAGGGAGGGAGGACCGTATGGGTCTCTGAGGAAGTCCCTGAAGTATGCCCTCAACAGGTACTGGGTTTCTCCTTCCCCTTTACTATGAGGGCCCAGGAAGGGCCCTACAGGAAATGGTCAGTGGAATGAGAGGGGTTCAGCAGTGGCTGCTTGCCCCGGTAGGGGGCAACCGAAGACAGCCTGTGGGGGCAGAAGCGCTCGGCTCCTCCAGATGCAGCTGCGGTGACCTAGCCCAGAGGGAGGGAGGGTTTCTCAATCTATCCATCCTCCTTCCTTGCCCCCCCCACCCCCTCAGCACTCCCCCGCCACTTTCCCTGCTACTCCCCCCACATTCTATCTGCCTTTCTGTCTCTTTTCTCTGTCTTTGTCTCTGTTTCTCTGTCTCTCCTTCCTCTCTCCATCTGTTTCTCTGTCTCTCCTTCCTCTCTTCGTCTGTTTCTCTGTCTCTCCTTCCTCTCTCTGTTTCTCTGTCTCTCCTTCCTCTCTCTGTTTCTCTCTCTCCTTCCTCTCTCTGTTTCTCTGTCTCTCCTTCCTCTCTCCGTCTGTTTCTCTGTCTCTCCTTCCTCTCTCTGTTTCTCTCTCTCCTTCCTCTCTCTGTTTCTCTGTCTCTCCTTCCTCTCTCCATCTGTTTCTCTGTCTCTCCTTCCTCTCTCCGTCTGTTTCTCTGTCTCTCCTTC
>CM053773.1:199745360-199774177 GCA_028658325.1 Potorous gilbertii
TCTCTCTCTCCTTCCTCTCTCTGTTTCTCTGTCTCTCCTTCCTCTCTCCATCTGTTTCTCTGTCTCTCCTTCCTCTCTCCGTCTGTTTCTCTGTCTCTCCTTCCTCTCTCCGTCTGTTTCTCTGTCTCTCCTTCCTCTCTCTCTCTGTTTCTCCTTCGTCTCTCTCTCTGTTTCTCTGTCCTCTGTCTCTCTCCTTAGCCTTCGTGCTCTAGGGAGCAGGTGCCCACAGCCTCGCCCCCTGTTAGAAGAGTTCCCAAAAGCAACTAGAGGAGAATGGAGATTAGGTAAAAAGAAGATCCAGAAGACTTGGGTTTGAATCTTACTAGGATTTAGGGCTAGAGAAGATGTTAGAGATCATTCAATCTAACCCTCTTATTTAATAGATGGGGAAACTGAGGCCGAGAGTAACGACCTGACATGATATAATAATACAATATAACAATTAATAATAACATTACATTGCATAAAATAACAATACATGATATGATATGACATGATATAATATTATATGACATGATATGGTATGGTATAATATGAAAGGACATAATATAACATCATATAATAAAACATAATATTAATATAAGATAATAAATTAATATAATGTAACATAACTTAAACAGCAGAGACAAGTCTCAAGCCCAAGTCTTCCACCTCAGAACTCATGGCTCTTTGGGCCTCACTACCTTGGTTCTAACTTCCTGTGGGACTTTAGGCAAATTAATTCACCTGTCAGAGCTGCAGGTTTCCCATCTGTAGAGTGAGGAGGGGGGGGTCTAGTGGGTCTTCAAATCCTTTCATCTCCAAATCCTATGAATTTATAATTCACAAACTCCTGGGATTCCTTATTAGCTGTAGGAACAAATACAAATTCCTTTGTTGGGTATGTAAAGCCCTTGACCCCCGGCTCCAACCTACCTTTCCAGGTTTATTACTCTTTCCTCGCTGTCTGGTGCAGACAAACTAAGCTTCATGCTCTCCTCCACACACATCCCATCTCCCATCTCCCAGCCTTTGTATAAGCTGTGCCCCATGCCTAGAATTCTTTCTCTCCCCTCTAGCTTTCTTCAAAGCTCAGTTCCAGCATCCCCTTCTACGTGGGGTTTTTTCCCCCGATCTCCCCAGCCACTACTGTACTCTCTCCTTCAATCACCAAGGTTGGTTCCGTTGGGTTCTTTTTATGTTTATAGGCATCCAACTGGCCTCCCTGGACAGATTGATTATAAGCTCCTTGAGGGCAGGAGCTATAGCTTTTGTCTTTGTATCACAAGCACCTGGCCATAATTAACACTGTGGATTGGTTGAGTGATCGATGCCCTAGGCTTCAGGCCAGAGTTGCTGCTAAGGGAAGGGTAGGAATTGGGGCAGGGTCCTAGAGGACACCTCTCCTTTGTCTCCCATGGGCATACCAGCAGGCTTGGCAGATTCAAAGGGCAGCAACGGCTCCCTTACCTGTGGCACAATTTAGAGTCATGAGATTTCTTCTGGTCTCTGTTTCCTCATCTGTATAAAGAGGGGCTTAACTTAACTGGTTGCTGAGATCTCCAAACCTAGGCTCAATGGCCCTCATTCTGCCTGATTCCTTCCAATGCTGTGATTTCCAGAGGAATCCAATCTGGAAATCTGACTGTGATGGACTGATAAAAACAGCACTTCCCATTTCTTTAATGTTATTATAGTTTTAAAAGGTTTCCTTCACAGCACCTCTGGGAGGTCCACTGGGCAAGGAGTATTGCCTTCATTTTGTGGCAAAGAAACTGCGGCTAAGATCAGACAGACGATAAGTATCAGATCTGGGGTACAAAGCTGGTCTTTTGTTTCCCAGAAAAGAGCTATGTCCATTGCACCAGACTCAGTCTCAGAGCTGAAGTTCCAGATCGGCAAATAGCAACTTTTGTGTCCTGAGCCATGGATTCTAGGTTAAGAACCTTTGTTCTAGACCTTGTGACAGAATGTCTGGATGGGGGGTCAGGAGAACGAGGTTCCAATTCTTGGTCCCAGTACTTACTAGACCAGTGTGACTTTCAGCAAATCCTTTCTGGTCTCTGGATCTCAGTTATCCCATCTGTAAAATGGGGGTAAACAACAAGCTTCCCTAATGATCCTCCCCTTTCTTTGATGTTCTAGGATTCTATGACTAGTACAAGACTGACATCTGGGGAGAGGGGTGAGCTCTTCCCTATACTACTACCTCAGGACCTCAGGACCCTGGCACCCTCTCATGAGCCCATTCACACTTCTGATCCTAGATGATGAAGAGGATGGTGACCTGGATGTAGAGTCAGGAAGGCTTCAGGTTGAAACTAAATTAATCTCTGCCTGCCTCAGCTTCAGAGAGAGAGAGAGATGGAGAAATAGAGAGACAGAGAGAAAGACAAAAAGACAGACAGAGAAACTGAGACAGAGAGACACAAAAAGAGACAGAGAAACAGAAAGACATACACAGAGAGATACAGAAAGACAGAGATAAAGACAGAGATAGAAAGAGGCACACAGAGAGACAGAGAGAAAAACAGAGGCACAAGACAGAGACATGGAGAGAAACAAAAAGACAGAGAGGCAGAGACAGAGAGAGACAGAGCTGTATAGGATCACAGAACCTTAACCAGAATTTTTATTTAAACAAAGGATGGTCTGCTCTTGCCTCTGCATAGATTAAGGATAGCTACCATTTCTATAGTGCTGTAAGGTTTGTTGAATTTATATCTAAAACAAAACATTTCTGAGGCTTACTCCTTCCAAAAGAACATTATTTAATTAGTAAGTTACCTTTAAATCAGATCAACTAAACCCTCAGTGATTAGTGACAATTTGACAGTTTTACAGAGCTTATCTTTATAACAGAAAAAAGGAATTATAGTCATCAAGCAGACTCATAGGATTTACAGAGAAGGTAGAGATTTCAGCTGCTGGGCATGGTGGGGGGGTGGGGTGAATGGGGGAATTTCTCGATTCAATATTACATTAGTTTAAAGCTCATGTGTCTCATTCTGTGGATTTGTCTGAGAAGTCTCCTTTGGTAAGAATTTCTATTCTAGGTCAGTGGTACCCCTCCAGCTCTCTGATAAGGGCAATCTGACCTTCAAGTAAAAGCTCTGTGATATCTAAACTTAATCCTATGATTATATTGTTTATTTCTATAAAGATATATTTCTTATTCTAATTTATCTACTATTAAATTTTTTAAATGTAACATTTTATTTCCCCCTGATTACCTATAAAAACAATTTTTAACATTCATTTCCAAAAATTTTTAAGTTCCAAATTCTCTCCATCCCCTCCCCCTCCCCATTGAGAAGGCAAGCTATTTGATATTCTCCTATTCAATCTTGTTAAAATATTCATTCATTAAATCTATAGGTAATTTGTGTTTAAAGGAATATTTATGCCAGCTTACTTTGTAAGGAAAGGAGACAATCCTAAGACAAATCAAAGTAGTCACTGTTTAGAGACTACCTTTTTCAGGTTTGCAAAACATTTTATATATTTTATCTCATTTTAATCTTCACTACAACCACCTGGGGTTGGCATTGTTAGTATTCCCATTTTACAGATAAGTAAATTGAGGCAAAGGTGAAGTGACTAGCCCAGGGTTTTAAAGCTAGTTAAGTGTTTGAGGCAGGATTTCAAACCTAAGTCTTCTGAATTCATACCTTGACCCTCTTACCAGCCTCTCTATGCCTTCAGAGTAGAGCTGAGGTCCAGGATGTCTTGTTTCCTTCATCCCCACAATTCCTTGCTCTGGGCCCTGTTGGCCTGATTGACCAGTCCCTCACATGGCCCGCCATACCTAGGTAGCTCTAGCCATGCCTTGCCTTATCTCAAGGCTTCAATCTTCTCACCAGTGACCCTGCCCCAGGCTCCCTCTACCATCCCCCCAAAAACACACACATCTTCCCACTTCAGGAAGCATAGCCAAACCACCTCTGCCATTGCTTCCAGAAAGAATGTGTCAAGCTACACCCCTTGGATCTATGAGACTTCCCCAGCCAAAACATTCTTCCCTGGCCAACACTCTCCTTTGCTTGGGATGAGTGGGCACTCTTGGAGGTCAGGGATCGTCTCTGCTTTTGTTTCGGTGTTCCCAGAGACTAGTTTTGCCCTTAGAATTTAAAAAATGCTTTTTTTATTCATTCCTTCAAAATCCAGCCCTGGTTTGTCTTCTTTCCTACAGACCTTTGTCTTTTCTTAGGGTAGGTGGGTTGTTCCCCGGGGTGAGGGCTGGTCTCCCTGCTCTGTGACTCCAGGTCTCCCCTGACCTCTCCCCCTTCAGGAAACTGGGAGGCTGCTGGGAATCCGGTGGGAACAATGCCGGGAAGGAAAATAGGAAATTGTATAAACCTGGCAAGGTCCGGGGAGAGGGCCCCCAGGAGGAGACACCTTGGCCAGCTCTGGCCTGGGCTGCTGTCCAACTTTCACACTTTTTACCCTAGGAGAGCTCCCAGCCTGAGCGAGAGACAAGATATTCTTGGGAGCAGGGGAGGAAGGCTGAATGTGTACAGTGGAGCCCCTTAGGAAAGGAGCCAGCTGGGGTATTTGGGGGTTACCTGGAGAGGGGCCAACTCTTCAGCTTTGCAGACTGGAGCCAGCTACGGGAAGCCTGGTTTTGTGTCTGGCCAGGACCCTAGGAATTCTCAGAATTGGGAGAGGGCTTCTGCCCTCCTCCCCAGGTTTCTGGACCACTTGCCAAGGCCAGTCTTCTTGACTGGCTCTTATGGCTGCTCTGGGACAGGGCTTTACTAAAAGCCTCGTTGACCTCATTAAGTGACTTATTTCCTTTTTCCTTTTCTTGGAGAAATAACTTCCCAATAATAACTCCCTGTTTCTGATCCTTTCCTTTCTTGTGTCTACCACTTTCCACCCATTCCCCTTTCCTGACCATGATTTCCTATCCCCTCACCAACCATCTCACCCCCAACTACCCAGTTCCCAGAATCCCTCCCAATCCACATCCCAGTCCCAGCTTTGATCTCTGTTACCCTAACTTCCACCCTAGTTCCTTAGCTGCCTAAACTACTCCAGTTACCCTGCCTTAATCGTCACCCCAAGTCTGCGCCCTGAGCCTGCATCCCAAACTATCCCAACTCTCTCATTTCAAATTCCACAGCCTCTGATCCCCCCTGGATCAGACTCTAGCATGTCTGAATGACTGCTCCCAATCACGATCCCTGTTCTCTCTAAAGTTACCTTTTAACTGCCAAATCCAATGGTTTTTTTCTCAATCCCCATCATTACGGACCTCTCTGTATCCTTTGATGCTATCACTCATCCTGCTCTCCTGTGTACACTTGTCCTCTTTCTACTCTTATCTGTTCTCCTCCTACCTGTCTGACTTATCCTGTCTTCTTTGCTAGATCTTGCTCCAGGTCACACTGGCTAACTGTGGGGTTCCCTCTGGCATCTGTCCTGGACCCTCTTCTCTTTGCCCTCAGTGCCATCTAACTGGGTGATCTCATTATCTCCCATAGGTTCAATGATCATCTTGAGGAAAATCTTTCTCAAATCTATTTATCTAGCCTTGAACTCCAGTGTTCCATCACCAACTGCCTCTTGGCCATACTAACTGGATGTTTCCATAGACAGTTCAAACTTGAGATTTGTCCAAAAGAGAATTCGTTATCTTTCTCCAAAAGAGGAGTTTCTCTTCCTGTCAATGGCATCTCCATCCTCCCAGTAATTAGCCTCTGTATCATGCTCAACTCCTCCCCCACTCTCATCCCACAATCCTATCTCTTTCGGAGATTTCACTATATTTCTTCGAACTATTACAGTAGCCTTCTGATTGGTCCCCCTGCCTCATCTCTTCTCATTCAGCACCCCTTTGTTCAATAAACTCCGATGGCTTATTCCATTACTTTGCATTGGCTGTCCCCCATACCTCGAATTCCATCCCTCCTCCTCACTTCCTGGCTTTCCCTTGCTTTCTTCAAGACTCAACACAAATCTTACCTTCTGAGATAGCCTTTACCCACCCCCACCCCCATTCCCTGAGATGAGCTTCCATGTACTCTGCATATATCTTGTAGGCACTTGGGCTGTCTCCCTCATGTGAATGTGAGCTGCTTGGGGACAGACTATTTTTCCCTTTCTTTGTATCCCCAGAATTCAGTGTGGTGCCTAATAGCAAATACCAACTGTTTAATAAATGCTTGCTTACTGACTGTCACTCAGCCCCCTGTTTCCTCCCCCGACAATTATCCTGTCCCAATTTCCACCTAAGCCTCTGAGCCTCCTGACCCAAACACTGACCCTGTGACCTGGTTTCCTGACTGGTTAGACTCAGTCTCAGGCTACAGGAATTCAGACAAATCAAGGAAACAGAAGGAAGAATTCACAAGTTTTCTGTTTGAGCCGAAAGGGAAGGTGCATGAAGAGGAACAGGAGAAACTAGGGCTAACACGGGACCATGGAGAGGACCTTAAACCCCTAGTTAAGGGGATTGGGCTTTATCCTGGGGAGATAATGGCAATAGGCCGTTGAGAGATGTGATGGATTTGGGGAAGATGATTCTTCAGCTCTGTGTAGGAAGGATTGAAGGGGAAGAGAATGAAGGCACAGAAGCCAGTCAGGTAACTACTATGATGGTCCAGTCTCAATGGGACCAGTCTAATAGCAGAGCCACCTATAAAATGGGCCATGTTTTCATGGAATGCCATCATGGGAAAAGACTTGAAAATACAGAGGGAAGGGATCACTGGAGGAAAACAAGAGGCAACTCTCTCCTTCCTGGAAGGGAGCTCAGGGGGAGAATTTAGGGAAATAAAATATGCGCAATAGGAAGGCATGTGCACAACATGAGAAGGAAATGTGATCAAAGATCAGAGATCTGCTTGATCCCAAAGGGCAGAGCCATGGACAGATGTTTCAGTGGGCCAGAGGAGAGGAAAAATTTCCTAATAAGTAAAGTCATCCAAAAATGTAAGTCGTTGACTTGAAGATTAGTGAGTTTCCTCTCATGGAAGCTCTCCAAACAGATGCTGGATGACTACTTGTTGTATTGAGTAACTCTCTTCTCCCACAAGGTAGATAAGATGTTTCTCCTGCTCTGAGGTTCTCTAGAAGTTCTCTAGCAGGAGATAAGACTATGGCTTGGACATTCTATATTCTAAGGACCCTCCCAGCTCTGAACTTCTATGTTATGAGGTCAAGATTCTAAGGGCCCTCTCATTTCTAAAATATATAGAGAACTGAATCAAAATATAAGAATACAAGTCGTTCCCCAATTGATAAATGATCAAAGGATATGAAACAGGTAGTTTTCAAATGAAGTAATTAAAATTATCTATGGTCATATAAAAATGCTCTAAATTACTATTGATTAGAGAAATTCAAATTTAAAAAAATCAGAAACTACCACTGATCAGACTGGCTAATATGACAAAACAGGAAAATAATAAATGTTGGGGGAAATGTGGGGAAAACTGGAGCACTAATACATTGTTAGTGGAGTTGTGAACTGAGCCAACCATTCTGGAGAGCAATTTGGAACTATGTCCAAAGGGCTATAAAACTGTACATTCCCTTTGATCCAGCAATACCTCTACTCAATACCTCTACTAGGTCTTGTTAACCTGAAAACTTGGTTAAATAAAAGACATCAGGCTAATAAGCATGTGTTATTATTTAATTAATCCTCTCTTAAAGATAACGGTCATAGCTCTATGGAGCCAGAATCAGAACTGACTCCCTCAGTACAGAAGTTGACTGTCTTTAGTACATTTTACCATGAGAAAGGAGCTCTCTTAGATAAACAATTTGTAAATTTGGTATGACAATTAATGAAGTAGTAGTGTCAATTGGGTTTTATGTTCCCAAGTGTAGGAATCTTCTTTCTGTAGCATATCTCTGTGACTAAAGATAAGGAGAAATCTCACCACTGCGATGACAGATACCCTGTCCTAAACAGGCCTTTGAAGTTGTGGTATCTTAACAGAGTTGACAAAGCTGAAGTTACAACCCAGGCCTTATTACTAAGATGCCAGAAGAAGGGTGTGGCAAGGAAGTATCATTTGCCAGGCTCTTCTTAATTCAAACTTTGGCCCTTATTAAAGTCTAAAATTTATATTAAACATTATCAGTCTGTTATTCCAAAGAGATCATACAAAAGGGAAAAGGACCCACATGTACAAAAAATATTTATAGCAGTTCTTTTTGTGGTGACAAAGAATTGGAAATTGAGGGGATGTCCATCAGTTGGGATTGGATGTCCATCAGTTGGGATTGGCTGAACAAGTTGTAGTATATGAATGTAATGGAATACTAAAGAAATGACGAGCAGGTGGATTTCAGAAAAAACTGGAAAGACTTACATGAACTGATGCTGAGTGAAGTGAGCAGAACCAGGAGAACACTGTATACAGTAACAGCCACATTGTATGATGACTAACTTTGATAGACTTAGCTCTTCTCAGCAATGCAAGGATCTAAGACAATTCCAAAAGACTCATGATGGAAACTACTATCCACATCCAGAAAAAGAACTGTGGAGTCTGAATGCAGATTGAGGCAGACTATTTTCTATTTTTTTTTCTTTCTCATGGTTTTTCCCTTTTGTTCTGATGCTTCTTTCACAACATGACTAATGTGGAAATATGTTTAATATGATTTATACATGTATAACCTATATTGGATTGCATACTATCTTGGGGAAGGGGGGGAGAGAAGGGAGGCAGAAAAATTTAGAGTTCAAAATCTTATAAAAGTGAACATTGAAAATTTAAATTAATTAATTTTAAAAAATTAATTCAGTTCTGTTCTAAATCCTGTGATCTCTACGAGCTTCGACATTCTACATTCTATATTCTATGCTATCTTCCAATTCTGACTTTTTATGTTCTAAGAGCCCCACTGTTCTGGGTTCTAAGGTCCCTCCAAATCTGACGTCTTGTGTTCTGAGGTCCCTGCAGCTCTGACATTCTCTCTTCTGAGGTCTTCCTAAGTCTGACATGTTATGTCATAAGGTTCCCTCCCCCCAGTCTCACATTCTATGTTCCAAGTCTAGTATTCAGTGTTCTGTACCCTAAGGCCTCTCTCAATTCTGCCTGTGTTCTAATGTCCCCTTAAGTCTGACATTCGATGTCCTAAGGTCCCTTCCAGCTCTGACCTTTCATGATCCGAAGCCCCTCCAAGTCCAACATTCTTTGTTCTAAGGTGAGTCTCCTGACTCCTGCCTGCTAAGCATGATGTTCTGTGTTCTACATTCTAAAGCTCCTCCTATTTTGGTCTTTGGTTTAAGGTCTGCTGTTCTGCTGTGAGTATCATCCTCAGAAAACAGGAGATGTAGGCATGGCGGGCAAGTCTCCAACAGGCCCAAACTCATGTCCATCCCAGATAGTGAAGAAGGCTAGCAGTCAGGGGTACTGCCCCTACTCTAACTCCCTTGAGCCCTCTGCTCCCACTCCCCCAAGTCTAGGGCAGGCTTGTTATGATAACCCCAGGACCCGGTTTCCTCCTGGGCAGGAAGGAGCCAGGAGCAGGAAGTATTAAGCAGAGTAATATAAACACTCCTCCTGCTGAGGATGGGGCAGGAGAGACTACAGGGAGGAAAGGGGGAGGTGGACAACAGGAGGCCCCGCCCCCCCTTCCCCTCTGAGCGCAGGGCCTGGCAGGCCTGGCAGAGCACTCCTGTCCCAGCCATGGACAGAAACAGCTACTCACGGACTGGGCTCCATGTGAGCAGCTCTAACCGCCGGGGATGCTGGTACTACCTGAAATACTTTTTCTTGTTTGTCTCCCTCATTCAATTTCTCATCATCCTGGGGCTGGTGCTATTCATGGTCTATGGAAATGCCCATGCTGGCACAGAGGCTCACCTGCAGGTGACAGAGAAGCGAGCTGACAGCCTGTCGGGGCAGCTTATGTCCCTGGGCGCCCTCAATGTCAACCTCTCCAAGGAACTGAACATCACCACCCGTTCCCGAGAAGCCATCATGCAGCTACTGGTGGGCAGTCGGCGGGACCTGGACCGCATTAACTCCAGTTACCGCCAGTGCCAAGTGGAGCAGGTGAGACTCTGTCTGGATTCCCAGAAACTGGTGCCAGGGCCAGAGGGGAGGGAAGGGACAGCCATGGGTGATATTCTAGCCCAGGATTACCTATGGATCATCTCCGCTCCTCTTTAGTTGGGCATGGAGCAGCTAAGGAAGCGTGCAAGGCCAAGCAAGACTCAAAGTCCTCTGCAGTCTCCCACACATGCCATTGCTTGTAAAAGCATAGATTTGGAGCCAAAAAGGATCTCAGAGGTCATCTACTCTAATCCCCTCATTTTTCAGTTGAGGAAAGAAAGTAAGGCCCAGAGAGGGAAAGTAGGTGGCAGAGCCAAGATAACTCAGGTATTTATTTTGTTACCTAAGTGCAGACATCTTTGCACACTCAGTACATAGTCTCCCACAGGTATAGGTCACATAGAATACAGTTCCATGTCCACTGACACCATCACATGCCCCAGCACATATCTTCTTCTGTAGGCACACACAGCTGCACACATACAATTATAGACTCTTTTGTGGTCACGAGAGAGAGAGGTAGCATCCATGTATGAAACTGACCTCAAAGTTACTGACACCTGGGCTCACATCCCATCTCTGAAACAAACTGGCCATGTGGCCCTGGGCAAGCAGCTTGCCCCAGAAAATTTCTAAAATGCCAAGTTGAAGAGAGGGTGCCATCCTGTATTGGTGGAGGGAGTTCCCTTACCTGGAATTCCCCCAGCAAAATGACATCACAAGTAGAATCCCTATCCCTATTCCTAGATGGACCACGTACAGTTTTGCACACGTGTCCACTTCTTTTTCCATATTCTTCCACTGCCTTCAAATACTCAGTATCACACACATAGAGCTACACACATCGACAAAGGGTTTCTCCCGCACAAGTTGCATGCAGCCCATTGGAACCACTTTGCAGCAGACCCTCCCTCAAGCAGTGACATGCCCAGAGATTGGCCAGGGTTGGGGGGACAGGGAGCAGCCATGTTTACTCATCCTTGGCTAAGAATGTTCCCTTCCTTTGTGACTTTTGATAATAGGATCATATATCTAGAGTTGGAAAGTACCAAGGAGGTTATTGAGTACAATTCCCTCACTGGACAGATGAGGAAACTGAAGCCCAGTGACTTGCTCTAGGGCACACAGCTAGTGAGTATCCGAAAGAATTGGAGTCCAGGCCTTCCCAATTCCAAACTGGTTCTTGAGCCATCTCAAGATGCCCATCTGGGACATCATTGAAGAGATTTCCTCTCTCCAAGCCTTAGCTGCCTTACCTGGAAAATGTGGAAAACAACAATCTTTCACCATGTAATTTCCAGGAAAGTGGGTTTAGCGATCCTAGCTGACACTTACAGAGTACTTTAAGACTTACAAAACACCTCGCAAAGTTATCTCACCCGTGCTCTCCCATAGTCCTGTAAGATATTGTTCCGCAGTCTAAGGTCCCCTTTCTTTTGACCTTCTGCGTTATAAAGTCCCCCCCAAGCTCTGACATTCTATGATCGAAAGTCTCTCCTAGTTCTAATGTTCTATTTTCTATGTTCTAAGGTCCCTTCCAGTTCTGACCTTCTGTGTTATAAAGTGCCCCCAAGCACTGAAGTTCAATGTTTGAAAGTCTCTCCTAGTTCTAATGTTCTATCTTCTATGTTCTAAGGTCCCTTCCAGTTCTGACATTCTCTGTTCTAAGGGCCCTTCTACCTGATATTCTATCTTCTTGGTTTTCTAAAAGCTCCGCCCCCCCGCCCCAGTTCTGGCAGTCTATATTTTATGCCTTGAGATCTCTCCCAGCTTTGACAGTCTCTGTTCTGAGGGCCCTTCTACCTGATATTCTATCTTCTTGGTTTTCCAAAAGCTTCCCCCCCACCCAGTTCTGGCAGTCTATATTTTATGCTTTGAGATCTCTCCCAGCTTTGACAGTCTCTGTTCTAAGGGCCCTTTTACCTGATATTCTATCTTCTTGGTTTTCTAAAAGCTCCCCCTGCCCCAGTTCTGGCAGTCTATATTTTATGCCTTGAGATCTCTCCCAGCTTTGACAGTCTCTGTTCTGAGGGCCCTTCTACCTGATATTCTATCTTCTTGGTTTTCTAAAAGCCCCCCTCCCCCAGTTCTGGCAGTCTATATTTTATGCTTTGAGATCTCTCCCAGCTTTGACAGTCTCTGTTCTGAGGGCCCTTAGGTCGTATAAATATTATTACCTCTATTTTACAAATGAGTAAACCAAAGCTCAAAAGAGTTAAGTGATTAGTCCAGTCACACAGATACCTAGATCTGAGGCAGAATCGGAATCCAGGTCTTCTTGACTCAAAGTCCAGCATTCTATCCATGACGACCCGTTGCCTTTCTGCTTTGCAAACTGTAAAGCACTGTGAGCCCCTTGTCCTTATCATCATTATATGGTCCAATATAATTGTGGCAGGCTAAATGATTCAAGGGCAAGGGTCATGGACTCAGAAGACCTGGGTTCATATATTAGCTCTACCTGGCTTTCTTGCTCTGGGCCTCAGTTTCCTCATCTGTAAAAGAGAGATAATAACATGTGAGAGGAAGTTTCGATCTAATTTGGCATTCATTTATTAAAGCCTATGTGCCAGGTATTAAGTTTTACGAAGGAGGAAACGACCTGGTCCCTGCCTCTAGCCGCATTACAGACCTGGTAATTTTCACCATAATAACCAGAGCCAGGAGTGACCTTGCCTCTTCTTTGCAATTTTTCTCAACTCTGAGAGCCTGTGCCCAGCTTGAGGTGGGGGTGCTGTAGGAGGGAGGGCTGGGAGCTCAGGAAGTCTCTCTGGGTGGAGCCCAGTGTGGGGAAGAGAGCACTTAGGAAACATCCATTGTACCAGCCTCAGTTTCTCCACCAGGAAACTGGCAGGAACTAAGAGATATCCGAGAGCTAGGCCTCCCCAGAGACTCTAGGTCAGTCCTGGAACGAGGCCTTAGGATGGCTGCCCCACCCCAGTCCCCTCCAAATCCCTGCTCATCCCAGCCTCCCCCCACCCTTTACTTTAGACACAGGAAACAGCCCAGATGTCCTTCTTCTGTATGTGTCTGTCCTTGCCCCCTCGGGATGGAGGCTCTCTGAGAACAGAAGCCATGTTCCCTTCTCAGATTCCAGACTCACTAAGGGTGGGGGCTATGACTCGCTCTCTATGCCAGGGTGCTCTGGGTTATAGCCTCCTCAGACTAGGGGTTTCCTGGGGCCAGGGATGTTTTTACCTTTCAGATTGGGAGGGTTCCATGGTTGCAAGGCTGTTTTCCCCTTTGATTGGGGGCTCTTCCTGAAGGCTGTGCTATCTCCCCCTCTGACAAGCCTATGTACCCCTCTCACAGTGGGCACCCTGAGGTTGGGGGCTCTACCGTTTCCCTCAGACTTTCTTGGGGCCAGAGGTGTCTCTCCTTCACCCTGGGGACATCCTAAGGATACCCTCTGTAACTTTCCAGGTCAATGAGAAAGAGGTGAAATTTTAGGGAATGTCCTCAGGAGATAATTTAGATCTTCCTGGTACTTTTTTAAATCTCCCATCAATCGCACCAGGTACCTGGCGGTGTCTCCTTTAGATAGTGTCATAGACACAAAGGTTCAGCTGTCCTTGATGCATGGAAAATGGAAGAAACCTAGGGTCATAACCCTCCCTCTGCCACTTCCCACCCAGTGTTCATTACAAAATTTACACCAGAATTGGTCAAGGAGCTTATGGACAAGGGCAACTATTTTGTAGAATTTAAAACTGGGAGATTGCCTGAATGAGCCTAAAAGGAGGACGATGGAGAATGGAGATGAGGGAAGGACAAAAATAAAGCTTCCTGGAAGCTGAGGGAATGCACCAAACTGGGGGCTCAAAATGGAGTCTCTGAGACCGAAGGGCCATGCCTTCTTCCTGTGTGGGAGACCTGGAAACCCAACGTGGAGCAGAACTGTTCTGTCTCCTAGGCTTGGGCCCCGGATCTGGACTTCTCCCCATCTTGGCATTGCCTCTTCTGTTCTCGGAACTTCAACTTCATAGGCTCTGGGTGCTGCATCCTCCAGGATGCCCAGTACGCAGAGAGGATGGATGAATTCAAGAAATTTGTAGACTTAGCAGGGGAGAGCTATGAAAGAAGACAGAGCACTTCAGCCCTGGAATACTGTTGGGGATACTGAGAAGAATACACAATTAGTCTTTAGGAAGTAAGGTCCTGGACCTTTCTGCTTTTAAATGTGGTAAAGTTTTAATCCATCTTCAGACACTTATTAGCTGCTTGACCAAGAGCAAATCACTTAACCTCTGCCAGCCTCAGGTTCATCATCTACAAATAGGAGATAGGCGCTAGGTGGCGCTGTAGCAGATACAGTGCCAGGTCTAGAGTGAGGAAGACTCATCTTCCTGAGTTCAAATCTAGCCTCTGACACTTACTAGCTGTGAGACCCTGGGCAAGTCACTTAACCCTGTTTGTCTCAGCTTCCTCATCTGTAAAATGAGCTGGGGAAGGCAATGACAAACCATGCCAGTATCTTTGCCAAGAAAACCTTAAATGGGGTCATGAAGAGTCAGGTAGGACTAAAGTACAACAAAATGTTAATAATAACATCACCTACCACCCAGGATGGTGACGAAGATCAAGTGAGACAATGGAAAGAACTTTGCAGGCCTTGAACCTATATAGAAATGCTAGGCGTTGTGTATGTGAGTATATACATACATACACCATACATACACACACACACACATATATATATATACACATATATGTATATATGTGTGTATCTATATAGATATATAGATACACATAAAATTAAAAATATCAGAGCATATGAAAAAGTCTGATGACAAATACGTAACCTCAGGAAAAACTAATGTCCTTATCGTTGATATTGAAGAGACAAGCAAGAAGATGGGGGAGGGGGTTTGGGGGGGAACCTATCAATATAATTTGTTTATATAGAAATAATACTAGTTATGCTCATTTATGAAGAGGACAAACTTTTAAGGACAAGGCTGAACTGTAGATCAGCTTTTAAGTGTATTGACCCTCTCAGAGTTATAAGATCATACATAGGATGTAGAATTGGAAAGAAACTCAAGTCATTTAAGTCCACCTCCCCATATTACAGATGAGGAAATTGAGACCCAGAAAGAGGAATCACTTGCTCAAGATAATAAATAGCAGAGTCAAGATCTGAGCTCAAGTCTTCCTACTTCAGATTCAAAGCCCTTTCCACATATTTCTACTCACTGACTTTATTCCTTCTATTTCATTCAAATTTTCAATTTAACCATCATTTATTATTTACCCTGAAATTATACACCAAGGAAACAACATGGTATCATGAAAAGGACTTGGGTTTGAATTTTGGCTCAAGTCACCTCACTAATTTGAGCCTTAGTTTCCTTATCTGACAAAGTGGAACTAAAAGATATTTACACTGGCGAGAACCAAACACAAAGTTAATACATGCAAAGTGCTTCGCAAACCTTTAAAGGCTGTAGAAATGTTAGCTACTATCATCACCAGTGTCCAGTTTTTGTTGTATTTGAGGGATCTGGGGGAGACTGAATGCCTCTGAATGTCCACCCTGAGCTGAGTCCAGTGCCTTCCTTTTCCTAGATTCAGCACCAGAATGATATGCGATATATCATTGCCATTTTGAAGAGTGAACAACTCTGTCGACAAAAGCTTGCTGAAGACTCGAAGAACTATACAGGTTGGAGGGGAGAGGGATGAGAGGAAGGGAGAGGGATAGGAGGAGAGGAGAGGGATGGGAGGAGGGGAGAGGGATGGGAGGAGGGAGAGGGATGGGAGGAGGGGAGAGGAGCAGCATTAGGATATGGTGAATTTGAAAGACTAAGTCAGAGATAGGACTGGAAGTCAGAGCTATAGATACAGATGTGAAATGAATGAGTGAATAGGTGATTGGGTGAATGAGATTATCAAAGGAGAGACCACAGAGGCCATATAATCCAGCCCCCTTATGTTACAGATAAGGAAACTGAGGAATCGAGAGAGTGACTGACTTGCTCAAAGTCACTCCATTAGTGACAGGAGGACAAATCTTTGGGGAATGCCCTCATGTAGAGTGTGGGATAAAGCCATGATTAGGGCTTTTTTACCTGGGGCTAGGGATAGCAGAGCTGAGAGGATGTGATGATGAGGAGGGAAGGAAATGAGCCCTGTTACCTATAGGAAATGAATCTATCCATGATATCATGAAGTTGTTATTCTGAGTTATAGCCCCACGGCACTTCCCCCACCCCCAGATGGGAGGAGGAGGAGGTCAGGATTCAAATCCTGGGTTCAAATTCCAGGAGAATCCCTTCTCCTGACCAGGCCTCAGTTTCCTTATCTATGAAGTGGCTTGGTGGACCCAGTCTCTAAAATCCCTTCCAAATCTAAATGGTCAGAGATGGAGGAACACTAGTACTATAGAAGTCAAGAAACTGTAAAGGGGAATCCTGCTCAGACAGGGGTCAGCTCTGACATTCTATGATTCTAAGCAATCACAACTATCCCAACAATGTGATGGGGAAGGTGTATTCCCCCTCCATTGAACGATGACCGTTTGCCAGAGAGCTTGAGGTGGGCTTGAAGGGCTGGCGAATGTCTAGCGAACTTTCAGAAGCAGGATATCAGGTGGGGGCAGGGGGTGTGTGTGTGTGCTAGAAATAGGACTGTGAGAGTCACCTGTATAGAGGAGGGTGATTGACATATTGAGAGTTAATGAGGTTGACAAGGGAGAATGGGAGAGGAGAGGAGGGAAAAGGAGGAGGGAAGGGAGGAGAGAGGAGATTCATGCTTCAGGTAAACGTTGGACTAGATGAGAGCAGGGATCAGTAGCCAGGAGTCAGGAGTCATCAGCTCCAAGAAGCCCTACTTGAGATCTCTCTTCCCACCCATCTGTTCCTAACCTCCTCCTGCTTACTCCTTTCTGCCAACTCTTTTCAATCCCATCTCTGATGTAACAGTTCCTGGATTCCTTTCACCAACTTTTTGAAGGAAATGAATAGTGAAATCACTCAAAGTGACCCAAAATGCTTTGGATGAATAGGACATAAATACCTCTTTCCCTTGCTCCACTCTTCCTAAGATGTAACCGGTCCTAAGAGGTTGCAAAGGAGGGAATGATGGCCAATTTTAGAGCCAGTCCCAACTCTGCTACCTAATGACCTTGGGCAAATCACTTAATTTCTTTGGCCCTCAGTCTTCTCCTCTCTAAAAGGAAGAAGTCAGACTAGATGGTCTCTAAGCCCCTTCCAACTCCAAGTTTATCATCTGTGGTCTTTGGGTGACTGTACCCCACATCCCACCTGCTGCTCTGTCTGTCTCCCATTCCACCTACCCAGCTCTGATAGGTCATACTTTGGTCCCTGGGCAATACCACCAGCCTCAAGATGGAGCAGAGGTATTAAACCTCTTTTTGTTTCATGAATTCCTCCAGTGATGTAGTAAAATCTATGGATCTGTTCTTAGAATAAAATTCTTAAGTGCAGAAAATGAAAAGGCGAAAAAGGAAACAAATTCTACTGAAATTCAATCATCATCATAGTTTATAAAATAATAACTCAAATAATTATAATAATTTAAAAAAAAACAAGTTCCTACATCTCACATTAAGAAACCTTGTAGTAGAGGAAGGACAAGGGACTATTCATCAGAGTCCGTCCATTGCTTCCACCCTCTGCCCTCACAGCCCAGGTCCAGACCCTTGAAGAGAAGGCCAGAGCAGCCCAGGTGCAGCAGGAGGCCCTGAAGATGACGTGTAACAAGGACAAGGAGGCCCTGATAGCAGCCAAGGCAGCAGTTGAGGCTCAGATAAAAGCCTGCAATGAGGAGAAGATGCGGAACTTTGGGGAGTACCAGCTGGTAGTGAGCGAGCTCCAGCGTGTCCGAGACCTGTGTGTTGTATTGGACAAGGAGAAGCTGATCTCCAAGGTGGAGCAGATATGGAGGGATTCCCTCCAGTACAAGACCTTGGAGGGCATGTCCTTTCTTTACTTAACTCCAGAGGTTGAGAAGGTGGTCCATCGTTGCAGGGAATTGCCCAGGGTCATCTTCGACAAGTCCGAGAGCCTGGCCAGAGAACTGAAGATGGGCATCGAGCAGGTGGTACGAGAGAACACTGAGCTGAAGCGCCAGAAGGAGGCCAGTGAGAAGACCTTGGCGGCCTGCAAAGAGGAGAAGGAGAAGGTCGTCAAGGAGACCCAGGAAAGGCTGCAGAAAATCCACGAAGACTGCGTCAAACAATCTCGGCTAGCTTTGGAAGAGAAGGCCACCTTACAGAAGGAGAAGGAGGCCTTGGTCAAGGAGTTAGAGGAGAAGAAGAAGGAGCTGATCTTGGTCAAGGGGCAACTGGACATCAACAAGTCCACCCTGGAAACCTGCATCAGGACCAAGGTGAGGACTGGGCCCCAAAGGAGGTTGGAGCTGGAGATGGGGATCGGGAGCATGCTAGGCCAGAGGAAAGGAGAGGTTTGGAGTGGGCACAGCTATGAGGAGGACAAGGAGGAAGAGAAGGCTGAGGCTGGGTTAGAGTTAAAGATGGTTATGAGGTTGGGTAGAGGTTTGGGTTGAAAGAGGGATGAAGTGGGGGCTGGGTTAATAGGGCATGGTCATGAGGTTAAGTAGGGGATTGAGTTGAGAGCGGGGTTGGGGGGTAAACTCGAGAGCAGTTACTAGGTTGGATGACCCCAGCCAAGTCATTGAATCTTACGATGCCCCAGGCAACTTTCTAAGAAAACAAATGGCTGAAGGAGTAGTGATCTGCACTGGTAGAGAGAGGTTCTTCACTAGGAAATTCCTTCAACCAAAGAAATCACAGGTTCACTTCCCCTATTTGAATAAATTAAATAAATGACTATTCAGTCAGTCATTGATTTAATTTATTCAATAGTCTCTTCTTAGTTTTTGTATTCTTATCTATTTTTATTGTCATATGGTTGGGGATGGGATTGGGGTTTGAATGGGGCTAGGGCTGTGCATGTGTGTGTGTGTATGTGAGTGTATGTGTGATCTGTATGATTGTGTGTGTATGAGTATGTGTGTGATCTGTATGATTTTGTGTGTATGTGAATGTGTGTATGTGAGTATATTTTTGATTTGTGTAATTGTGTGTGATCTATATGATTGTGTGTATGTGACTGTGTGTGTGATTTGTGTGATTGTGTGTGTAAATATATGTGAATGTGTACATGTATGTGTGATCTGTATGACTGTATGCACAAGTCTGTGACTCCCTTTTTAGGTGTATGTTCTCTGTGATTTGCTCTTTCGTATATCTCTCGATATATCTACTCTTCCTGTGTGCACATCTCTAGGTGCCTACACCCTGACTGAACCAGGGACACAGCCCCTCTTAGTTTCTTGTTTTTGAGCTGAAGAGACAGACCTAAGTAGGCTTAGACCCTTAGTTAAGAATTTGGCAAAGGGACCTTTAAGGCACTTGAGCTCTAGGTGGACCTAGATCTTAGAGCTGGAAAGGATCTCAGAGATCATTCTTCATTTGACCAATGTATTCTTTCTCTGACCCATGTATTCTTTCAACCTTCACAGGCCCAGGGTTCACTATCAATTCCTCGACCCCCCGGACCTGTTAACCCAGCGCCTGTCGGTAAGTGAGCCAGACAGGGAACAAGTCTTCTGGGCCTAGACATGTATTCTCCACTGCCCTCCTGCTGACCCTGGCCCTGTGAGGGCATCTGTATGCCAGATCTCCTTCGGTCAAGAGGACCTGGAAGATTCTAGGATGTAATGTAGCCTCTGGAGGTTGTGGGAACTCCCCTAGAAATACTTGGAGGAAATACTGGAAGGACTGGAACTAGGGAAAAGTGGGAAACCTAGAATTTGGGGCCCCAAATCTCATTTATGCCAAAGGTTGTTGAGTTGAGACACCTGTCCATCGCTCCCCAAGCCCACCCACCCTAGCAGGTGGTTAGCATAGGGGTATGGGGATGCCCAGGGCTGACCCTGCTGATTTTCCCTCCTCAGACCCTGAAGACCTAGAAAAGTTCAAGAAGAAGATCTTGGACACTTATCAGAAGGTCAGCCTGCCTTCTGGAAGCTCAGCCAGGTGAGTTGCTCCTCAGCCACTCAGGCCAGGGCCAGAGTTGAACATATTCACCTGTGTGTGTGTACGTGCAACTGTAAGCCAGAACCAGAGAGAAACAATCTAGATGAGCCCTGGAGGGTGGTAGGGCAAGGGTTCTTCTTTCTTTCCATTTCACAGATGGATCCCCACCTTAGGACTGGGCTCCCCATCCTAGTATCTCAGGGTGGTGTCCATTCCATTCTCCCAGCAGCCTCTGCAGAGGAAGTAACATTGTCCTACATAGTAGATAGAGGGCTGGACTTGCAGAAAAGAGACGAGTTCAAATCCCACACTTGCCAGCTATGTCAACCTTTCAGAGTCTCAATTTCTTCTGTAAAATGGGAGTAATATGACTTGCACTGCAGGTGTCACTTGTTTCACTTACCAACTGTGTGACCCTGGCAAGTCTTAGCACCTCAGTTTTTTCTTTAGAAAAATGAAGGTTCTAGATTCAATGAACCCTTTTAGCTCTAGATTTAGAAATGATTAAGTCTCACTCACAGCGCCATTATAAACCTAAAAATGTTCCATCAATGCAACTTATCCTTATGGTAAGCCATGGGCCTGACATCACACTAGGAGTATGTTTTTATGCAACCAAAAGATACTTTCCTAGATGGGTCCTCCACAGGAATAGACTGCTCACACTCAGGCGAGATAAAGAGAGACAGAGCAAAGAGGGGCTTTGAAAGCAGATCTTCCAGCAAGGTAGAAGAATGAAAAGATGGCTGGCTTTAGGGTCAGAAAAGCTGGGTTCCAACCCTACATCCAACACTTCTTGTCTGAGAAAGTCTCTAAGCCTAGATTTCCTCATCTGAAAAATAGGAAGACTTTTACCTCGTGGGAGTACAAGAAAAGCACTTTGTAAGGCTTAAAGGACTATGGAGATGGGTGTTAACTATTGCTGGTCTCCTTATTCTGAACCAGACGTTGAACTAAGCACAGAGAAAGGCAAAAACTTGGTCCCTGAGAGAGGCAACAAGTAAATAACCAAGCACATACAAGGATCATACAAGAAGATGCAGAGCAAATGGGAGGTTATCTTAGAGGGAAGGCACTAGCAGGGGAGGGGAAGTTCTCTTGTAGAGGGTGGGGTTCAAGCAGGGTCCCCTACTCTGGACAAGCTCATTCTGCGTGGTTGGAGAGGGTAGACCTGGGACCAGACGTAAGAAGGTACCAGGAGAACACTTTCAGCTCTCCATGAATGGAATGGGCAACCTCTTGGGGTAGTGAGGTCCTCATTCCTGAAGGTGATAGAAGTCTAAGCTGAGGCAAGAAGACATTTGGTCAGGGAATGTTTTCAGGGGGCTCTTCTGTGGGGTGGGCAAGATATTGGAGGAGGTGCCCTTTAAAGATCCTCTGATTCTGGAACTGGACAAAGCTGGGCTATTACTAAGCTTTATACCTTTTCTTCTAAATGCCTGTTGGTAGTATCTTTATTGAGATTGCCCCACCCAGTCCAGTGATACATTTTTGTTTCCTTGAGACAGTGGATTGGAGATCCCAGGGCCTTATAGGGACAAAAGTGAACTAGGCTAGAGGCAGCTTGTTTCCAAGATGGTAGGCCCCAGGCGTCCTTGGGCGGTACCAGCGGAAGGGACAGTGGAGGCCTGGAGTCAAAGTCTGGCTTTTGGCCACATGGGCCCCTTGTCAGAAGTGGCATCAGTGGCCTAGTGAATCACCACAGTTGGACTTGTGTGCCTATGTTCACAAAGTCAGTTCTTGGGCTTGGCAGCTTGTCAGAGGAAAGAAGCATTTTATGTCAAGGGAAGGCCTGATTCAAGGACATGGATGAATGCCAGGCCTTGGAGTCAAGCAAGCATTCAGGATCATCAACTACCTTCTACCTCGGTCCTTAGACTACCCCTAATTCTCCCCCTGGGCAGCTAGGTAGTATAGTGCATAAAATGCAGGAGTCAAGAGGACTCATCTTCCTCAATTCAAATCTAGACTCAGATACTTACTAGTTGTGTGACCCTGGGCAAGTTACTTAACCCTGTTTGCCTCAGTTCCTCATCTATAAAATGAGTTAGAGAAGGAAATAGCAAACCATTCTAGTATCTTTGCCAAGAAAACCCCAAATGGTATCACAAAGAGTTAATGGGACTGAAAATAACCGAACAACAGCTTTCCCTGTGCCCTTACCTCTTCCTTATCTCTCCCTTCAGGAATGAGGCACCCTTCCTAGTAAGGGTCCCCTCTTTGGGTCCACTGAAACCAAGGTACCAAGGCTGGCTGCGCCCATGGGCTCAGGCTATCTCTCTTGGAGTCTCTTCCATTCTGGAAGTCTTGGTCTAGACCTTCTTTGACCCAGCTGTTCCCCTCAGCCCTTGGGGAACTGGATGTTCTCATATTTCTATTCCTGGAAGCCCAGCCATCCTTGGACCCCTGAGCTCAAAGCCTCAAGGCTATACAGCTCTTGCTCCAAGTTCTTACCTGTTCCAGATAAGACACCCTCAGTCTGCTTGTCCTAGGCCTCCAAGTCTCATCTTCTCCTCATCCTCCCATCCTGGTCTCACTTCCTATTCTTCTTCCCTGACTTGCAGGACCTGAGTTCATGAACATTAGTGGAACCTACTGCTCCCCACTCTCTCCATCCTGTTTCTCTCTACTTGGGTCTTCTCTATAAATTCTACTCTCTTCTCAAAGCATGCCAAGGGGCTTACTGGGCTGGGAACTGGGACACTGGGTTCTTGTCATGTTGATGCTGCTAACTGACTGTGGGATATCAGACAAATTCCTCCTCTTTTCTGTTTTAATTTCCTCCAATGAAAAATAAGGAGCTAGGACATATGATCTCTAAAGCTCCCCCTGCCCAGTTTTTATGTTCCTGTGTTCTAAAGGCCTTCTCAGTCTAAGATTCTATGTTCTGTTTCCCCAGCTCTGAATTTTGGGGTTCTAAGGGCCCTCCCAGTTCTAAGATTCTATGTTCTAAAGGTTCTCCTAGCTCAGAACCATCCTTCAGGGTCCACTCACATTGCATCTGTATTAGAAAGCCTTCCTCGAATACTGGAGTGCCCTCACCCTTCTCTGAACATCCATAAATACTATCTTGTTATAGGGCTATAGTACTATGACACAGTGCCCTAGAAACAGAGAATCCATTCAAATTCCGGGCCTGTTCTTACTAACTTTGTGACCTTGGTCAAGTACCTTCCACTCTCTAGATCTCCGTTCCTTAAGGTGTAGGACTCGACCCCAACCTCTTCCAACTCCAAATTCCAGGGTCAGAGTTTCTTTTCTCCTCAGTCGCTTTGCCCATTAGTTCATACAAGTATAGGTATCCTAAGACTCATTCCATAGACATTTATAAAGGGCCTATTCTGTGCAGAGCTTTGAACTAGGGCCTAAGAGTGAGGGATTCAAAGATAATTAAGACATAATCCTAGGCCTTATAGAGCTTACATTGGGGGATGGGTGGGAGAGGTAGAGAGGAAGGGACAAAATATATTTGCAGATAATACAAATTTGTATGTGCCAAAGACATAAGAAAAGTAAAAAGTGCTATGAGATCAGTGAAGAATTCATTTCCAGATTTCAGGGGAAGCTGATTGACTAAAGCTTTCTGGAGGAAGTGGTAATTGAGTTGGACCAGGGAGGGGAGGGAAAGGGGTCTGGGAGACAGGGGAAGAACATTCAAAGGATGGGGGTGGCGCTGACCATGAAAGCTGTAGAACTTTGGAGAAGGAGGGCCACATGAAGGCTTTGAAATCAGGGAGATCTCTTGCAGGAGGTGGAAGAAAATTTTGATGAAGATTTGGGAAGTCAGATGCCACTAGAGGCTGATAGAGGGGATAGATTTGAACCCAGCACAGCTAGGCTGAAAGTCAGTAGCTTTTACTTTTTAATTGTAGGATGTTCAGCAAGTCCCCTACCTCTCTATACCTCAGTTGCTCTTTCTGTAAAGTAAAGGAGATTGGACTGGACGTCTCTAAGGTCACTTCTAGCTTTCAATGGTGTGACTACTTTTGAAGTTGACTATGTATCAGGGAAAACAGAAGTGGGACGGTGTCTGAAGGATGCAGGGTTAAGAGTTGGCACTGAGTTGGGGAAACACAGCATTTGGATCTGGGAGGGACCTTAGGGACTATCTAGGTCAAGGGTACTTAACGTGTGTGTGTGTGTGTGTGTGTGTGTGTGTGTGTGTGTGTGTGTGTGTGACAGACCCTGGTTTGCCCTGATTTGGCAATCAGAATGATGTTTTTAAATGCATAAAATATATGGGCTTACAAACAAAACTAATTTTAGTGAAATATAGTTTAAAAAAAAAATTTAAGCAAGTTCATGGACTCCAGAAGCTTTGATCTAGACAAAGTTCTCATTTTACAGATGAGGAAACTGAGGCCCAGAGAGAAAATATTGCCCAAGGTAATACAGAACTTGGGTTTGAATCCACATTTTCTAATGCCAAGTCCAGGGATTTTTGGAGAGAAGGCATGGCCTAGACTGGTCAGGGCAGGGCAGAAGTTAGAGGCCCAGTGTTTCCAGCCCCCACCTCTTCCCTCCCCAAAGGAAGGTCTGACAATGGAAAGAAGGCAAAAGAAGCAACAGAGGCAGCGGCTTAGAAAAACACAGTCATTGCCAGACTTCCTGCCTGGGGTCCAAAAGGAAGGACTTTGCCTACTCAACACCAGGCACGCAGGCCCAAGGGAGCCGAGTAGGGGAGGTGCGGGGGCTGGTGTGTGACGGCTGTGGGGCTCACTGTCAATCTGTTCTGCCCCCAACATTCAATTCCACTCCTTCTGCAGTGGCTGAGGAGACGGACACCATGACGCAGCAATGGTGGCAGCAGGATCTGGCGACACTTTCCAGAAAGACAGCCACGTTCAACCTGCTGTGAGGCCCACCGTGTGTCCACGTAGCCCATAATGTGGTGGTGCACTCTTCTCCACCAATACACACCCACACATCCATACCCACACCCACACCCACACCCATACCCACCCACACACCCACACACCTACACCCACACCCATACCCACCCACACACCCACTCCCACACCCATACCCACCCACACACATTTATATATATGTATATACTCGGGCACATACACATACTTAGACTCACACCCCGCTAGACAATCCTTACACTCAGACACTTCCCTCCTCCTGTATCCCTGTTCCCACTCCCAGACATATTTATGCAGATGCATACATACAAATGCATATACACTCACCGAAACATGTAGGCCTTGCCCAGAGGCCCCACAGACCACAGGATCCTCCCTGGGTCCATTTGGGGACTCTGGTCTCAGCACCAGAGGCATGGGTGGGAGACAAGACCCTGGGCCTGGAAGGATAGTAGCGGGGATTCTGTGGGTCCTTGATAAAGGTGTCCATGGGTGCTAGGTAAGCCCAATCGGGGAGAAGAGGAAATGTACTCACTCTTCTCCTTTCTCCCCATCCCCCAGGGTGCTTTGCCTGCTTATCTCTAGGGACTCACGCTCACTTTTGTCCTTCAGGCTCAGCCCACAGTGTCTCTCAGCACATTTATCACTTGATTAATGCATCTAAGCAGCAGCTGCCTCCCCTTATCTTTATTATGTGTTATCTCCATTAGCTGACACATCATAGCTTCATAAGGCCTCAAACTGAGGAAAGATACGAGCAGGAAAAGCTCTATCTCTGACTCCCAGAGGAACTTCTCTCCTTCCCTCTTCCCCTAGAGTTTCCCCAAAGCCTCTGGGGTAAGGGGAGAATCGGGAATGGGGTGTTCTCAGAAATCAAAGGCCAAGACCAGCCCTGGATCTCCTCTGCCTGGTTCATGTAGCTGGGCCTTAGGAGTGAGCTGGCAAGAGACCTAGGGGATGCAGGGAAAGGAGCATGGCATTCAGAATCCAAGGACTTGGATTCGAATTCTAACTCCTTTCCTGTGTGACCATGGTCTCAACTCTCTGGACCTCATCTGAAAAATGAGGGGCTTAGAATGGGTGATTCTGAAAATTTTGTTCTTTTCTAAGTCCAATGATTCTGATCCTGTGCCCGTGCTATATTCTGCCCCATCCCACCCCTGGCGCCACTCTGTACTACCAGACCCTGCAGCCCTAATGCTGACCAAGCCTCCTTGGGGGACTCCTGCTCTAGATCCTGACTTTCCCAGTGCACTGAATCTAGAATCCCAATTGAGCATTCCCCACAGGGAGCTCCAGGTTCTGTGTGTAAAGCCTGGGTAGTGGGGGGACTGTCCATGAATGCTCAGGTCTAAGCTAGGGAGTTGGAAAAAGAAGTCCTCTTTTTTCCTCATGCTGTGATGCTCTAATTCCAAGTGGAAGTCCCTAATAAAGGATAATCGAACCCAAAATACCAGCTTCAATCATCCTTTCTGGGGTAGCCTGGGACCTTTCTGACATCGAGTCACCTTCATCAACACCCCCACCAAGCCATCGTCCCTGTCTGACTAGAGTCAGCGACCAATACAAGACTCCCCAGCCAAGATGGTGTTACCTACCAAGGGTGGGTGGTGATTGGACCAGCCCTGAAGTTGGGGACTGTGGTTAATCCCAGGCCTGTCCCTGGGCAGCCAGGAGCAAGGGAACTCAGGACTTAGTGTCAGGTGGGAAGGGGGGCAGAATGAGTCACCCCAGGGGGAGCAGTTCTCAGGCCCAGCACGGGTGTGAGGTGACAAAGAAGTTGTTTATTCAAGACAAGGATATTTCCGGATAGCGGAAGTCTGGCAGAGAGACGCCTGCCTCTTGAGGATGCACTGGACCTGGCTGGGGGCCTGCTGGGGCACAGAGTATGAAGGAGGAGGGGATGGACCCCTGGCTTTCCCCCAGCCGCTCGCATTAGATATAGTGAGAAGAGCTGGCCACAGGATGGTCCCCAAGAGGGAAAAGTCATAATCAGTGTTAGGAGGAGATTCGATGATGGGAAGGATCTGGGTCTGGGACAATCCCTGACACGTAAGGGGGGGCACAGTGCCCACTTGTTTCCCCAGTGTTCTGACTAGGGATGAAGCTGACCAGAGGGCAAAAAGATGACTGCCATAGGATAGGAACTAATGAGGTAGTTTTGGGAGGCAGCATTCATCAGAGCGGTCAAGAGATCTGGGTTCTACTTTAAACCGTTTATTCAGTGTGGGACCCTTTACATAAATCCCTTTCTCTCCCTGGCTCTGTAAAGGAAATGACCTCTTCCAGCTCTGCCACCCCACATTCTAAGCTCCCTCCTAACTCTGATACCCATGTTCAAAGATTCTTACCAGCCCCACCTCACACCTGACATTCTAGGTTCCAAGGTTCCTTCCCCTCTCTGACATTCCATGTTCTGAGGTCCTTCCAAACTCTCACATTCTAGGTTCCAAGGTCCCTTCTTGCAGAGTCATTCTGATTTTAAGATTCCTTTCAGACCTACCGTTCTCCATAATAGAGTCTGTGCTCCACATTCTAAGTTCCCTCTCTGCTCTGACACTCTACCTTCTAATGTTGGATATAGCTTCTCCAGCTCTTATATCGATCAGCAAGGTCATAGCATTCTGGAGCTGCCATCTACATTTGCCTACTCCATTTCCTGAGATCTGAGAGTCTAGAACTTGGGTCCTGGGGTCTTGTCTCAGTGCCTATAGAAAATCCTCTTCTTCAATCACAAAGGCCCTGACAGAGGTACACTTCCCCCTAAAAACGAACAAGGTACCTTGAATCTTTCTACAGTCCCCTGACCACCCAGGACTCCCAAGACCTGTCCTCCCTCAGCAGTTCCCATACCATGGACTGACCCTCTGCATCCCCTTGGCCCTAGGCACCTTGGGGGCCCACAAAGCCCTCCAAGCCTGACCCTGCAAGGTATCTGCTGGTCCCAGATAGCACCCCCTGGCTAGTCCAATGGCCCTATACCCTCCCTAACTCCCAGATAGAAATAAGGGTCTCTTTCTGCCCCAGGAAAGGAAGATGGGCTGCTGAAATCTTGTTTTTAATTTTAATTTTTAAATTTAATTTTTAAAAAATTTTAAGTTTTTTGATTTTATAATTTAGTTTTTTGTAACATCTTGATTTCATCTTTATAATTTAGCTTTTATAAAACTTCATTTCTGAATATAGGCTTCTCTTGTTCCCTCAACAGCAAGTCTTCCCTTACAACAAAACTTTGAAAAGTGTTTAGCATCACCGCCCCCCCACCCCTACACACACATATACACACATTTCTTGCTGACATCTCCTTGGTCCTCACACCCCACCCCCTACCCTCTACCCTGGCCCAGATCCCATAATAGGGGCCTCACCAGGCTGCTGGGGGATTTCCTACCCCCTCTATAAATAACAAGGAGGGGCAGTTTCCGACTGAGCCTCAGGATTCTTGGAAAAAAACGGAAAGCTGGCCAAGCTCCTTTGACCTGGCCCTCCCCAGGAGCCCCCAGCACCCTTCACCATTCAGACTTGGGAAGTTTGTCAGGGAAAGAAGCTGGGGGCTCCTGGGAAGGGACTCCTTTTCAGAGAATCCACCCATTTCCTCTGAGGGTCCTGAGCCCTGGGACCCAAAAACTTGAGCTCAAGAAACTACCAGGCTGAACCCAATGTGTCTGAGGTCCCCCCACTCCCTAAAAATGAACATGAGCTCATCCTTCATCCCCCAAGAACCCCTGTGAGCACAGAAAGTCACTTTCATGCTCTGTGTGGAATTCAGCCTTTAGTGAATATGCTGGTCCTAAGGGAATGTAACTGAGTAGGAGGAAGATTTTGCTCTCTGCCCCCAAATGGGAAGGGATCTGAGGGGTGTTCAGGGATCAGTGAGGTCTTCAAGTCTCTGTCCTTGTACATAATGGCCCCATTTTTTTTTTT
>CM053773.1:199774677-199828723 GCA_028658325.1 Potorous gilbertii
ATAATGGCCCCATTTTTTTTTTTAAAGCAGTTGCCTTTTTGAAGGCCGTATGGTTCAAGAGAGATCGGCATTGACCTTGAAGTCAGGGGGTCTGGGTTCAAATTCTGCCTTTGGTACTATGTTTGAGAACTGAGGCACTCCTCTAGGCCTCATTTTCTACCTCCACAAAAATAAGGGGGTTGGTCTAGATTTTCCTCAACAGACCTTGTGATGTCCTAATTAGCAGTAATTACTCCTCATTTTCCAGAATTTTCAAGCTGGGGAATGGGCTAGAAGCACCTCAGTGAAAGGAAATGAATCACCCCCTGGACAATATCCCTCCCTTGCACAACTTGTAATCGCTGCTACTGTTTGGCTGTCTTGGGGCCAAGCGGAACATCTGCACCCCCTCTGCCCCACAAGGAACTGGTGGGATGGGGTGGGCATGTCCCTATTATGCCTGACAGAAGGGACTGGGTATGTTCAGCCTGAAGAAGGTTGGGAGGGAGCAAGGGAGGGAAAGACGCAGGATAGCCACCATGTTAACCTCTCCAAATGATCATCGAGTGGACGTTAGTCAACAGACATTTATTAAGTGCCCACTATGTGCCAAGTACTGTGCTAAGAACTGAGGGTAGAGGCAAAAGATGGACCCTGCCTTCAGGAAGTTTACAAATTGAACTCTGTTGTTTAACTCCGTCCAAACAAGCTAAAGAAGAAAAATGGGAAATGGCCAACAGGGAAAGGCACTAGAATGAAAGGGGATGGGGAAAAGCCTCCTCTGGAAGCACTGGGTTTAGCTGGAACTTAAAGGAAGCCAGGGAAATTGAAAGACGGAGATGAGGGTTCTGGTCCCTGGGGACAGCCAGGGAAATGGGCCGGGTTGCTCCAGGAAGAGTGAGGACACCAGCGTCACTGCAAGGCCAGGCAGACTCAACCCCAGGAAAGGTTTCAGAAGACTGGAAAGGGGTGGGGGTGGAGTCCTGAGGACTCTCCCTCCAAGTCAGGGGACTTTATATTTGCTCCTGGAGGAGTTGAGGAGCCCTGGCCTGGGAGGGAGACTAGCAGGCCTTGGCCCAGGGTCGGGCTACATCTGGGGATGAGCATCTGCCTAGAAAGAACTATCCAAGGTAGTCACGGTGCATCCCCCCATCCCTGCACGTCTTCAGGCAGTGGCTTGATGGCTCATTATCAAAGGGTTTGCTTGGCACACAGCAAGAACTTTCTCATTCATTCACTCACTGGTGCTGTAGGGTGGGGAGTCTAGTCTGCACTTTTGCCGAGTCGACCTTTTGCTATCCCTTCCAATTCAGATCCTCTGATTCTAGATAGGGGTCCTCAACCTGGATATCTTGAACTTTTTTTTTTTTTTTTAATAATTTGAGGGCTGTATTTCAGTAAAATTGATTTCCTTGGCAATACTATGTATTTTTTTTAATGTTTATTTATTAACATTCGTTTCAAAAAGTTAATTTTATGTATTTAAATCCATCCTCAGATACTAGCTGTGTAACCCTGGGCAAATCATTTAACCTCTGCCTCAGTTTCCCCAAACATAAATAGGGATAACAACACCTACCTTGCTGGGTTGTTGTGAAAACTAAATGAGATGTTTGTAAAGCACTTAGCACCAGTACATACCAGAAGCTGCCTATATGGAGATTCCCTTTACTTCTCCATCAGCCTCCTCCCCACCAGCTTTATGTATTTAACAACATGATTTTTGAGGAGGGGTCCGGGACACCAAAAAGGCTAAGCACCCTTGCTTGAGAAAAGGTCCTGGGCGTGGGGTAGCATTCTCCTGCCTAGAGCAGGAAGCCAGGCCCCAGATGAGCTCACCCAGTCCAGGAAAAGGACCCTTAATAATGAACAAAGAATGGGCCAGAGGACAGACCAAAGGCTCCCTGAGGTCCAGGATTTCACATCCCTTCCCTTTTCCCTGCCCCTCCTTTCCAAAGGGCTCTTTATCTGACAGAGATTGGCCCGCACGCACACAAGAGGGGAGGACCGCAAGGGTGGAATATCAGGGTCTATTTTTTAAAAAAAATTATTATAAGGGAGGAGTTAGGAGAGAGATATGCTGGGAAATATGGATGATTCAGGATGAAAGATATCAATGATATTTATTTCTAAAAAGCCTATTTATTATCAGGCAGTGTCCTTTTCCCTGCCCAGGAAAGCCCTTTAATGCCTAAGCCACCTCCTTCACTTGTGAAGGAGCCTGTCAATCCACATCCCTCTTCCAGGATGATGGAGATGGACATCTAATGGCTTTGTTTTCCTGGGGAAGACCCCAGGCCCCAGACCAGGGGCGAAGGCACGTCAGAGACAGGGATAGGGACACGGTAGGCCTGGTGGCCATACACAAAATTCCTCAACAACGCAGAGTCACACCGGAGAATCCTTCTTGGACACCCTGTGGCCCAGGCACAGTCCTTCATCCCTCACTTGCCAATGCAGAAGTCCCGGAAGATGACATCAAGGACATCATCAGCTCCAGTTTGCCCGGTGAGGTGGCCCAGGTGCCTCCGAGCTGCCCTCAGCTCTTCAGCAGCCAGCGCCAGGTCCCGGGCCTTACTTTGCTCATAATGAGCCAGGGCTTCACAGCAGCTCTGGAGATGGTGGCGGTGGCGGGCCCGGGTCAAGATGGGTGGCCCAACAGTTGGATCACCGCATCTGAAAGGGACAGACCATTGACTAGGGAAGGAACCAACCCCACCATATGCCCCCGCTTCGGACCCCTGCAGACACACGCAGGACTAATGACTACCTTGGGAGGGGTGAACTCCAGCCCTCAGTCCCTAGGTGTCTCAAGATCAAGAAATAAGTCTGAAAGCCCAAATATGGTCAATAGGGAGGGGGTCAGAGGTCAGGAGTCTTTGAGGAGAGAAACTGGTCAAAACTAGGGGGGTCACACGGTCAGGAACAGAGAGAAGTGGAGCTCAGTCAGAAGGAGGGAGGGTCAGAGGGTACAGGTCAATCAGCTAGAGGGGGTACTGGATGGCAGACAGCAGGGATCAGTCAGCAAAGATGGTCGATAGCTCTGAGATGCGAGAATAAGACAAAATGACAAGTGGGGGTCCTCACACAGTGGCCAGCTCCCTCTTTAAGGAGGCCAGCACAGCCTCCAGGCCAGCCTCTGTCTTGCAGGACAGCAGGAGGTGGGGGGGCAGGGCAGGCCTCCGGGGCTTCATCCCCTCCGGCAGCAGGTCAGTCTTGTTAAGTACCAGCAGGATGCGGTGGCTGGGGGTGGAGGGTCCCCTAGGAGTCACCACTGTCTCCAGGAAGTGACGGCTGGAGGCTGAGGCCAAGTCTGTGGCATCTAGTAGGGCCAACACGACATCAGCTTGAGCCAGCCTGTAGGGACAGGATGGAGTGGGAGGAGCCTGAGACTGAGGAGTCTCTGGAATCATCCCACATCAAAGGACCCAAGAGTGAGGAGGCCTGGGCTCTAGCCCTGGCCCTGTGACTGGGCAGCTGGAGCAAAGCATTTCCCTCTCCGAACCTCAGCACCCACTCTATAAAATGGAGATGATGATCCAGGGAATTGCTTAAGTCACAGGGGCTTCTTGAGTGAAAGGGTGAAGGTGACTGGCTGATCCAAGGGTTGATTGCCCTTGGCCATCACCCCACCCTCTTAAGAGCAGAGTCCCATAAATCTTTAAGCACATTTATGCACAAATTCCTAACAATAGGATTAAACTCTCAAATAAGAGAGAAATTAAAGATATTATTTTGGAGAGGTTAACAGAGGCCCTCCTCACTTGTCATCCCTTAGACTTTAGGGAAGCCCCCATCCTGGCCCCAGTCCACTGACCCAAGAGTCCAAGACTAGCCCTTCATAGGCCCCACTAAGGCCTGGGGATGGCCAGCCTGGAGCAGAAGAGCCCCAGGGAGGAGCAAAAGGGTACTCAGGAAGAAGGAAAACAATTTAACAGGAAAATAGTCTTGAGAAGGAAACGCTCCTACCTTCTAGGAGCCTGTGGTCAGAGACCCTGCTGTTCCCAACCACAGCAAGGACAGCAACTCCTGCCTCTGAGACAAGGCCCCAGCCTCCCCCAAGCTGGATTGGGGTTGGGGGGAGGGCAGGGGAAGACCCACATGTCCTCACCTGTCCTGGGCCCGCCGGACACCCTCCTGCTCCACTAGGTCCGGGCTGTCCCGGAGCCCTGCTGTGTCGCTCAGCAAGGCTGGAAAGCCCCCAATGTCCACAGCCGACTCCACCACATCCCTAGTGGTGCCAGGCTCAGGCGACACAATGGCCACAGGCCTCCGACCTTGGGGGAGGGGGGAGAGTGAGTGTGTCAGTGCCTAGGAGTCTTGTGGCCCAGACCCTCTCCCCTTCCCAGGGTCAGACCCCAACTTCCCATCTCAACAGAACCCTGCTGGTACAAGCCTGGGCACTGCTGCCCTCTGGTGGTACCCTAGGGAAGCTGGAACATGAAGAGACCGCAGGGGGTCAGAGTTCTTCTCCATCTTCCCCTCCCAGTCTGCCCTGTCAAGGCATGCATGTCCCTCCTGGGCAGTGAGTATAAGCTCTGGGTCTGTCATCTGGGAACATTCATCCTATAGTATCCCTCCTTTTCCCAGGAGTCTCCGCTTTTCCTCAAACACCTCCATTTCCCCCTAAACATCTTCCTTCTCCTGAAGGGGGGGGTCTCCCCTTCCCTGACCCAAGATGAGGCTGGTGGCACAATGGATAGACTGTGGGGCCAGGAATCAGGAAGACCTGAGTTCAAATCCAGATGCAGACTGTTACTAGCAGTGTGACCCTGGGAAGGTTGCTTAACTGATATCTGCCTCAGTTTCTTTGTGTGTAAAATGGGATCAACAATAGCCCCAAGCTCCCAGGATTGTGGGAAGGATCAAATGACATATTTAGAAAGAGCTCAGCCTGGCACACTGTAACAAACGCTTATTCCCTTCCCCTGCCACCCAAACCTCTCCATCCTCCTTCCAGGCTCTCCCCACAAAAGCAAATGCCCACCTCACCCCCACTCACTCAGCAGGTTGATGAGACTGCTCTTGCCCGCGTTGGGTGGGCCAGTGATAACCACATGGGCCCCTGAGCGGAGCCGCTGTCCCCGACGGGCGTCCTGTAGGTGGGCCAGGAGGGCTTCCCGGAGCCCCTGCACAGTCTTGTCCACTGCAGGGAGGGGGAAGGAGAGCCACGAAAGCTCCAGTTAAATGAAAAGGGTTGGGGCTGGCCAGGGAGGGCAGGGACTGAGCAGGCGGGGCCGGAGGGCCAAGGGGACTGAGGGTGTCTGAGCAGGTTGTGAGGCTCAGGGAGAAAGCATCCAGGGAGGGCTGACTCCTGGAGATATGGGAAGGGGACAGCGGACAGGGGGGCCTCACCCCACTCCAACACGCCTTCTTCAATATTGTCATCCTCACTGAAATCAATGTAGGCCTCCAGGTGAGCCAGGGCCTGCGCAAGCAGAGAGATGGAACTGAAACTCCCCTTTTTTTCCCAAAGAGGAGGTCACCCCACTACAGGTCACTGAAGCAGTCTGGGCAAGGTCATAGGTCAGGATAGATCAGGCTGCAGAGTTCCCAGGCCCTGGCCACACGCTTAGAACTATGGATCCTACACTCTTAGGGTCAAGCAATTCTTAAATCCACAGACTCCCTGTGTCTTAGAACCACAATGGAGGAGACAAGGGGAAGAAGGGAGAGGAAAGGGGAGAGGAGAGAGTAAGAATGAGAAAGGAGGGATGAGGAGAGAAAGTGGTAACTGGGAAAGGAAAACCCAAGGGAACCCAGTCTCACTTGCCGTAGTTAGGGTCTCTCCCCAGCCCTGGCAGAGCTGTCCTAGCTCCCCCTGGAGCTGCCTCAGGGCCTGGCGCCGCTGGGCCTCGGTCTCAGCGTGTATCAGGTCTCCTAGCCCCTCCACTTCAGTCAGGCTCAGTTTTCCATTCTGGAAGGCCCGCTTGGTGAACTCTCCAGCCTCTGCCGGCCGAAGGCCTGGTATGCTGCCTACCTGCCAGGGAATATCTGCTCAGAGCCTGCTGCACCCCCAAGGGAGACCCAGGAAAGGGGAGAAGCTCACCTAGTGCTCCCAGCACAGCACTCACAACAGCTGGCCCACCGTGGACATGGAACTCAGCACAATCCTCTCCAGTAAAGCTGTAGGGTCCTGGAAATGAGGCAAAGATGATACTGGTGTTGTGACAGGATCCTTCCCTTAGCAAGGTTGGCAACACCTAAGCAAGGTACATGACTACATAGATGAAATGAGAAGACCTGATTATGAGGGTGACTCTGGGATGGAGGAAGGAAAATTCTTTCACCAACACCCCTGCAATTATACAAGCCCTGGCTGCATCCTAGCTTCAGTCTTTACTCCCCTGAAAGGGGACTGGCAACTTCTGAGGATCCCTCAGTACCAGTTCTCACTGGTTAGGGAAAAAACCAACAAGTTAGAATCACAGAAACAGGAGATGGTCTCCTAGCAACACTAACCCTCAGACTCCTAGACCTTAGCCACAAAGTCCTGGAAACAAAACACCACGGCTCTTAGAACCGTACATTCCATGGGGCTTAGAACCAGGGACTCTTAGTATCACAGACTATCAGAACAACTGACTCCTAAAACTGTGCACTTGTTTGTAGAATCATAGCTAATGAGGTATGTTAAAAAGTACCAACCTAGTCCCAAAAGGTTAGGGAAACAGAAGGACCGACAAGGAAGTATCATCCACCTATCTCTTCTGACTCACCTGGGAACCAGAGAATCAGGCCCTTGTCTAAAGGTTCAGAGGAGCCAGGGTCCTGCAGTAGACGAAGTGTTGCCACTCGGGGCTGTGGAAGGGCCCGCAAAGTTGTGAGTCCCAGGACAGCAGGGCCACTGGCTGGACCACTGGTTCGAATGACTGCCACACCACACTTTCCCTGGCCAGAAGACAGGGCAAAGATAGTGGCTCGACCACTAGAGATGGGTCTGCTTGAATAATGCTTTGGCAGGCTGGACAGGGAATTGAGAGGAGAGGAGAGCAATCAGTGAGGGTGCTGGTGGGAGGAGGAAGGGTAGGCTCAGGGTCTGATCAAGTGGAAACAAGGACCATTAAACTGTACAGGAGGATTCTTGCAGGCCTCATGCTGACTTAGAAAACCACATGTAAATGTTATCTATGTTTTACTGTGTTTTTGATTTATAAAAATTTCTCAATTACATTTTAACCTGATCTAGGTCACACTTGGGAGTGCTGTGGGCTACAGATGCCTGAGGGGAGATACATCTAACATACCTCAAGTCTGGTGGAAAGGCAAATGAATTTGGAGTGAGGAGGTTTAGGTTAGTCACTGGTCTGCTAGCTTGAGGACACCAGAGGCACTCTGGGCCTCAGTTTCCTTGTCTGTAAAATGAGGATGTTGGACTAGGTACCTCTCAGAAATCTTGAATTACAGACATTTCAAATAACACGTCCAAAATTGGACTCATTCTCTTTCTCCCCAGGCCTTTCCTTCTTCCTACTTTCTGCTACTGCTAAGAACACCATCATTCTCCCACCACCCAGCCTCCCAATCTAAGAGTCAACTTGGACTCCTTACCAGCTTTCATTTCTCACCCCTCCAACCCCCCTCCCCCCACTCCTAGCCATCCAAGCTGTTGCCAAGCCCTATCAATTTCACCCTTGTGTTAGCTTTTTTTCTTTTGCTTTGGGAGGCAATTGGGGTTAAGTGACTTGACCAGAGTCACTTAGCTAGTAAGTGTTGGAGAATGGATTTGACCTTGGGTCTTCCTGACTCCAGGGCTAGTGCTCTGTCACCTTTGCCACTTTTTGTCTTTGGAACATCTCTTGTATACATCTCCTTCTCTCCTCTGACACTGAGACCCCTTGGTGTAGACCCTCATCACCTCACACCTGGATCATTGAAATAGCTGCTGGCAGGTCTGTTTGCCAGAAGGCTCACCCTTCTCCAATTCAGGTCTGATGATGTCATTCAATTGTTTTCAGTCATGTCCAACTCGTTTGTGACCCCAATTTGTAGTTTTCTTGGCAGTGGTATTGGAGTGGTTTGTCATTTCCTTCTCCAGCTCATTTTCCAGATGAGGAAACTAAGGTAAACAGGGTGAAGTGATGCCCAGGGTCACATAGTAAGCGCCTGAGGTTGGATCTGAACTCAGGAAAATGAGTCTTCCTGATTCCAAGCCCGTTGCTCTATCCACTGTGCCACCTAGCTGCCCCTGACACTGGAGGCGATTAATAAATGCTTGTTGACCTGATTTACCAGATGGCTGCCGAAGTCCCTTCCCTCTCTCAAATTCTGAGATTCTAGGACTAGGCTGCTAGGTCACTAAGATTCCAGGAGATACTTACTCCCAGGACCACAACCTTCTTAACCTCAGGATCATCTGTAAAACGTGGATAATTAACACCTACTGCACAGACCAAATTAGATAATAACATGAGGGAACTTAGTTCTGTATGACAGATCCTGGAGTGGGTTTGCCATCTCCTTCTCCAGCTCATATGATAACTGAGGCAGACAGAAGTGAAGTGACTTGCCCAGAGTCACCCAGTTAGGAGGCGTCTGAGGTCAAATTTGAAGACAAGTCTCCATGACTCCAGGCTCAGTGATCTATCCACTCACTGAACCATCCACCTGCCCCTGGCACACAGTAGGAGCTTAATAAATGCTTGCTATCCATCTAGTGACTATTCAATCTAAGTCCAGAGGTTCTTAACTTGGATCTGTGAAGTTATAAAAACATATTTAAATGACTATTCCAATATAATTGCCCTCCTTTGTAATCCTAGGTGTCATTTAAAAACCTGAAGGTGAGCCCGGGTCCACAGGCTTCACGGGACAGCCCCCCTGACCTGCCCTGGAGGGAGAATGAAAAGCCCTCTCCAGCCTGGCCCTCCTCCCACCTCTCTTCCTCCCCGTCCTCCCCTGCACAGACATACGGCACCTTCGGGCCACCTCAGACCATCGGCAGTTAATGATCGTCCCTCTCCGGGACATTCCAGGCCAGCCGGCTTCGGGGCACGCCTGCCACGCCCTTCCTCCAGCTGGGGGCCCTCCCTTTCAGCTGCCACCTCCTCCCAGGAGCTTTCCCTGATTGGAGGGTCTCCCCGCAGAGACTCTCCAAAGATCTCTCCTTCTGCTCCCGTCCAGGAAGGACCAAAGCATCAGGGATGAAGGGCCACCTCCCCCCACCTCTCATTTTACAGACGAGGAAACTGAGGCCTGCGGTGGTAATGCGGCTGACCAAAGGTCACGTAGGGGTAAGGCCGGTCCTCCGACTCCAAAACCGTCCTCGCACTACGAAGTCACCGCCCTCGTATCACACTTGGTGGTCCGGTCCTCCCCACTCTAAATGTCAGCCCCTTCAGACACGGGCCGTCCTTTCGGACGTTCGGCAGCTTCGCCTGGGCTACGACGCTTAATAAAGGCCGGCTGGTTTTACGGACAAGGCTGAGGTCCAGGGAGGAGCGGGCGCCGGCCCGGGAGCGCGCTGGCTGCGGAGGGGGCAGCGGCGGGACTCGAACCCACGTGTCTCCCGGATTGGGGGCCTAACGGGTCACCACGCCCGCCCACCCTGGACCGGGACGCACCTGGTGCACAGACGGGTGCTCTGGGCCGGCCCGCACAGTAGGGCTCCTAGGCGCCTCCACATGGCGCGATAAGCGTAACCCGTCCTGAATCCGCGGGCCCGAGACCCCCGATCCTGACACCCCCGGCGTGGCCCCGACTCACTCCGCAGCGGCTTGGGGTGAGAGCCCCGCCTCCCTAGCCCCATTGGTTGGCATCCAGGAGGCTCCGCCCTTGCTTGAGGCTTTATTGGTTTTTCTCGATGGCACCTCCCTTTCTGATGCTTGGTTGGCTGCCATCCCTAAGAGATGGCCTTCCTTGAGAGGTGATTGATCCAGGCCATAGAAGTCCCGCCCCCCAACCGCAGGATCTTATTGGCTAGCTTCTCAGTGGTACCCCCCCCCCCCAATCCCCGCCTCCTCTCCCCGAAACAGAAAGCCCTCACACTGACTCGTGGTTGGTCGGCCGACGTAGGCACCGCCGAGGCAATAGGAATTGGTCCCGCCCTCCATGAAATTTGATTGGTCATGCTCTTAGAAGCCCCGCTCAAGGCTCAGCAATGCCCTTATGTGATTGGTTGAGACAAGGACGCGCTGTGCCGAGGTCTGTCACGCGGGGGCCCCCTTGGGGCGGCAAGCGGGGAGCGCAGCCGCTCTGGTTCTCCAAGAGCCCCAGAGAGCCCTGATGTGATGAATATGTATACAAAGATAATGATTATTGATGTGGTGATGATGAATATCAATTCGAACAGCCCCCACAGCCTCACGTGGACTGACATGAATATTCATGTAGTGATGTGAACGTTCCAGCCGGTTTTCATTGACGTTCCTGAGAAAGATCCTGAGCCATGGTGAATGTGGATTTGAACACGCATTCACCAAGCTCACCCCGGGATGCGTCTAGGCCCGGGATCAGGGCTCAGCGCTGGGGCTGGCAGTGATGGGGGGAAGGACGGGTATGTCTGGGACCAGGGGTCAGACCTCAGCCTTGACCAAGGCCAGGGTTCGATCTGGGAATGGGCATCCGTCTGGGGCCAAGCCAAGTCAACAAGCACCTACTATGTGTCAGGCTCCGTGCCAAGCGCTGGGGACACAAAGAAAGGCGAAAGACGGTCCCTGCGCTCAAGGAACTCAGTCTGATGCAAACAGCTAGGGACGAGAAGATAGAAATAACGGAAGGAAGGCTCTGTCATTAAGGGGGGCCCGGGAATGACTTCTTGCAGAAGGTGGGGTGCTGGAAGCTGGCACTTAAGAGGGATCGGGGAAAGGGTGAGTACGAGGATGAAGGGAATTGAAGGTGGAGGGCATAGCTGTTGACAATGCTTGGAGACCTGGAGGAAGTGTCCTTTATGAAGAAGGGCCAGGTGGCCAAAGAAGCCTGGAAAGGCAGGAAGGTGACGAAAAAGGTGTTAAAAGACAGAGAGGGACTGGAGTCTGGAGCTCATTCTTCGGGCCCGATCAGGGGGATCTCCCTGAATTGGAACATCTGACCTCAAGCCCATTACTGGGTGCCCGGGCCCTCAGTTCTCCAACACCACCCACATCAAATCATCCCTTGGTGGGGCTGGGGTGGAGGCGGAACCTGCCTGAGCAGAAGCAATACTTGCTACACCCTCCTCAGGACTCTAGACCAGAGGGTTGGGATGAGGGAGGAGTCACAAAGTGATGGGACTTGCTGGAAGCAACGTGATCATCTAGCAATTGGAGAAAGAATGAACAAATTGTGACAGATAATGTAAAGGCATATTATTGTGCAGAATGAAATGATGAGTGTGGAATTCAAAGGAATGCAGGAAGACTTGTATGATGCAGAGTGAGGTGGACAAAAATAACACCAACATATCCAGGAATCTGCTTAAATGTAATGACCAGTCTTGGTTCCAGAGAACAGATGACAAAATTTTTCTCCCTCTTCTGGATAGAAAGGTGGGGACTGTGGGTGTGGGCTGTTGCATACTCTATCAAATGACATAATATCTGTAAAGCACTTAGCACAGTGCCTGGAATACTGTAGGTGTTTAATAAATGTTTATTCCTTTCCCTTCCCTTGTCAGATCAGATCTCTGCTGACTTTGCAAAACTATTTTTTGGTAGATAGGGATAGGCTGTAATACCATGCATGTCCTTTATGTAAAAACAAAAGATATCAAGATCTTTTTTTTTAAGTGATGAGATAAGGGGCAAGTAGGGAGTCGCTCCCCCAAATCCTAGCCACTGGGGAGAGGACTTTTGATGGAGTGAGATCTCCTGAGGGGAAGGAAGTTAAGAAAAGAGGAATGTGGGGGGGGACGACAGTGTTGAGATTAGGGAACCTAACCCTCCCGCACAGCTCCCAAATTGGTCAGTCCAAGAACCAGAGAAGTGACTTGGGGTGCACAGCGAGGGATTCTGGACCTTTTTGTAATGTCAAGACTGGGGCAGGTGCAGTCCTGGGTAGGGAGGAAAGGGAGACTTTCCTGAAACCTAATAGGAGCCTGGCCTCCCCATCTGTCATCTTTCAATCCCCAACTCCCTAGCCTGGAAATTTGAGATCCCCAGACTTTGGACCTCAAGGCTCCAGAAATAAGGGCTTGGAGGGTTGGGAGAAGAAAGGCAAGAGATTGAAAAGTGCAGAATTGCTTCTGTTTGACAAGAGGTAGAACACAGGGCGAGAGATGGAAGAAGAAACAGGTGCTTGGGTAGCCCAGAGGCCAGGGAGCCCAGACCAGATAGGATTAGATCTTAGACTCATCCAGCCCACGGATCAAGACACCCCAGGTCCTACCTAGACTGATCCAGCCCAAGTCCTAGAAAATCCAAATGCATCAATGTAACAACATGCTCAGTCCAAGGTGTCCAGATACCAGGACAGATACCAGGCTGGATGACTGCTTCAAGTCATCATGAGATACATTAATTAAAGCAACATTTATCAACCCCTCTGCCTGCTGGGCACCTCAGCAGAGCCCCAGCTCTTGTCCTCAAGAGCGGACCAAAAAGGGAATATGAATTGTACACACAGATCTGGGAGCTCAAAAAAAGCTTTCTCCATTTCCTGGTCACCACTAGCATCCCCTTAGACTATATCTTTACATACATTCAGAGAGTTTTCATGCAAGATTTTTCCAGTCTTCTAATTCCAGAGGTGGACATTCAGAGAGTTTTCATGCAAGATTTTTCCAGTCTTCTAATTCCAGAGGTGGACAGATCAAGTGGACAAGACATTTTACTGATGGGGTGGGTGGAACTAGTCACATGGACAGTCTTGGGGAAATGGGGTGAGATACTTTCTTCCCTGCCTGAACATGTCCTTCCTGTCTCCACCCCTGGGCTCCCCTGGGCACCACTTTGATCACATTCTTGCAGGGTAGATACACACCTTCCCTCTAGTGAGATACACAAACAAAGCCCACAGAATCCTATGTCATCCTCCTATTTATCCACAGCACCCTGAAACACTAGCCCCCGTCTTCCCAACCTTTTCCTTCAATGCATTATGACTCCCAAGAATCTCTCCCAACAGATATTTAGTCATTTAGCTTGCTCTGGACCAAAATCTCAATCAACATCAATCAATCAATCAATAAACATTTTATCAAGTACCTGATATGTGCCAGGTACCATGCTAAGCAATGGCAATACAAAAAGAGGCAAAAGACAATCCCTGTACTCAGGGAGCTAATGAAAGAGACAACAAGTAAACAGACATATACAAAACAATCTATATAAAGGGTAAGTAATAATAACAAAAGAGAGGCACAGGAATTAAAAGGGTTTGGGGAATGCTTCCTGTAGGTGGCATTTTAGTTGGAATTTAAAGGAAGCCATCAGTAACTGGAGCAGAGGAAGGAAAATATTTCAGGCATGGGGGACAACAACCATCCCAGGCAGAATGCCAAGAACTTAAAGATGGAACAGTCAAGAGGCCTGTGTCACTGGATCAAAGGGTATGTGTCTGGAAGTAAGGTATTAGAAGACTGGAAAGATAGGAGGGGACTAGGTATGAAGGATTTTGAATGCCAAATAGAACAGTTTGTATTTATCCTGGAGGGAAAAAAGTCAGTGGCATTTATTGAGTAGGGGAGTACATGATTAGACCTGAACTTTAGGAAAATTTCTTTAGTGGTTGGATGAAGAATGGATTGGAGTGGGGAGAGACTTGAAGCAGGTAGACTCACCAGCAGTTATTGCAATGATCCAGACATGAGGTAATGAGGGTCTGAAGTAGAGGGGTGATAGTGTTAGAGAAGAGAAGGGGGTGCATTGGAGAGATGCTGCAAAGGTAAAATTGACCATTTTTGGCAACAGCTTGGCCATAAAGGGTGACAGATAGTGGAGTCCAGGATGTCCAGGACAGAGAAGTCTGGGTTTTGAGTCTGAGGAACTGGGAGGATGGTGTTGCCCTTTTCAGTAATGGGGAAGGTGAGGAAGGGAAATAATGAGTTCCATTTTGGACATGTTGAGTTGAAGATGTCCACTGGATATCCAGTTATCTGAAAGGTGGTTGGAGATGTGAGATTGGAAGTCAGAAGAGAGATTGGGGCAGGACAGGTAAATTGGAGAATCATCAGCATAGAGATAGTCATTAAATCAATGGGAGCTGATGAGTTCATCAAGTGAAATGCTATTGAAGAAGAGGAGAAGAGGTCCCAGAACAAATCCCCAAAGGATTTGTTTCTAATCTACAGTTAGAGGGAAGACCCAGTGAAAGAGACAGAGGAGTGGTCAGAGAGGAAGGAGGAGGACCAGAAGGGGTGGTATCCTAAAAACCTAGAGAGAAGAGAGTATCAAAGAGGAGAGAGTGATCAATATAGTCAAATGTTTCAGGGATCGAGAAGATTGAAGGTGGAGAAAAGGTCATTGGATTCAGCAACTAAGAGATTAGTATCTTTGGAGAGAACAGTTTCCATGGAATGACAAGAAAGTCAGATTGTAAGGGTGGTGTTGGAGTGGGGGCAGGGAGAGAAGAGATAGCAGACACCCTGAATCCACCTAAGCCTGGCTCATCTACCCAGTCTGGCTGGCTCCTTGCCCCTCTGTCTGCCTCTCTGGGATTCCTGTCTTCCAGTCCATCTGTCTCCCATCTCTTATCCACATGTCTGTCTGTCTCTCTGCCCTCTCATCCTTCTCCTTGCTTCCCATTTTTCTGTCTGTCTTGCAATCTACCTGTCCATCCCTTTTCCTAACTATCTGCCTTGTTTCCCCCTTGCCTGTCTGCTCCTCTATCTGTCTCATCCCATTCTCTTCACATTGTCTCTGACTAGTAGGAACCGCCCCCCTCCCCCATCTGCCAAAAGAAGATTATCAGAACCCAAGGGTGGGATTCACACACACACACACACACACACACACACACACACTCACACTCACATACACACACAAACACACACACATACACACACACATACACACACACTCACACACACACACACACACACACACACACACACACTCACATACACACACACACTCACACTCACACACACCCTCCACAGACATTTCTGGGCCCTTTAGACGGGTCCCCCCGGTCCACTGGGCGAAGGACCGTGTTTCCCCAACAGGGGAGAGGCTGAATGCACCCTCCGTCCCCTTCCAGGCCAGGGTTATGGGCACATTGATCCCGGTCTGGGCAGGGCCCAGCCAGGTCCCCAAAGCAGGCGGAGCTTGCATTCACTCCCCAGGGCACTGAGGCCACTCCAGTCGCGGGCTGGTCAGTTTCGGGGGCGCTGGGGGTGCTCCGGGCCGCAGGTACCGCCACAGCTCCGGGGCTGGCCCGCTCGGTCTCCCGCCCAGCCCTGCCCGAGGCGGCCAATCAGCGGCAGGGGGCGCGGCCGGCTGGGCTCTGGGGCGGGGACGGGCCCCCCCAGGATCTCGCGGCTCTGGCGGCGGCGGCGGCGGCTCCAGCGGCTCCGGCAGCGGCGGCTCCTTCCTTTGTCTTCCGCTAGCCCCGGCGGCGGCTCCGGCCCCATGCCCCTGCGGCCGCCCCGGCTGGGCTGCGCCCCCCGCGGCCCCTGAGCCCTCCCTCTCCGGACCGCCCGCCGCCACCATGCCCGACACTGCCGGGCCCGGGGCCGGCGGCACGGCGGAGGGCGAGCGCGGCAAGCGGCCCCCCCCGGAGGGCGAGCCCGCGGCGGCGGCGGCGGGGGCTGGAGTCCTGGGTAAGGCGGCCGCGGGACGGAGCGGACCGGGCGGGGCGGGAGCGGGGCGCCGGGGCTGCGAGGGGAGGGGCGGGGTGGGGCGGCCCGGGGCACCGCAGCGCTGCGGACGCCCCCCCACCCTGGGCAGGCCGGCTGCAGTGGGCTGGGCTAGGGGCATGCGAGGTTCCGGGGCACTCTAAGGGCCGGGCGCTGCGGGGAGTGCGGGGCGGCCACCCAGCCTCCCCGTCAGTCCCCGCTGCCCGGTAGATGTGCAGGCCAGCTCCTGCCCCATCCTCTAAGTGGGACACTGGCAGAAGGGCCCCAGAGCCCCCTTACTCCGAGTCCCGGCTCCCATCCTGCTCCGCAGTCCCAGTGACCTCAGATCAAGGTGAGGGGCCTTCAGGGGGCCCTGATGAGGGGAGTGTGGGGCTCTGCCTGGGGACCAGGCAGTCTTGGCGGCCTCCTCCCAAAGCCAGGTGGGACACCGCCGGGCTGAGGAAGCCGTCTCAGAAGTGCAGCCTCTGGACCAGGCTGCTGTAGCCTCTGGTTTCCCCTAGGCCTTTGAGCCCCAGACCCTCCTGGCTTTGCTGGACTCCTTCACTCCTTCCCCACTCACCTCGGGCTGCTGTCACCCAACAGAACTGGGGTCTAATGAGGCCAAGGTCACCAGTTAAAGCCTTCCTTACACAGTGATCTCTTTCCCTCTGTTTCTTGACCCCAAATGAGTCCCTGGAGTCCAGATCCAAACTCAGTCCTGGCCCCATATCACCTCTGACACCAAAACAAGCTCCCAAACCCAGACCACTGAGTCTCTGATCCTAAACCTGGATCTAGACCCAAATAATGACTAAGATACTGACCCAAGGCTGAGCCGGGAGTCATTCCCCTGGCCCCAGACTCAGGGAGCCTTGGGTAATTGATGGGAATGTATCAGGATAGCCTGTCACCACTCCTGGGAACACAGCTATGTGTTATGTGCCACAGACACTATGTACGTGGATGGAGGGTGGAGGGCTTCTTTGCCCCAAGACTGGACTGTCATATAAAACAGATGAAGCATCCTGGACAGCTCCTTCAGAGCGATTCTAAAGGTGGCTGAAACACACCTACTGGCACCTGACCAGGTTACTCACACATGTGTATTTGGGCAGCAACCCACAGGCTCAGGAATGTATACATAGCCCTGGCCCAGTTCTGCAGGTAGGTTACCTGCCCAGGTACATAGGTATGCTATGCATTCTGCAGCCTGCCTGTGATGTGGGTCAGCTTCCAGGACACCAGCTCCCATTGGAGCCAATCCACCTTTGCTTTCAACTCTTCAGAGTTGCTAAATCTTCTCTGATCTCTTGTCCCCAGCCTGAGGCTGGAAGGACCAGGCCCCTGAACTTTCACCTGAGTCTCCTTAGCTCCTTTGGCCCTGTTGGCCCTGTCCAATCAGTCTAAAACAAAACTTCCCAGGCCTGGGCTAGAGAGAGCCTAAAGTTTCCAACCTAATCCTTAATTAAAATTCCTTAATCCCAGTTTAGTTCCTGACTCTCTCCAGGCCTAGAGTTTGGCTTCAGACCTCCCGATAACCCATTTGGAGATTGACTATCTAGATTTTCTAGATTGAATCCATTGGTTCTATAAGCCCAGGTTCACTCTCAACCCAATCAGAAAGGTGCCCCCTGTTACTACTGGATTTGGGGGTTTCTTCTCACTAGGGACCTACTTAGATCCCTCCCAAAGGTGGAAGAGAAAGGACCTTCATTCCTGTTCCCTTCTTTTTTGAACCACGGAGGAGGAGGGATCACAGTTGTGGGATTTTCAGCAGTGTAGGGAATTCCTGATATGAAAACTTGTTACCCCAAGGCAGAATAGTTGCTACTGTCTTTCAGTTTACAATGTTAGAGAACTGCCCAGGTCTGTTTGTATCAGGGGAGGGCTTGAACCCAGGTGTCATTGACTCAAGATGCTAAGGCTGGCTCTTGATACACACACACACACACACACACACACACACACACACACACTCTCTCTCTCTCTCTCTCTCTCTCTCTCAAAGAAATCGGGCTCATTTAACTTGATATATGGGTGACCTCCCCCACCTCCCTTCATCCTTGATTACACTTTTTCTGATAAGCAGGCTTATTCTACCCAGATCTGTAAATGGGATCCAGCTTGGATCCTTCCTGGCTGTGTGATCCTTAGCTACACTCTACAAAGTAGTTACACTTGAAGTTTTGTGGCTATACATACATGCCCTGTCCTGGATCCATGATGTTTTTTATGTAAAACTGGATATCTCCTGTAACTGCAGACACTAGAGACACCCACAGATACCTGAGTATACACATATGTGCCCCTGTCCTCACCCCCAGCTGTGATGAATCATTCTTGGCAGTTTCACATGCTGGGCATCTACCCAGGAGCATACATGGAAACGTTGGGGCCAGAACTGTGAGATTATGTAACATGGTCAACTCTTGAATGGCCCTATCATTATGACTCGTCTGGAGGAGAAGCCCCGAGCCAGAGGTTCATCTGAAGGAACAGATAATCCCAAACCATTTTCATTTGGCTTTGTAATACATGTCTCTGGGTATGTTCTGCCAGGGCTGGGAAACTGAGGCGACTGCTTGAGTTACTTTGCATTCCATGAGCAGTCAGGAGTAGGAAGAGGGGCCTTGAGGAGAAGCTGACCTGGGAATACGCAGACACTGAGCGAAATGAAAGGGTTAGAGTCAGGGATTGCCTCGGGTTCAGGAGACCTGAATTCTGTACCTAACCCCAATTGTACCTTGTTAAACAGTATCTAAACTTCTCCATCTTTAAAGTGGGGTGAGGTTTGGGTCAGATGGTCTATTAGATCCCTCCCAGCTCTGACATTCTGTGTTCTAAGGGCCCTCCCAGCTCTGACATTCCATATCCTAAATTCCCTTCTAACTCTGTTAAAATTTGTCTATTCACCACATATCACAGGGCATCCAAATGGAATTATCCTTATTTCTGGAGTTAATATTCCTCAGATTTTAAGTAAGAGTAGTGACTGCCTAGTAATTATTCCATTTGATCCCTTGTGTTTAAGGAGTGATTCCTTCACTTTTTCCTGGTCTTTCTACTTTCCTGCCTTTTCTCTCCAAAAGGCACTGGTCCTTCAGTCCTTGCAGAAGGATTTGGCTTCCTATTTGGTTTTCTTCCTTACTTTCTCACATGGATAATGCGAACATTCAGAATCTTCTGTAAAGTGATAGAAATGTGCCTGCCGTGTTAATGTTTGAACTTGGGTGTGAGCTTAGCTTCTGGCACGTGCTGTCTCCATTTTAATCTTTAACACTACTTGCACAATTAAAAATGCAATACAAAAAAGGAAAAGAATGAACCTTCCAACACTGACATTGTATTCTCTGTGCTAAGGACTCTGACATTCTATGTTCTCAGCTCTTTTTTTTGGCTGACATTCTATGCCCCTTTATTCTACGGTCCTTTCTAGCTTCAACATATTTTCCTTAATGTTCTAAGGTTCCGTCCAGCGCTGACTCTTGGTGATTTCCACAGATAACTCACATTCAGAATTCTGATTTGACTAGCCTTGGCAGTGTGTAAAGTAGTCTGCCCACATGTGTCCCCACACACAGATATCCCCAGGTCCTAATTGTCTAGGCATCCTGGTCCTCAAACAGGCCTGCCTTTCTTTCCCACTCTGGCTTAGATGGCTGCATCATTCCCTGCCCCTGCTTTGTCCTGCTTGGCCTCCCCCTACAAGAGCTCAGGCTGTGCCAGGAAGCATGGGGGCTGATAGTGCCAGTCCTGTTGGCTTGGGGAACAAGACTGATTGCCTTTGTCTCCAGGCTAGTGTGCTTAAAGTACAGGATAGTGGAAAAGGAGTTAGATTTGATGTCAGGGCAGCTGAGGTCACGTCCTGGCTAATCCCCATGTCATCTTGAGCAAATAAATCACTTTCTCTCTGTGGCCCTCAGTTTCTCCATCTGTCAAGTAAGATGGTTAGACTTAATGATTCCTAAGATCTCTTCTACTTTTTAAATCTTCTAGTCTAAGGTCAGAAAGTCTGAGCCTTTGCCAGGTTCAGACCAAAATTTCAGCTAGCCATCCTGGAATGACCCATGGTCCCTTTGGTGGATATGAGACTATCTGGATATGTGAGAGGGGGCCTTAAGGTATTGCCCCTCAGGTTTAGGAAAACCAAAATCTTCCTTTGGCTACATGACCCAGGGGAGCCTGCCTGCTCAGGAACTTCAGGGGTTAAGTTAAACACACGTGCACACACAGAGAGACATACCCACACAGAGCTAGGGAGAACCGGAAACCCTTTGAGTCAGATTGGGGTGGGTGTGGGGAACAGAGCCGAGCAAGGTCCCTGTACAGACGACTTGGGAGTCTGGTTTCCCAGGCCTGGTTTGAAGTCATTTTGGTGTAAGTTGGGGGATCTTGTCATTGAACTGGGATCCGGTCCTAATCTCGTTACTGGGGCTTTCCCGTCTCCATAGAGACAAACTCCCTCTTCCTTATCCCCCTTTAGGCTTCCTGGCCTGGTTGCTGGCAGTTTTGGGAGGCTGAGGCTTGTGGCAGCCCAAGCAGGGGCTCCAGGACAGTTAGCTGGCCAATCCTGGATGTGTGGGAGCAGTGAACTAGGGAGAATTGGGGTGAAGGGAGGAAAGTGAGATGGGTTGAAGGAACTAGTCCTGAAAAGTCTGACTCCTAAGGGGCATTAGTTTGGGTGTGGGTGGACTGGCAGAGCCTTAGCCCCTCTGAGCCTTTTCCCCAGCCTCCCAGGGCAATATATACGAGCTTGTGGTAAGGATGCTTAGCTGACCTCCTCAGTCACCCCATGGTGACACTCCCCCTCCTCACAGGGCATCTAGAGCAGGCATGGGGAACCTGCAGCCTCAAGTCCATATGTGCCTTTAGGTCCTCAAGTGCAGCCTTTTGACTGAGTTCAAGTTTTACAAAACAAATCCTTTCATTAAGGGGATTTGTTCTGTGGAGTTTGGATTCAATCAAAGGGCCACACTTATCCACTCCTGATCTAGAGCCAATGAGACCAATCTCACCATTTCCCTCCTCCCCCTTCCCCCAGTAAATATAGTGTATTAGGAAAAGCCTTGGAATTGAATCAAAAGACTTGAGTTCAAATCTTGCCCCTTCTGCTCTTTACTACCTTGGGCAAATGATTTCCCCCTCTGGGCCTCAGTTTCCTCATCTGTAAAATAATATGGTTTAATTAGATAACCTCCAAGGTCTTTCCCAGCTCTAAATCTAGAATCCAGTGATCCTCAATAGAATCCCTGTGACAAGGTGGGGAAATTTCAGCCATCTCATACCATTGTAGGTTATAGTATTTTATATAAATATTTATATAATATTTTTTTCACTTTTATTTACATTTAAACTTTTTTTAAAAATGTCTCTTTTTACTGTCTGCAAGGACAGGTTTTCTTTTAATTATCGACACATTTCATTTGGACACAACAGTTCCCAACAAATTCTCAGTCTCTCCCTGTAAGCCCAGAGTAGATCCCCCAAGAATACTATGTCACTTTCCAGTTTTGCCAATTACCATTTATTACAATCAATGAACTTGGATACCATATTGACATAAGTCTGTGATGTAATTTTATGTGCCTTTGTTTATAATGTAATAACTGTTTTTCATAGAGAGGTAGTGTAGTGTAGTGAATAGAGAAGAGGGTGGGCCCTTAGAATTTGGAAGCCTGGGTTCAAGTCCTACAATGAACACATGCTAGCTGTGTGACAGAGGACAAGCTATTAAACTTTCAGAGCTCCCAAGAGGTAATTCAAGGCAATGAAAAGAGCCCTGAATTTGGAGTCAGAAGGCATGGGTTCAAATCTTGACTCTATACTATTTACTACCTTGTAACCTTGACCAAGGTACCTCACTAGGACTCTCTTTCCTCATCTGTAAAATAAAGGACTTGGATCTTAGAGTCTGCTTCTTACTCTAAATTTAGGATCCTAGAATGTTGCAAGCTTATTACAATTTGTATCACTGGAGGGAATCTCTAAACCATAGGCCAGACTAAAAAAAAATATTTTGGTGGTGCAAAATATTCTTGAAGGGGTAATTGTGGTTAAGTGGAAAGTGATCAGAGTAGAAGTTTGGGTCCATTTTCTGGTCTTAGTATTTCTTATGTCCCTGAGTCTTTGTTAAATGGATATGATAATCTTTGTACTGTCTACTATACAGGGTTGCTGTAAGAGGAATATTTTACTATTAAGTTTGTTCCCTGATTATTTATTAAATATCTGCTATGTGAAAGGCACTGTAAGGTATCTAGAAGGTATAATGGGTATCAAGTTGGACCTGGAGTCAGGAAGATTTGAATTAAAATCTGGTCTTACTAGATGTGTGACTTTGGGTTAAGTCACAACTTCTGTCGGTCTTAGTTTTCTGTTTTGTAATAGCACCTACCTTGCTGGGTTGTTGTGAAGATAAAATGAGTTAATATTTGTGGAATGCTTTGCAAACCTTAAAGTGATAGATTATTACTGCATTAGATATACAAATACTAAGAAAAAAATGCAATAATCCTACTCTCAAGGAATTTACATCCTTTTAGGGGAAACACATATGAATATAAATATGTATATATAAAATACATAGAATAAATATTGTATATGCAAAATAAATACTGACATTTATTTTGGGAGAGAGGACCCTACCTTGGTGAGATCAGGAAAGGCTTTGTGTAGAATGTGATATTCAAGCTTCATCTTGCAAGAAGTGAGGAGGGCTGGCATTTCAGATATTGCAAAGAGCCAGTAAAAAGCACAGAGGTGGGAGATGGACCACTCTGAGAAACAGAAGGCCCATACAGTACAGTGTAGGAAGGGGAAAAATGTTTAACAAGACTGAAAAGATAGATTGGGGCCAACTTTTGAAGGTCTTTAAAAACCAAAAGGAGGTGTTTCTAACTGATCCTAGAGGTAGTAGGGAGCCATTGGAGTTAATATTGAATAGAGGAAGTGACATCAGATTTGTGCTTAAAGAAGATCACTTTGGCAGTGAGATGCTGGTAACAGCAAGTAGGCCAGTTTGGCTGGAACAGAAAGTACATGAAGGGAAATAATGTGCAGTATGTCTGGAAAAGTAGGCTGGAACCAGATGAGGAAGGGCATTAAATTCCAAAGGAAAAGTTAGTCTTTTATCTTAAAGGCAAGAGGGAATCATGGGATCTTCTTAAGAAAGGGAATGACATGGTCAGATCTGTGCTTTGGGAATATCATTATCTGTGTGGATGGACTGGAGAAGGGGGAGGAGGAAGGCAGGGATCAAATTAGGAGGCTGTTGCAATAGTCCAGACAAGAGGTGATGAAAGCTCTTTCTTGGTGGCCATCTGAGGGGGTGGGGGTGGTGTAGATATAAGAGATGTTCCAGGGAAGGGTTCAATTTTAATTGACATTACTTGGAACTTGATTGACTTTTGGGGAAGGGAGGCAAGAGAGAATAAAAAATAAAAGGTGGTTCCACAGTGTTGTGGACCCAGGAGACTGGAAAGATGGCAGTGCCCTCCTTGAAAATAGAGAATGGAGGAATGGGAGACGGTTTGAAGAAATTTACAAAACTAGGTCTAGAAATCAAAGAAAATAATGAACAAAATGTAGCAATGAAGGGTCTCAAACTGTTAGAAAGCAGTGATCCTCAAAGCAACTTGGTACTGGTTTTTTAAAAAATGTAGATTAGTGGAACAGACCAGATAAGCAACAAACAGAAACAATCAAACTAAGTAATTTACACTTTAATAAATCTGAGAACACAGGACCATGTAATTAGAGGTGGAAGGGATGTTCTAGACTCTAGAACATCTAGAATCTACTAGCTATTGGTTAGACCCACTAATTTTATTTTTTTTATTCTTTTATTCTTAACACTAATTTTACAGATAAACTGAGGCTTAGAGATGTTAGGGAACTTGCCCAAGGTGACAGAGCTCTAGCTCTAACTCTTTCTATATCAATGGCAGAATTCGAATATAAATCTCTTGACTTCAGGTCCAATGTTCTTTAAAAGATACCACTTTGTAAATAGCAGAAGTTCATTTTTAGTAGGAGTTCACTTTTTTATTCTTCTAACACTTCACAGTTAAGTAGGAAGGCAGCTAGGTGGTGCAGTGGATAGAGCGATGGGCCTGGAGTTAGAAAGACCTGTGTTCCAATGCAACCTCACTGCCTGTATGACCCTGGGCAAGTCACTTAACTATTTTGTCATCTGAAAAATGAACAGGTGAAGGAAACATCAGATGGCTCCATGGGCTTTTCTTTGCCACTAAAACCCCCTAAAAGGATCACAAAGAGTCATACATGACTGAAAACAACTAAACATCAACAACAAGATGTTGGATCATTGCTCTAAGGCTGGAAGGGATGTCAGAAGCCACCCTCATTTTTTACATATGAGGAGGACTGAGGCTAAGCACAATAAAGTGATTGACCTTTCAAATCAGAGGCAAGATATGAACCCAGAGTTAGTGCTTCTCCTGCTCCAATCACACTCCTATCCTCCCCAAGGTCCAGAGAGATTGATGTTCAATGATCCTTATCTCCATTTTACAGAAAAGCAAATGAAAACTCAGAAAGAGGAAGATTGACTTGCCCAGGATTACAAAGGCCAGAACAAGATCTGAACCCAGGTTTCTTGTCTCCATGCCCAGTGTTCTGCCCATAGTCCTTGGCCCTAGTGATCCTTTTCTTTCTCTTTCCCTAGACAAGCTGTTTGGGAAGCGGTTGCTACAGGCAGGACGATATATCATGTCCCACAAATCATGGATGAAGACGGTGCCCACAGAGAACTGTGATGTCCTCATGACCTTCCCAGGTACCCTAGACCTACACTTGCCCTGTATCCTTCTCCATCTAACTTCTGGGAAGGCCTGATTCCTCAGGGAGGGAGAGCAGGGGCCTGGACCCTGCAGGTGTTAGGGAAGTGAGTAGAACCGAGGCCCAAAGACTCTCCAAGAGACAATCACCAAATTGCCCATGAACCAGGAACTCAGTCTGCTTCCTTACCCCGCCCTCAGATACCACAGACGACCACACCCTCCTGTGGCTTCTGAATCATATCCGAGTGGGTATCCCTGAACTCATAGTGCAAGTCCGGCACCATCGGCACACGAGGACCTATGGCTTCTTTCTGACGGCCACCTATGAGAGGCATGTTCAGGCTCTGGGCCCCCCAGTATCCCACCCCACCCCTGCTGAAGTGAGAGCCCAGTTTCCCCCTCCCTTCTCTCCTTTCTTGAAGCTATGCCCCCTCCCCAGCTCCGGACTCCCTCCCCATGTATCTTTCCCCCTAGTTCTGATCTCCCTCCTTGTGAATTCTCCCTCACCCAGCTCTGGCATCCCAGCTGTCTCTCCTACTCCCTGTACCTCTGGGACCTCCAGCTGTGGGACTGATCCCCGTGCATCTCCCCACCACCAGTTCTGGATTCCCTCTCCATTAACCCCCCCCCCCCCATCTGTGGGTTCTCTCCTCATGCATTACCCTCCAGCCCTGGGTCCCTCCATTCTCTCCTCCGAACCTCAGCCTCTCAGAGGCTAGCTCCGTCGGGGAGGAGACATCAAGGTGCGGATTGGAGCCCCACTTGGTCTCTGTTCGCCACCTGCCCTGACCCCACCCCTTCCCCCAGCCTGCTCCGTGGGGCTGATGAGCTGGGGCTGCGGAAGGCCGTGAAGGCCGAGTTCGGCGGCGGCACCAGGGGCTTCTCGTGCGAGGAGGACTTCATCTACGAGAACGTGGAGAGCGAGCTCCGCTTCTTCACCTCCCAGGTGCGGGGGCCTCTCCAGCCCCACACCCAGCGTGGGGCGGTAGAGGGGAGGGCTTCCCTTCACCTCCCTCTGCTGACAACCCTGATGAGGACCCAAAAGCCCTCCGTCTTCCTGTCTTTTCCCCCAGGAGCGGCAGAGCATCATCCGCTTCTGGCTGGAGAACCTGCGGGCCAAGGCTGGGGAGGCGCTGCACAACGTGCGCTTTCTGGAGGACCAGCCCATCAGTGAGTGAGCTAGAGGAGAGGGTCTAGGGGGCGTGGTCAAGAGCTGCTCCTCCAATCAGTGACCCCACTGGAGGTGGGGGGTCGCAGGGGCGGAGCCAAGAGAGCCCCATCAGCCCTTGTGGGGCAGATGTGGTGGGGAGGAGCCAATGAGAACTTCCTAATGCCGGTTTGTAGTAAGATCTGGGTTTAGAAAAACTGCAAAGGAGCAAGAGGGTCAGGAGCGGGGTGTAGAGAGAAGCCCCCCCCTAAAAGAGGGGCGTTACAGGGAACCCTTAGAAATTTTGGGGTTGCCCTAGAGATGCAGCAAAGGGGTAGGAGTAAGAGCCCAGCGTTGAATCAGAAGACCTGAATTCTCTTCTGATTTCTGTCCTCTCCTGTCCTCAGTTTGCTCATCTGTACAATAGGGAGAATTATTCTCTGCCACCTCCCTTACCAGGTATTATAACTGGGAGAATGCCCTGTGCAAAATTATTATTATATACCATAATTATGGCAACCACTAATGAATAATTATTTTGCTCTGATCAGAATTATCATTAATTGCTGAAGGTATTCTAGTAGCATAATTATATTGACAGTTAACATCATTTAACAATAATAAATATAGCCACGATAACAACAATATAGGACTTAGACAGGACTGGGAGCCTAAAGCCCCGCAGTGAGATTCTCTTGGTTTCTGTCTCTTGTCTATACCTCTGTCACTCCCCTTCTCTTTAAAGCACGTGGGAGAGTGTCTCTGAAAAGTACCCAAAGGCCCATATTTCTCACTGTAAAAATTATTTCAGGTCCCACCCACACATAAGTGCAAACCCATATACGCAAAAATAGATAAAAAAAATTGTAGGATTTCGAGCTGGGAAAGCCCTTAGGACTTAGAACGTCAGAGCAGGAAGGAGTCTTCAGAAACATCTCCAGTCCTTTCATTTTATAGATGAGGAAACTAAGGTTTGAGTACATTAAGTGTCCCATAGATTGGTAGTAAACGGAAAAAAGGAATTTGAACCCAGGTTTCTTGATTGAAAAGCCACACATGCAGGCATACTTATTTTGAGGCCGAACCCTGAAAATCTTGTCCTCCCAGAGTGTTTCTGGGCTTGTGAAATGGGTTGGAGAGATGTAAATTGTGTTTGTAGATTGGAAATTATGGGTCTTGCAAAGGCAATTGGGGCAACGTGGTCTGTACTTCCGTTTGTCGCTGTCTGTGGTGCTGACCGAGGAAGGGAAAGCTATATCCTCTGTAAGGGAGCCTTGAATGACATGGGGCAACAATGTCTGAGGGGCAGGCAGATTATTGGAGATTATGAGGATGCCTCAGCCAAATCCACAGTTTGGATCATGGTTATTTGGGGATGACTCAATCTGCCAACAAAGGGGCACGCTCTAATAGGACTCGGAGAACCCACCCCTTCTTTTCCTTTCTCTTCTCTTTATCCTCACCACCATACAGAGAGGGATTATTGTCCCCATGTAGAAAACCAGAAAATAGGGCAAACCAGGGAAAAGAGGGGACTTCACCAAGGTCAACCTTAGAATTGGTAATTGAGGCATGGCTGTCAAGAACTAGATTGGAGTTCAGGGACCTCCCAACCCTGACAAACCTCTGTTCCTCCTTCCCCAGTTCCAGAGTTGGCTGCCCGTGGGATCATCCAGCAGGTGTTCCCTGTACATGAGCAGAGGATTCTTAACCGGCTTATGAAATCCTGGGTGCAGGCTGTATGTGAGAACCAGCCCCTAGGTAAGGTGGTGTCTTGGACTCTCCCTTTCCTTCTGTGGTCTCTGCCTTCTCCATCCATCTAGAAGAAAGTATGGCCCCTCCTCTCTTTGTGTCATTTGGACATGTCGCCAGTTAGCTTTAACCATCTCTCCTTGCCAAAAAGTGGCCCAGAGGAGACCATTGAGAAGGGGGAGATGTCCTGGGCTTGAGCAAGGAGTTAAACAGGAACTGATTCTCAATTCTTCTCGTACCATAAGAAGCTTTTAATTTCCAGTGCACAGATATAGCCCCTCCTCTTTCTTGTTCAGCTGTATTCCTCCCCCTACCCCACTCTCCATTCAGATAGAGCCCTCTCTTACTGTTCAAGAGTAGCCCCTTCCTCTACTCCCAAAAGGAGATCCTGGGGAGGAGGGAATGTCTTAGGCCTTATCATTCGGTCCCAGGCCAAAAGCCTGCTTCTCTCCATCCCAGATGAGATTTGTGACTACTTTGGAGTGAAGATTGCTATGTATTTTGCCTGGCTGGGTTTCTATACCTCTGCCATGGTGTACCCAGCTGTGTTTGGCTCTGTGCTCTATACCTTCACTGAGGCTGACCAGGTGAGCCTGCCCGGGGAAAACATGGATGTCCCAGGATACACCTGGGGAGATTTACCCAGAAGCCAGGGAGATCTGGAGACACAGGTCCCAAGAGAGATACGATGCTTTGGGGATGGGGAGAACTAATACTCAGTGAGACTTGGGGAGATTTGGAAACACCCAAGGAGACTTGTCCACACCTTGGAAGATGTGAGGAGACTTGGGCCATGGGACAATGCAGGAAGTCAGAGGGGACAGAGATCCAGGGAGCCTAGGATTGGGTTATTACAGAAAGACGATGGGAGAGGAGCGATGTAAGGAGAACACATGGGGGTGGGGCATGGGAGGAAGATTCACTCTTTGGCTTAGCACAGTATCTGGCACATGGTAGGCACTTAATAAATGTTTATTGATGGATTGATTGGCTCTGAAATTAGAGATGGAAGTTGCTAGGACTGGGATGGTCCTGCTTTGTCCTTTTCCTTCCATTGTCCCTCTGGATTCCCCCAGACCAGCCGGGACATCTGCTGTGTAATCTTTGCCATCTTCAATGTGATCTGGTCTACACTGTTTCTGGAGGAGTGGAAACGCCGTGGGGCTGAGTTTGCCTATAAGTGGGGGACTTTGGACACCCCTGGAGAAGCCATTGAGGAGCCCCGGCCCCAGTTCAGGGTGAGTAACTCACTCTTACCTCCATCCCCATTCTCTCAGGATCACAAATCTCCTTTGAGGACTGGACCCCATCCTGGGTACGTGAGGGAATGGGGCAAGTCCTGCCTTGCCCTTAGTGGGCTGGGTGGGGACACTGGAAATTAGATCTCATGGTCACTGGAAGGAGAGTGTGCATGATGCTGACTCAAGACCAAGGGGAAAGCTCAGGGGATGGGAGCAGGAGGGAAGCTGCCTAGAGGAAATGCTGGAGGTGGGCAGGATGGCATTCCTGGGGTCCACATTAGGATCAAGACTCATCCAATATAGTGTGATTGGAGAGGCAAGAGTCATTCCCTCCCTGGAACCCAGATTCCTAGTGTAAAATGAAGTAGCTTATCTCTAAGATAGACCTAAAGGTATCTTCTGATTCTAAATCCTCTGGTCCTCTAAGGCTGGGGTATAGGGAAGGGTTAAGGCTGGATAGCAGAGTCTGCTGACTTTCTCCTTCAGAACAAGGTTACCCTTGGGAGCTACAGAAGTTACCTGAGAAGGGGGACCAGTGCTAGTCTCAACACTGCCTCCCTCTACAGGGTGTGCGGCGCATCAGTCCTGTGACCAATGCTGAGGAATTTTACTACCCACCCTGGAAGCGGCTCCTCTTCCAGCTGCTGGTCAGTCTGCCAGTGTGTGCCACCTGTCTCATCGGGGGCTTCCTGCTCATGCTTGGCTGCTTCCAACTGCAGGTGAGATGCCTTTCCGCTTCCCCTTCCCCAAGACCAGGAACCAGGGACCCACCTCTGCGCCAGGCAAAGCCCTGATTCCAACTCCAGGCTAAATGCTGACCCCAGCCCTAAACTGCATCTGGGACCCCAACCCCAGGATGACTCTAGGACTGTAAGCCCAGGGCAGAGTCCTGACTCCAACCCCAGGCCAAGTCTAGGATCATAGTTCCAAACTGAGCCCTGAGCCTAGCCCCAGACTGAATTCACATCTCCAGTCTCAGGTTGAGTCCTTGGCCCAGGTAGAGCCCTGATGCCAACTTCAGGCAAAGTTTAGGATCCCAGCTGCAAACAGCCTGTGCCTCACCTCACCCTGCCCTTAGTCCTGGCCTGACCCCTCTATTCCCTGCCTGGCAGGAGCTGGTGCTCAGTGTGAAGGGGCTGCCACGCCTTGTCCGCTTCCTGCCCAAGATTGGCCTGGCCCTCTTGGTCAGTGCCTGTGCCGAGGCCTACAAGAAGCTTGCCTATTGGCTTAATGACATGGGTATGCAAGGGACCCTACCCCTGCCCAGAGATTAAACTTCAGGCCTCAGGGAGGAGATTCCCACCCTGTCCCTTAGATAACTAGAGAGTGGGAGAAGTGGGGAAAGGGTGGTTGCTGGGAATGTTGGTTGCTTTTCTTTATGGGCTTCGAGTCCTCTGAGCCAAGCCAGCTGCAAAGATTAGGGAAGAGCATTGAGGATGTGCGTTCTGGTAACCTTGTGACCCAGAGTGGTCACTGTCCAGCCCTTTGGAGTTCTCTGTGCTTAAAACCTCAAGCAGCTCACAGCCCCGACCAGCTCATAAGACTTTACCAAGAACACATACAAAGCAGAGGGCACAGAGATGCCAGGGAGAGCCACCCATTAAATACTGGGCCTCCAGAATCTCATTGCTTGGTTTCACGGAGGGAGGTCTAAACTATGCCTCCCTATCCAGGCAATCGGCAGTTCCTAGCCAGTTTGGGAACGTTAGCCCTGAGACTCTAGGTTTCTTTTAGCTACAGCTTACAGGTAGTCTCTCAGTGGCAGAATAGCAAATATCCCCCCCTCACTGCTTTTGGCAGTTCCCACAGTTCAACTACCTGGCCTCTGACTGAATTAATTGGGGGGTCATACGTCCCTCTGGGGACCATCCAAGGCCCCAGCTCCCCCAGCCCTGACAATTCTGCCCCACCTCACTCCTCTCCCTTTGGCAGAGAACTACCGTCTACAGAGTGCCTATGAGAAACACCTCATCGTCAAGATCGTCTTGGTGAGTGAGGGGCTTTGTCTGTGCCACTGAGGTCACGCTCCAGCCCTGAGGGCTCCAAAATTGGGCTTTCTGACCCACAAGTCTCAGTTCCCACATAATCAGCTGAGCCAATCACTGCCCCCAAATTGAAATGTGCATAGATCCCCAGTGCCTAGATATCTTGTTGGGTTATGTTTCTGGGCCCCCATCTCAAACAAAGGTTTGGTCCCTCCCCCTGTTCTGATCAGTCCCGCTACCCTGTGGGGGACATCGGAAAGGGGAAGAAGAGTTGGCCACTTAAATCCAAGGTTCGGTTTCTCCTGGCCACAGGAACTCAGTAGAGAAAGACAGTCAGAGAGGACTTACTGGAGGAGGTGGGCCCAGAAGGATGGCTAGGGCTTTGAGGAGTAAGGAAACTGGGGAGGAAGTTCTAGACTAAGGAAAGAAGGGAGTGAGCCTAGTGCTTGTTGAGGTTGGCTTGGCTGGAGTGGGATGTCCTTGCATCCTTTAAAGTCCTGGGCTCCCCAGACTCAGCCCAGCCCCTCAGGCCCCTTTCTCCTCCCTACCTTCCACCCCAGTTCCAGTTTGTAAATTCGTACCTGAGTCTTTTCTACATTGGTTTCTACCTCAAGGACATGGAGAGGCTGAAGGAGGTAAGAGAATCAACCCCTATGACGTTGCCCTGAACTTTGGGCATTGTGGCTCCCACTTGGGCTCCAAATCCTGGTTTTTCTCCCCATCCCACCCCGGGCCCTCAGCCCCTCCCCCAACCTCTCTCTGGCAGATGGAAAAAGGGAGCCAGGGCAAGCCCATGATCCACCTCGCAGACACACCTACTCCAGTCTTTCATCCCCTTCATCCCTTCCATCTCCCCGTCTCCCAGTGACTTCCTGAGCCCCTCCTCTCCTCTTTGCCTGTTTCTGTGTCTGTCTCTCTGTCTGTCCTGCCATCCGTCCTGTCCCTCTGTCCGTCCCTCCACAGCTCCTGCTCATCCTCTCTCTCTCCCAAAGCCTGGAGCGCCAGCTCCGCGCGGCTGTCGTCCCCTTCGCTGCCCTCCGTCTCCAGCTTCTCCTCTTCTCCTTCCGGGGCCTCCTGGCTCTGGCCAAGGCCAGAGTACGGGCTGGCGTAGGTGGGGTCATGCGGAGGGTGTGGCCAGCAAGGCTGGTGATGGGGCTGGGGTTGGGAGTGAGGCACTTAGGAGGAGGGGACATGGAGAGGGGGGGACTGACCCGCTGAACCAGAGCCTGGGGCTTGGCTGCACAGAAGCAGGCCCTTGGGCAAAGTGGGGAGGGGATCAGCTGGGTTTCCTAAGCCATTTTTTCATTTGACACTCCCCGGGAAAGCAGGAACCCCTTAGAACCTAGACTGTGGAGCTCAGAGATACCATAGAGATCATCTACTCCAACATGTTTGGGGGAGCTAAGGCTCAGAAAATGGGGAAAATAACTTGGCCCAAGTCACAGAGGGAATTAAGGGAGGGTGAGCCTCATGACTGGATAGGTGGGCCATTGTGCCTAGTCACACCAGTGAGCTGTGCTAGGTGCCCTCCTTGGTTCTGCCTCCCCCACCCCCAATGCCTCCTCCTTCCCCTATCCCCTCCCAACACTGCCACTTTCTCCCCCAGATGTTAGCCACCCTACTTATCACCCGTCAGTTCCTGCAGAATATCCGGGAAGTACTACAGCCGCACCTTTACCGTCGGCTGACCAGCGGGGACCTGAGTGCCCGTACCCTCTGGGAATTCTCCAAGACTTTCCTGCAGCTGCTTACTCACAGGCCTCTGATCCCAGAGGCCCGGCCCCGGGAGCCACTGGTGGGGCCGCCCGAGCCCAGGGCCCAGGAGGGCAGTGGTGGTGGGGGCCGGAAATGCCTCAATGGAGGCTGTGGGGTCCCCGAGGAGGAGGAGGAGGAGCGGCGGAGGCGGGCTGGAGAGGGGGGAGAAGAGGTGGGTGGTGGTGGGGGCGGAGAAGAGGAGGAAGAGGACGATGAGGAGGAGGATGATGAGGATGATGAGGAGGAAGAAAGCCTTCTGGACTGCGGCCTAAAGCTAAGGAAGGTGAGCTTTGCCGAGCGGGCTGGGCAGCAGCGACGGGCAGGCCCAACAGGTCCTGAGAACTTCCTAGAAGAGGGTAGCCCGACCATGGTGGACAAGGGCCTGGACCCTGCAGCCGTATTTGCCTTGTGTGAGGATGAAGAGGATGCTGAGGACCCTTCGGATAGTCCTGGCCGGGAGCCCCTAGATGCTCCTGGGGGTCCTCATGGGGAACGGCCTGGTGGGGAGGGCCGAGACCAGGGTGCTGGGGACGACGAGGCTGAGGCCTTGGGCCCTGGGGAGGACAAACGTAGAAAGCACAACCGCACATCCTGGATCGACCCACCTGAGGAAGATTATTCCCCCCAGCTGACCCAGGCTGAGCTGGAGAGCTGCATGAAAAAATATGAAGTGAGTCCTATGGAAGCGGCCTGCCCCTGACTTTCAGACAGCCCCCTGGCAGGGAGAGCCCCTGACTCCTGAGGGAGCTAACCAGGACTGAGCAGGAAGAGTTGGGGGCTTTCTGAGAGGGTAATATCATCAGTTAGAGGAAAAGCGAAGGGACAGGGAGCTGGGTGTCAGCTGGGATGATCCAGGGCTGAAGGACAGACATGGCTGGTTCTGACACATACTTGCTCTGTGAGCTTGGGCAAACCCCTGCCCTTCTCTGACTCGTCTCCTTTGTAAAAGGAGAGCTAGATGATCTCCAAAGATGCACAGTGGAAAGATTAACAGGCAGCCCTGAGTTCAAATGTGCCGTCAGATACTTACTAGCTGAGCGGCCTTGAGCAAGTCACTTTATCTTGTTTGCCTCAGTTTCCTCATCTGTAAAATGATTTAAGGAAATGGGCAAACACTCCAGTATCTCTGCCGAGAAAACTTGAAATGGGGTCACAAGAAGTTGGACTGGACTGAACCAAGTGAACAACCAAAACAAAGGATATCCAGCCCGCCCCTCACACACACACACACACACACTCACACTCTCTCTCTCTCTCACTCTCTCACTCACTCTCCCCACACACCCCTACCCTTGTGCTGACATTCAGCTTTCTGTGTTCTTCATGGACGTTGTTCGGCCTTACCAGGCAGCTGAGTGGGCCAGGCAGGAAGGGAGCAGAAGCACTAGGGTCTGTGTTGACTGCCTGTTACCCCACCCCCTCTCCCCAGGACCCTTTCCAGGACTACCAGGAAATGTTTGTACAGTTTGGCTACGTGGTACTCTTCTCCTCAGCCTTCCCCCTGGCTGCCCTCTGTGCCCTGATCAACAACCTCATCGAGATCCGCAGTGATGCCTTCAAGCTGTGTACGGGCCTCCAGAGGCCATTTGGGCAGCGTGTTGACAGCATCGGGCAGTGGCAGGTGATACACATGGGCAAAGCCTGCAGTGAGGACCTGGAAGGACCTCCATAGCAGGCGTGGTCAAGGAGCTTAGTGAGGGGGATGAGAATTCAGTGGGGGCTAAGGTGGTCTCCTTGAAGGGGATGAAGGCTCAGAGGAATTGGAGGGACTGTGGGGATGGGGATTGACTGAGATGTGGGAACTTGCTGACAGACATGGGACCCAGGGAGGATATAGGAGAATGGGTCAGTCAGTAAGATGGGGAGGAAGGGTCCAGGCCAGCCTTGACTGATCTGAGAATCCCATCCTGCCTGGATTGACACTTGTCCCCATCCCCTTAACCTGCAGAAAGTGATGGAGGCCATGGGCATCCTGGCCATTGTGGTGAACTGCTACCTGATTGGTCAGTGTGGACAACTTCAGCGCCTCTTTCCATGGCTGAGCCCAGAAGCTGCCATCATCTCTGTAGTAGTGCTGGAGGTACAAACGGGCTAGTCTTGGCTTCTGAGGGTGGTGGGCTATGGGCAGTGCTGACACCATCCCTGGATATGTGGGTTGGGGGAGAGGGCAGCCCACCATTTCTGTGGGTCTTCTCTGGTTCATAGCATCCTTTCCCCTCCCATTCCATCCCAGGTCAACTTTGTTTCTGTACAGCACTCAGAGGCTCAGGCCCATCTTTGTGTTGGGGAGAGCCCTGGATCACACAGGGACTCCTGTCTGCTCACATCTCTGTCTCTTCTCCCCCCGGTCATAGCACTTTGCTCTGTTTCTGAAGTACCTCATCCAGGCGGCCATCCCTGACATCCCTGCCTGGGTAGCTGAGGAGATGGCTAAGCTGGAACACCAGCGGCGAGAGGCCTTTAAGGTGAGACTATCTCTAGCTTTGGTCCTTTCTGTCCCTCATCTGATGCCTCTGGGAGGTCCTGTATTCCACCCCCACTCCAGTCCTTCCTCTTCTCACTCTCCAGAGTAAGACACTCCAACTCATTCAGGACCACGATTTGTGCCCTGGCCCAGAATTAGCTCTCCTTGCAGATGGGGCCTGAGGGATTCACCCCTCTCCTCCCAGACCTCTCCAGTTCATCTTCCTCATTCCTGAGGACCCTGTTCCCACTCTCCTATTCTCTGATTACCCTCTCAGTTTCATCTACGGATCCCCAATTTCTCATCTCCCACCTCCTAGCTGTGAGTCCCCCTTCAACACCTGGCTCTCACATCAGCTCCCCGCTCCTGTGTTCCTTCCAGTTGGACATCCACTCAATTCCTCAGCTTTCCCAATCCTGTCCCATGGATGCCTCCTTCAAACATGGCCATACCCCTGGACTTCTTTCTCTCCTAATGCTTCATACCTTCCAATTCTGCTCCATTGACCTCCAATTGCTTTTCTCTTACACTTGTCTTCCTGACGCCTGGTTTCCCGAGAACATCATGTCATTTCCCCACCCCATCCCTCCTCTCCTCTGGCCCCAGGATGTCCAGCCATATCCCCCAACTCCTGCTCATACCCCTGCTTGTCCCTAGAAACATGAGCGCCAGGCGCAGCATCACTACCAACAACAGCAGCGTAGAAGGCGCGAGGAGGAAGAAAGGCAAAGACACGCGGAGCACCACGCACGACGGGAACGTGAGGCTGGGCGTGAGGAAGGCCGGGCTGAGGGCAGCGGTCCGGATCTGGCCCCCGAGAAGGCGCCTGCCAAGGCCAAGGGTGGGCCCGGCCCAGACAGGCCCAAGAGGCCAGGCTCCCTGCTCGCCCCCAACAATGTCATGAAACTCAAGCACATGATCCCCTTGCAGGGGAAGTTTCTATCCTCATCTTCTTCATCATCCTCCTCCGCAGGGGGTGCCGGTCCAGCTACCCGGCAGCCGCAGGCACCCTCCCCCACAGGAGAAAACCGCCTGCCTGCCTTTCTCAGCTTTAAGTTTCTCAAGTCACCTGAAGCCAAGAGAGACCAAGAGCGAAGCCACTCACCTCCCAAGCCTTTCCATGCTGGAAAGCTCTTCCCCTTTGGGGGCCGGGCAGAGTCCGCATCCGCTGCATCTAACGGGACAGGCGGGGGGCAGGCACGGCCCGACAGCGCTCCCAGCAAGGCCCAGCGTCCCGGGCTGACAGATGAGGCCACTGGGGAGGAGCCAGAAGCCCATGCAGAGGACGAAGGCTCAGGTCATAAGCTTTAACTTGGGGTGGGGTGGGGACCTAGGGGACACCTAGGTCCCAATTAGAAGAGGATTGACGGGCAGATGCAAGGATATATGGGGTCTGGCTGGGGAGGGGAAAAGCCATAGGTTCCCCACCCCCTGCATTTGACCCCTGGAGATGAGAGGGTATGGGAGCTATGGGCTAGCCCCAATCTCCTTGGGTATGAACAGCTCCTTTTACCCAGAGTCCTCCAGGAGGGACAAAGGCACTTACTGCCTCATCTTTCCGTTTTTACTAAGTCTCTGTGCTAGAACCTCTCAAAGAGACAACACAGGGGTGGCCGGGATAGCATCCCCTCCCCATTTCCTGCCCTGCCCTCCTAGGACGGGCCACCCCGCATGGCCGACCTGCCCATCTCCATGGCCTTCCCTCCCCTCTGCCTCTATGCAAACCCCAGTGCCCCCAGCTTCCTAGCTGGGCCGGCCCAGGGACCTGTCCTCTGGGAGGAGACCTTAATCAGGGAGAAGGGGATCGTTTGGGAGTGGCCAGTCAGTTCATAACCAGTATTTAGACCCAAGAGCTGAGCTGGGGGGCTGGGTCCCTGTCCTCAACAAAGGATCAGCCCCAAGGAACAGTCCTTTCCATGGGGCAGAAACCGCAGAGACCGCAGCCACAGTCCCAGGCAAAGACACACCAGAGAAGCTCAGCCCAGCCAGGCCATGGGCAGGAACAGAGGGACCCCCCTTCCTAGGACCCCTTCTTTCCTTGGGTGACCAGAAGAGGGCGATTTTCACATTAGACACCACCACTCCCGAGTAAGAAGTGGGCATCAGGTCTGCAGCAAGAGACTGAGGAACCTTCCCTCCTCCCTTCCCCACCCCATCTGGGAGGGGTTAGGAGCTTAGAGGCATGGGCTAGACCCAGCAAATTTTCCCCTACCATCCCTCTCCCCCTGAGCCATTGTCTAGAAGCAATAAAGCCTTTCTTGGGAGTAAGGGCAGGCCCCAAACCCACCCTGGCCCAGCTCCTCTGTGCTTGGTGCCAATATGGGGGCAGAGGGCTGTGGGCAGTGCTGGGTGGGGGTGGGATCAGACTAGACTCTTTCTGGTTCATGGAGGAGATAAGTAGCTGAGAAATGGAAACCAGAGGAATCCTCTAAGGACACTCTACTCCTGACCCCAGATTGGGGAATGCCACTGTGCCCAGGGGCAGCTCAAAGGCTTGAAAGCCTGTTTGAAGCCAGTGTGAAGCAGGGGCAGTGCCAGCCAGGCCCCAGTCCTCTTGGTCTAGCCCCCAAGGGCACTGTGCTGGAACTGCCCCCCTCTCCCCTTCCGCAGGGACAGCGCAGCCAGCTTCTGGTGTCCCCTCCCGTGCCCACCGCCGGAGCCCTGCACCACCACGCTGCTCCTGCCCACCGTCACCCAATACGCCCCCGCCTACAGGCTGCTGGCAATGGGAGGGCCCCTGGAGTTGTGGGGGTGAGGGGAGTGCCACTAGAGAGGGCCATGGAGCTGAGTGCCCACCCTGTGCCCGGGCCCCGGGGAGCCCTGCCTGGGTCCCTGCCCCACTCCCTGCACCCCCTGCTCAGGGTGATGCCAGCTTCTCCAGCCCCCCACTCCCAGGACCCTGCCCTCTGCCCCCAGATGACAGCCCCAGCCCCAGCCCTAGCCCCAGCCCCCAAGCCATCTGCTGGCCAGCTGGGTGGCACTAGCCAACCTCATTTCATTTTCACTCTACCCTCTACTCCTGGAGCCCTGAGCTTTCCTTCATTCACATATGCAATATCAGTTATTAATGCAAGGAGCTGAGGCTAAGCATGACTGCTGATGGCCTGTCCTCTCCAGGCCAGTGGAGGGAGTGGAGTGGGTAAAGATGTCTGGTTTGGTGAAAGTCAGCCTAGCCTGGCAAGTGGACTGGGGGGTCGGATCCACCAGTCCCAGTATGTTTCCTTCCCAGTCACTCCCTAGGGCTCTGAGGGTTGGCCACTGAACAGAGGTGAAGAGGAAAAGGCAAGTTTTTTGCCGTCTTCTTTCTTTCAATCCGAAAGGAAATACCTAACGGGGATTATTTTGATTTCTTCTTAATTTATTTTGTCATATTTTTGTAAACTTTGCAGAAATGCAATAAAAATATATTTCAACAAACCTGTCTGGTGGGAAAATGCTAAGGGGAATGAAGACTCTTGGTGCACCGTGAGGCTGGCCTCCCTTCCTTTAACACCCAGGTTGGGGCCCTCAGACCAGGAACATTTCATCCCAACCTCCACATCCAGTCATAGACAAACCCAAACTTCTGACAACAGTGCCGCCTCCAAAGGCTGGCATTTTTTCATGGCTCAGAGCCAAGGGTCTGGAACCAGGGAGTCAGCTCAGAAAACAGGTCCAACCCATGGACTGGGCCGCCTCCCTCACCGATGGGGCCAGGGTTATAATAAGACCCAGCCTGAATGACTGGACAAGAGCTTCCTACTTCTATCCATAAAGCAGCTCCCTTCCCTCATCCCCTAATTTCTTTTGGCCCTGGTAAATCTGGAGGGTAGGATGGCCCAAAGCCCAAGATCCTGGAACTCTCCATGGGGAAGCAACAGAGGAATCACATTTCTGCTATGTGGGCTTAGGGTGGGAATGGGGCATCCTGGGGGAGAAGGACTGCAGGACTCAAGAGTCCTCTCCTTGCCTTTCTCCACCCTAAAGCTGGCCTAGTCTGTTTCTGGGGAGGACAAAGAAAGAAACTATCTCTATTGTCTATTAGCCTCCAAATGCAAAAAAAGAGAGAAGTTACACAGAGCAAAACTCCTAACCATCAGAGCTCTGACACTGGATCAGGCTGCCCTAGGAGATAGAGAGTTTCCCCATCAGGGCAAGCTAAGCATTCAGTCAGAGGCTGGGACAGTTGGGAATGTAGCAGTCACTTCCAAGTGCAGGACTGGGTGTCACCTGAGTAGGTAAAGCCATAGCAGTGTGGTCGAGTGCTGCCACAGAAGGAAACCAGAGGACCCAGCAGGAAGCTGAATCCCCTGCTGGAATCTGGGCCTCCTCAAATGATAAAAAGACAAACAGACCAGGCAGGAGAGGAACACTGAGTGCTCCACCTCCCTCAGGGTGGCGGCAGCAGCAGCTGGGAGCCAAGGCAGCCAGAGAGGGAGGGAGGAAAGGTAAACAAAAAACCAGGCTCAGACTACATTAAGCATCTCCTAGGGTGTGAGGCACTGGAGACAAACAAGAGAAAATCCAACCCCAAACGTATATTCCATCGAGTGGAATTTGTACAGATATACAAACGTCCTCTCCAGTTTGGATGTTCTCTGTTCACTTTAATTCAACAAACATTTATTGCCTACGTTATCCCTATGTGCAAGGTACAGTACGACTGGGGATACAACAAGAGAGCAAAAAAGCAGCTCCGGTCCTCAACAACTTACATTCTCCTAGGAGAATAGAACATTGGCACAGGAAATGCAAGCTATGGTGAGGATGGAGAGGGCCCTCACCACTGGGGGCGGGGTGAGCAGGGGAGAGGAAAGGCAGCTGAGGAGAGCCTGGGAGGAAGCAGAAGGTATTCCAAGTGTGCAGGGTGAGTCTACCAAGGCACGGAGGTGAAGAGAGGGAATGCTGAATTCAGGCAATGGCAGATGAATGGGAAGTCTCCCGCCCCATACCCCAGCCTTTCAGTGTTCTAGGGGCGCCCTAGCTCTGACATTGTGTTCTATGGGCCCCCCAGCCTTGACATGAGCTGCCTTTCCTGAAAGCCATTAAAAGACCTGGAGAATATTATATGAAAACCTACTATCCTGGGAGATTTCAGCAGCCAGTCAAGTCCGTTCCAGGATACCTAAAGCTTCCCTGAGAAACTTCCTGGCCACAGAACCCCACAGTGATCCACAGGGATTGAATAAAGCTTCAGTTATCTTGGTGGGGGTCCAAACTGTGGTCTAGGGAAAAATAACCCAGTGAAGGCAGCAAGGAGGAATCTGCTTCTGGCCCATCAGAAACTCATTTTCTGCCATCAAGGGTTATACTGGGGACCAATCTCTACTCATAACTAACCTCCCCAACCTTCTTTTCAAGAAGAGGGCTGGATAGTACCCCAGTGGGGAGCCAGGGACAGTCTTTTCTCTGGAAGCAGTGGTAGCACTATAGAAAGGGACCTAGACTCCAGCAGCAGTTTCCTATGGGACCTAAAACAAGTCTCCTCCCTTTCCTGGGTCCCTGTTTCGCCATTTATAAAATTAAGGGATTAGAAAGGTGATCTCTAAGACCTAGTGCAGCTCTAGTATCTGAATACATAGGCCCCTGAGAGTAATGCCACATTATATTCTGCACCAGATGGTACCTAGGAATCCCCAAGTCTTGTATATCCCTTTTCCTTAGGGAGATTGAGCCCAGGAAGTAGCCAGGTCAGGAGCCCAGACAGAGGCCTCCTAAGGGACCAGTCACTGGGAAAACAAGGAGAGACCGTTGCTTGTTCAGGAGGCATCTCTTCCTCTCAGCCTTTCCTCACCTCCATCTAGCCATCTCCCTCTCCCACTCATTGTCAACTGCCAAAACCAGGGTATATTGTATCACAACCCACCCTGCCACCACCTCCTGGGACTGGCTAAATAAAAGGTCTCCTATTTAACTTTGAAAAGGTTTGGCTCACATCAGTACGGAAAGAACAAAGACAAACAGGTTCGGATCTGCTTGGTCCCACACAGACTTTGGAGCATCTGGGTCCAGCCATAATTCAAGTGCCCAAAACTCCTTCCCTTGTCTCTCCCCCAGTCCCCAAACTAGGAGAAATCCTTAACTCCTGACCAAGAGCCAAATAAGGCACACAAAATAAAAAGTGGGGCCATCTGTAAGGCATGGCCTCTTTTACCAGCTGAACTCCCCAACTGTGTGTTGATGCGGAGCTTGTGTCCAGGGAGGACACTGGCCCAAGCTAATCTTGCCAAGCCTCTCTTCATAAGGGGTGATAATGGTGGCACTGGTGCCCAGGGGGAGGAGCAATGGATTCAGAGGCAGGACGCCGGGCTTAAATCTTGGCTGTGACACTCCCTGCATGAGCTTCGGCGGATCACCTCAGCTCTCTGGGCCTCGGTTCGCTGAACTGTAAGACAGCAACATCTTCCCGGAAGACAAGACTTCCACTCCCTCTCCATTTCCCAACAGGGCTGCTGCACAGAAGGCTTTGCAGACTTCAAAGCCTTAACAGAAATAGGAGAGCACTCTTATTAGAACGCTCAGAGAGGAGTGCTCAAAAGGCTTTCTAGCAGAGAAACAATCTTGGAGCATTTGCATGAGGATTTTTCTCCTCCAAGTTCCCTTTATAGCCAAGCAGGTTGTCTGTCCCCAAGCCCACAACTAGGGGAAATGAGTTGAACAAGAGGTTTGCCAAGTGCCCTTCTGGTCCTAAATTTACCCATCACCAAGCAAAGTAGCAAGATCAAGGCATCAAGAGTCAGAAGACATGAGTTCAAATCCTAGGCTCTTGTAGCATCCTATGTGTGTGTGAGGAAACAAAGACCTTGCTCTGAGTCTCAGCTGCCCAAGCTGTAAAAGGAAGGTGATAGGACTCGATGATTTCATTGACTTTCAGCTGTCAGTTCCATCACTGTAAAACTGAGGGAGGAAGAGGGAAGAAGGAGGGGGATCACTTAGTACAGCAGTCCCTTCAGTTCCTAGAGCAAGGTAGTTTTGACTGAACACATGGTAATGGGCCAGGCTGGGGCTGCCCATGGGACCTGAAGGCTGGCTAATCCACTCCATGGAGAGCAGAGGTCGATCTAGCTTTGGCTGCGGGTGGAGAGCAAGGCCTCTCAGTTCCCAAACTGCCAGCACACACCACATCGATCCCATCCTGCAGCCGAGCTTGGACTTAACGGAGCCCCAAGAATCCCTGCTCAGAAACTTTTCAAGTACCAAGTGACTCAGAGAGAAGCCTCTTGAGGGACAGCCAGAGTCAGAGGAGGTAACTCCCTCACAGGCTGAGATCCCAGGAAACAGCCAGAGAACAAATGGGGGTAAAGCCTGAAGTTCCATGCCTCAGGGTCACAACAAATTCAGGGTTCGCCAGCTTTGCCTTCTAAGGAGAGAAAAGTCAGCTGAGATGCTTGCAGGAGAATTGGATGCTTTCAAAGTTACCTTCAAAATTCAAGGCAGAAGGTGTGAGATGCCCATGGTTGCCAGCAGGTCTAAGCTGGGCCTACTCTGGGAGCCCCATTCCCATCTGCAGCACTGCAGGAAACTCAGTTTGATTCCCTATCATGTCCATTATCTAGGATTTTGAAGCATGCAGCAGCCAACAGAGTCCTAAGAGGAGGTGATAAAGAAGGGGAGGAGGCAGGTGTTTCAGGCCCAGTCCAAGTGGTATCTGCAGAGGGGCACACAGCCACAGCATCTGCTCCTATCTGAGGGACCCCTGGAGCATCCACAGGTCAGGGCTGGGCTCCGGCTGTGGGGACTAGAGGCCTTCTGATGGCACACTATCACTTTAAGGATTCCTACTGTCCTCCCTACAACCCCATTACAGGGGGAGTGGCAGGCAGAAGAGTCTGGAAGTTTTCTCCTGGGGAGTGACACAGTTTGGAAGGCAAGTCCCAATTTTGCTGAGAGCCAGTTCTGTTTCCAGTTGCAGTGTGACAAGGCAGATCACCATCATCCTCAGCCTGTCCTCTCAAGCCAGAAGGGCACACACCTGACCAACGGGCTTGGCCTACGCTGCCCAGGGCCTGATGGAAACTCTGTTCTTCTGTTGGGTGAAACTCCCAAGGCCCACAGAGGAGCCCATGACTGTGAATGTCTTTAGACAGTACCTCAGCTGAGCTCCCCTGCCCATGAAAAACGGTCTAGCCCTAAGAGATACTCCTGGTTGGAGAAACTCGATCAAAATGGCCAGAGGAGACAGATGACAGACAACCAGACAATTCTCAGACTACACAGCTCCCTCCATGAAATGTTTACTAAGTGTGCTGCCGATCAAATACTCAAAGTGGGATAAGAAATATCCTTTTATTTGATTGGAGAAGTTGAACACGCCAGTCCTTATTAAAATGGGGGGTGGGGTGGGGGAAGAATTAAAAAAAAAAAAAAAAGGAGTTGTTAACTCCAGCTTCTTGGAATGGAGGCCCTACATTTGGGGCATTCAACAAGGCCCAAACATGCAGCCTCTATCAAGTGCCCAGGGGGCACGAGAGAAGCCGACAATGAATTGTCTAAACTCACCAACTCCATCAGGGAGGGGCCCAACAGCTTTTGAGGCTGAGGGTGGAGCTGCAGCCAAACCCACTGGCCTCCTAGGGGCCTGCCATTGGGAGGAAACACTGTGAGCTCCAAGAGATCCCAGAAGAAGCTTGTGGGTAAGGCCTGGAAGGCCCAGGCTGAACTGTCACCAAACCCCTACCCCAGGACCTGGGACTAAGCAATGCCCTAGCCCTAGAGGGGACAGACACATAAGGCTGTGTTTGGCTCCCACCTTTTCCCAGCTACTTCCGAGTTAATTAACAGATCTAGTAAAACCTGGGAAAAAAAAAAGTGACCATGTATTTCTTTTAAAAAGCATCTACCAATGTTACACTACACCATCTGATGACTTGCTTTTAACCATCACTCCATACATATTACAACATAAATAAAAATTACGGAAATAAATACATTGGCTCCTATGAAGTCAGAAGTGGTTTGGGCTGCATAGTGCGGAGGGAAGGGGCTTACACACTGTGATGAGACAAGACAGGAAGCGCCTGTAGACAAGTTGTCGAGGGAAAGCAAGAGTCCTAAGTGTCTTCGTTCATGTCCTGGCTGTCTGTCCTGGCAATCTTCCGGGGAGGCGCTGAACTCTCACCTTCTAGTTCTACTTGTTCCTGGTCTCTCTTCTTTGCAGCATTCTGGGCAGGAGGGAGAGAGGAAGAAGTGAGCGCCTGGTGACCCCGGGCATCAGGACCAAACAATGACCAGCCCCAAACCCATGGGCCTTGAAGGCCTGCACCGCTGCAGACAAGAGGGCCTTCCCTTTAAAGCCTGTCAGGACAGCAATCACTCCACCACCCTGCACGATGGAGTCACAATTCATCCAGTGAAGTCTATCAGCAAAAGTCTGACTAGCTAACAATTACCAAGTCAGATCTGCCCAGCTCAGTTTTGGACTCTACCCCTCATGTAATGCTTAGCCTCAGGCAGGGACTTTTCTCTTCACCCCTTAAATGAAGGGGTTACAGAAGACAATCTCCAAGGACTTCTTTGGCTCTAAATTCTATAATCCTGTCAGTCACTTTTCCCTCCCTGGACCTCAGTTTCCCCTTCAAAAAAAAAAGTAGTTTGTATGGATTAGTTCCTAGGTCATCTCTGAGCTCCTAACTCTCAGCTAGTTTTACTGGCCATGGTGACATTCCAGGGCTTTTCCTCATCACCATACTCACAAAGCTCCAATCCAAATGGTTCCCATTCTGTCCTCCAAGCATGCTCTAGGCTCTCCTCTGGCTCTTGCTAACCCTAATCTCACTCCTCCTATAGTACCCATTTCTAAAGTCACCTACTCAGGAGGCCCTAACCACTCCTGGCACAGGAATGCTTTATGAATTTCACTAAGGGTTGTATCTCCCCAACCCACAACCATGCACTGCCTCCCCCCTACCCATAGTAAGCTCCATGAGGTAATGAACCCTGTCTAGGCTAAGCCTAATTCAGGACTTTCCACACAGCAGGTATTTAATGTTAGTTACACTGAATAATAGTGCAAAGTCCCACACCGAGAAGAGTGGCATGAAACATGGAGATGAGGAAACAAAGTGAGACGTCCAGGGACAGTAGACTGACATTGCTGACTGTCCAGGACAGAGGCCGAACAACATCTGTCAGGAATGCCAGAGTGAGGGCTCATGTGAGGGAAGGGTTGGCTTACATGCTTCCTCAGGTCAGCCTGGAGAATAGAGACACCTACAAGTTTTTTTAGTGTAACAGAATAACCAGTCCCTTCACAGGGATCACATTCCTGACTTCAGAAATCTTAGATCTTCGGGACACAGAAGGGACTTTAAGGTAGCAACTTGTCCAGGCAGATAAGGTATTATTTTATGGAAGAGGAAACCAAGGCTAATTGATTTGCCCAAGGTCAAACAGCTAAAATTAGTAGCAGAACTGTGGCCTCTCTAGGCAGGATGACCAGCCTCTCCCAGGGAATTCTGAGGACTAGTATCCCTCTGGCGCTCCCTCACTCTCTAAGCACCCTATGCACATACCTTGTAAAAGCTTCACAACAACCCCAGGTAGGCAAGTCCTACTCCCATTTTACAAAGATGACGTGACTTGTCCAGAGTCACATCTAGCAAAGGGCAGAGTCAGGATTAAAAACCCAGCCTTCTGATTCTAAACCCTCCACTTTCTCTACTATGACGGGAAGCAGAAGTCTTATGACCCCAGAGAGGGAAGCAGGGAGGGGAAAAGGACCCCTCCCCCATGTCTGCACACTGAATTGTCCTGGTGAGTCAGGGGGGTAGATGGGCTTTTGGGCTTTTTGGGGAGGGGAGTGTCAATAACGAGTTGAGGGAGTAAGTTGAAGGTTAAATGGAATGTGCTGGATAAAGAAAAGAACTGGATAGAGCAAGAGTTGGGATGAAATGAGTGCAAATCCAGTAGCAAACACTGCAAGTCATTTGACCTCTGTTGGCCTTAATTTCCTCAATTGTAAAATAAAGACAGTAGTCTTCTCAGGGCAGCTGTGAGGAAAATGTGAGATAATATGTGTAAAGGCACTACATAAATGCTAGCTGTGATGATGATGGCTCAGGCATGGTTCCTTTTTTACCTATCCCTTTACAAGAATGCAATCCTCATATAATCAACTGAAGCACTCAGCCTGAGCGATTATTACAAGATTACTTAGTATTTGGAGAGTCCATCTCCCTCCCTCCCTCCCCCGCCACCTAGAACATCCTCATGGGCCATCCAGGGGGATGCATAAATGGCTTTATTATGAACAGTACTCCTCTGCTGGCCTTCCTTGAAAGAGAGTTTTACAATCACAGTGCCCAAGGCCTGAGCCCAGCCAAAGCCCCTTCCTCCCAACAACCCTAAGAGGTGGCCAGGCTGCCTTCAGGCATGAGAACCTTTAAGGCCTATAAAAATGTGAGTTGTTATGAGTAGAGTGCTTTCTCTCTCTCTTGTCTCGTGGAACCTAAAACGGTGTACACTTACAATAAAGGCTTATTGTTGCTGAAGTCTGCTACCCCACAGCCCTGGCCCTTTCGACTTCCCTAACGGCTGCCAGAGGAATTTTCTATACACAGGGTTAATGCAGGTTACTGATCTATAAGGCCAAAGGCAAACCTAGTCTAGGCCTGCTGTGCTTCACAAGTGATTTACTAACTTCAACCAGACCTGCCTATTTCTTCCTGGAACACAGGCTGGCAGCTAAAAGGATCGTTTTTACCAACTCCTGCCTCCCCTCCTCAACCCCCGCTTCAAACTACTAGGGAGAGTGAGGAAAAAAGCAAGGGATAGGCACACCTCCAGCGTTAGGTGGGCTGCCAGGTCTGCAAAGGGAGGCAAATTTAAGCATGCATTCTTTCTGAAATCTTAGATGGCTGCAGACAAGGGGCAGGTGGGGAAGAAAGGGAGTTAACTGGATTGGATGCTGCAGCACAGAAGAGCAACCTCTGCACTGGCCAGAAGATTCAGCAGAGGGGACTATTTACATCTGAGAATCAGGAGTCTAGGATAGTATGAAATTACAGCCCTTCACCAAACGATGTCCAACACTCCCTGCAGAGCCAATGTAATAAACAATCAGAGAAGCCCAGAGTTGGAAGGGATCTCAGAGGGAAGTGAGGCCAATGCTGACTTCGCAGAAATCCCTGAAAGGTAACAGAGCGGGCCCTGGCCTTGGAGTTAAAGGATCTGAGTTCCAATCCTAGTTCTACTCCTCCCTATCCACCTGCTTCCCTAAAGCACACGTCATCATGTCTCTGCTCAATAAACTCCAGTGATTTCCTAGCAACTCTATGAGCAGATACTTTAAGAAATTCTTTTGTTAAGTATTGAACAGCCTTCATAATCCAGCTCTAACCTCTTGTCCTCACCACCGGACCCTACCCATCCTCTTGAATTCAGTCAAAGCTGTTTCTCCCAAATGATGGATGTCCTGGGTCCACACTAGTTTGTGCGCAGGCTGGCCCCCATATCTGGAAGGCCCTCCTCCTTCAGCTTGGGCATGAAGAGTCCTGAGCTCACCGAACTCAGCTCAAACTTTACTCATGAAGATTTTCTTGATCCAGCCAGTTGCTAGAGCTTTCCCCTATCCACAAAATATCTAACTTGGATTTGTTTTGTAGAAAACACATAATATTTGTATAAACATATAATGCATAAAAACCATAAAACATGTTGTCACAACAGAATGTATCAGCTAAGAGGCATGATGTCTCAGTCCTACACTAAGTGCAAATCTTGCCTCAGACAGGAGTGGGGTAACCTTGGGCAAATCACTGAACCTCTGTCTTAGTTTTCATCCCCCTCATGGGCTGTGAGGATCATAAGATAGCAGCCATTCTGGAAGCATTTTGTAAATGCTAACAATCCTCCCCCTTGTTTAAAGGCAAGCCCCCTGAGAGTGGGCACTGCTCCCTTCTGAGAGTACTCAATGTTAACCTAACGAGCTGATGGAAGGCCTTAGTAAAGTCTCTTCTCCAATCCTCTAAGTGGAGGACAGAGCAGAGGGTCTTGAGACCCACAAACCCCAGGGCCACCTATCAGCTAGGGCTGGTGCTCAGCTCCTGAGTCATTCCATCCCACACCTTAGGAAGTTCTTTGAACTGAGTTAAATTCTACCTCCTCCTGCTGCTCTTTCTGCCCTCTGAAGGCACAAATCTACTCCTTTTCTCAGGAAAGCCTCTGAGGACATGAATGTCTTCTTTCTATACAATAATATAAAATATAGCATCTATAAAGTAATATAGAACCTCATATAGGTAACAGTTTCTTCAAACACTTTTCCAGACATGATTCTCTGAAGGCCGTGATTGTCTTGGCCATGCTCAGTAAATCTTGGTATGTAGAAATGAAAACAAAACTTCAAACTGGGGGCTAAACACATAAAAAAAAAGTCATCTAATCACCTCCCTTATTCTGGAGACTGCACCTGGAGAAAAGCAATCTAAGACCTAATCAGATTTGTTTGTTTGCTACTACTACTACTATTACTACACAAACACACAGACACACACGTACACGCTCTCTCTCACCAAACCTTCCCTCCCTCCTCCTGTATTTGTACATAAGCTGATCACCAGGATGATGGCAGACAGCAGAAGTGCTTAGCAGAGAGGCAGAACCTCAACCAGGGAGACTGTCCCAGCCTACTGGTATAATGGGACTGAACCACTGTTTTCATGGGATCTGACTTAGCCTGGACAGGTTCAGCGCATTCTTCCATACTGGGGGGGCACAATGTGACATACCTGAGTATGGCTGTATACAGAGGGCCCTCGGCCAGCCTGAGAATGACCTTCCGAACAGAGGTCAGCTGTTTTGGTTCTTCTTGGTGCCATCCTGTACAGTGTCATCTAACTCCATGTATCTCAAATTCGACCCCTTCCTACTCACACCACCCCATCCCTCATGTGCCCCGACGGCTGTAAAGGTCTCCCAACTGCCTCCCTGCCTCAAATCTCTCTCCCTGCTGCAATCCCTCCTCCTCAGAGTTGTCCAAGTGATTTTCCTGAAGCCCAGATCTCACTACATCACCTCTTACTCAATAATCTCTAGTGGCTCCTTATTGTCTTGGGGATCAAATAGAAATGTCTCGTTTGGCTTTTAAAAACCTTTCACAATCTGGTCCCAATCTTCCCACCCTCATTACACATTACTCCTGGCCTAACCAAACTGGCTTTCTCACTGTTGCTCATGGAGAGCCCTCCCTCTCCTGTCTCTGGGCCTTTGCACTGGCTGTGCCTCCTGCCTAGCATGCTCTTCTCCCTCACCTCAGCCTCACAAAAACCCTGGCTTCCTTCAAGACTCAGCATAACCATTACTAAAAGTCTCTCCCGATCGCACCAGGTTCTAGTGTCCTCCCTTTCTGAGAAAGGACCTGGGATCTATTTTGTATCTATTATTTTCTGTATACTGTACATACTCATATATAGCTTGACTCCAAGAGTTGTTACCTTTTTTTGTATTTGTATCCCCAACACCTAGCACAGGCCTGGCACACAGCAGGTGCTTAATAAATGCATGTTGTTCACCGATTTACTGGAAATAATGCCATACTGGTGGGAGAAATTAAGGAAGGTGAATCTGGAGATGATAAGACCTAGGGGGAACAGGATCACCATCTTCAAGCATCTGAAGGGCATCTCAATGTGGAAAAGAGATGGGTCTTGTTCTGCTCGATCCCTCAGAGTCAACTGAGCCAGAGTGACAAGAAGCACATCTAAGGTACCTCAGAACTACTGGCACAAGAATGGAATGGGCCACTCACTCCCTTGGTGAGCGCCTTTTCACTGAGCACGATGCCTGCTCCCAGGAAAGCTAGGGAAGGGCTTCTTAGACAAGAAAGGAAGCTGAACTAGGAGCTGATGAAGGTCCCTTACAGCTCTAAGATTCTGTGACAATCCAAGTCCTCTCCTGAAGGGGTTTCACAATCACTATCTTGCATAGCAATTCCTTGCCAGGCTGCAGTCAATCCCAGGAAGACCAATTCAGTGCCCAGCAAGGATAAGGGTCTCTCACACCTTCATGCATACACACACAAATCTACAAACTAGGAAACATACGAGTCTCAGGAGACAGATACTAAAAGACATTTCCTTCCTCCTCTCACCATGAGAGGAGGGAGGACAAGGTCTGTCTATGGAGTGGAATGTTCCACAGACTGTCTGACAGTCACTGTGGCAGTTGGCTTCGCTTAACTGTTTTCTGTGGTTCCAAGGGAGGGTTCAGATGGGGAGTTGGGGTGAGGGAATGGAAGTCTCTAAGTGACTCTGGTGCAAAACAAAAACAAATCAACAATACTCTTTTTAAAAGAACCCTGACCTGGGGATCAGGAGGCCTAGGTCCTAGATCTAGCAATGCCAATCGCTCAGTTTATGACCTGCGGTAAATATTTTTGCTTCTGGCCTTTGGTTCCCTGTCTAAACCATGATGTGATCTGGCTGCTCTGTCACTTTCTGCTCTCCCAGAATATCCAGGGTTGGGAAATGCTGACCTATGCTGGGTAGTACCTCCCTCCCACATGGGCCTCAGGAGGCCATGAGGAACTATAGAGGGTACTCTTGGTCTCTAAGTCAGGCCAAGGATGAAGCTGACTGACTTCAGCATTGATCTTGGTCCCTGACACTGAAGAACTATCAAGTCACTTTCTTGGGTTTGTATGCCCAGTACCTAACACAATGTCTGGCACACAGCAGGCACTGGAAGATACTTGTAGGTGGGGTTTGATTGAAAAAAATCAGTCTGCCTCTAGAGAGACTGCTGCCTTCCATCAATCCCACCTGAATATTCCTATTTCTGCAACAAAAGGTCTTCTTCCCAAGTTATATCATTGAAGCACTTACCTTTTTGTCCCATTGCTGATGGAGATAACGTAAAAGAATGTTTGTCTTTTCTGTTACGATAACTGGAGGGGCAGAGAGAGAAACAAACAGAAAGCAGCGGTTTGTAACGATGCTTCATTTTCAATCACCCTATGATGTCCAGGATGGAACACGTCTGCGTCGTGGGAGTGAGAGGAGGATGCAACAAGATAGGACTTAATAAATACTTATATTTAATATTTCTGATAACCAGAAAATTCTGCTCTCCATATTTAGGTATCCTGGTGTTTCAGTGGCATGTTACAATGGAGGCTGAAAGCCTCCAGCAACCAACAGCCAAGGGTGACACGGGAATTGGGGGATGGGGAGGAGGGGAGAAGTGCAATTTGTAAACTCTGCCTAGGACACACAAATAGGTTTTTTCAGGTCTGCAAATGAGGCACAGTTTACAACATCTGAGGAATAAAACCTCACTAATTCTAACCACCAGAATCAATATGAATTAATGGAAAATCTTATTTTAAAGTACAGTGTTCTATCTCATACCATGTGACCTCAGACAAGTCTCTTCCCTTCTCTGAACCTCAGGTGCTCCCTTCCAGCTCTTATATTTGAATTCCTTCAGGACACAAGGTAAACAAAGTACCTCCTAGCACTCAGCCCAGTCCTTAGGAAATCTATTTTTTGTTAAAAATGATTTGTAATGAGCAGATCAGTGTTTTCAATGGGGTATCTTAAATGCCTGAGGAGTTTAAAAACTTTGCTTCCCAAATGAGCCACTGACCTCCAGGCTGAAATTCTATTTACATGATTAATTGAAAACTTTCGAAGAGACATCACTCCCCCAGTGGGGGTTCTTCCTCTGGTCACACTTTCTAAGGCCTCTACGTGGTTCTGATGAGTATCAGTCACCAAGCTGTCCCACCACTGGTGCTCAGTGACAGACACCAGGCCCAGACAAGAGGCTGGCTCAGTGTGGCGTTCTCCAGGCAGGCTTCGGACAGCCGGGTCATTCTGCAGATTTGATAGCTGCTGCTGCACTTACTATTACAAACAGTAGCTCATTCGTATGGTGCTTTACAACTACCCTATGAGGTAAGTGTTGAAAGCATTATAATCCCCATTTTAAAGATGAGAAAACTAAAGCGCAGACAGAAAATGACTTTCTTAAGGGTCATATGAGGTTTGGGGTGGGGGCAGGGGGGACACAAGCAGTAGGATCTGGACTTGAACCCAGATTTTCTGAAACGACATCCAGCGGCTTCTTGTTTTGTTTTATGACACATACTCTTCACTATACTCTTATTCAGCACATTCCCTTCTTCAGATTGGGTGAAAGGTAAACTTCCATCTAGTCATGCCCCATATGAATTAATAAGGCTTAATTACCTAAGGTAATAGCACCCTCTTCAGCAAAAGGAAGGAGCGAGGTTTCACACTAGGTGATCCAATCAGAGAAATCAGAGCTAGGGAAGCTGGGCTGCTATAAATGGGGACAACAGCAGGGCGGAGATCTGTAAGGCCCTCTCCCCTGCGCTCAGCTGCTCAAAATCACTCTGGGCCATGGCCTCTGGCCGGCCTGGGCCTGGCCTTCCTTAAGAGACCTGAGCTGACATGCCAGCATCCTTCTCCTGGACAGAGGGAGGGTGCTCTCCTTCCAAAGTCCTGAGCTATTAGGCCCAAATTCCCACTTGGCATCTAAGCACAACAGCCCAAGAAAGTGACTTCGCTTACTCTGTTCTGATGGATATTCTCTTGTGGGAAGATAGACTGATGGTCGTCTGTTCTGTAGGAGAAACAGGAAGAAGGAGATTAGGAACCATGTGGTGATGGGGAATCCCCATATCCTTCCCCTTTCCTTAACCATTCCATTCAGGTCAGCACCCCTGCATTACAGAGGCAGAATGTGATGCATGAAAATTTAAAATCTTGGAATTAAGATGGTCAGGAGGTCACTATAGAGGTTTATAAAATATTAGGATTTAAAAACACCTAAATTATCATCTAGTTCAATTTCTCAATTTACAGAAGGGAAAACAAGTTCCGAGTGAAAAGATGTTTACACGAAGATGCACTCTGAGAGTCCGTGTCCAAGCTGGGAGTAGAGCCAGCTCTTGTAACCCTTAGACAAGGGCCCTTCCCCCTCCACTGTGCTGTGTCGTTGCTTTAGGTGGGGAAAGCACATGAAACAAAGTGTAAGCCACAATTAACCAATACTACACCTGATCCATATGCCCTCTACTGCTCCCTGCAGGGTTGTCTGTCCACAACTCCAAGATCCCTCTGGCAAGAGAAGGGGCTCATGGCAAGGGACACCTCACCCCATCCAAGTACCTCACTCCATGAAGTCTCTAGGAACACCACCCCACCCTTCAAAACTCTACTCACTACTGAGCCAACCATTCCAAAAAAAAGCAATTTGGAACTATGCCCAAAGGGCTATAAAAATGTGCACCCTTTGACCCAGCAACACCACTTCTAGATCCGTATCCCAAAGAGATCATAAAAACAGGAAAAGGAGCTACATGCACAAAAATATTTACAGCAACTCTTTCTGTGGTGGCAAAGAACTGGAAATCGAGGGGATGTTCATCAATCAGGGAATGGCTGAGCAAGGTGTGGTATATGATTATAGTGGAATACTTTTGTGCTATAAGAAATGATGAGCAAGTGGACTTCAGGAAAACCTGGAAAGTCTCATATGAACTGATGCTGAGTAAAGGGAGCAGAATGAGAAGAACACTGTATACACTGTCACAGCCCCAGTGTTACTTAGCTCTTCTCAGCAATGCAAAGATCTAGGACAACTCCGAAAGATTCATAATGGAAAATGCTATCCATATCCAGAGAAAGAACTCTGGAGTCTGAATGTGGATGGAAGCAGAATATTTGTTCTCTTTTTCTTTTGCTATTTTGTTTTTTCTTTCTCATGGTTCCTCTCATCAGTTCTGATTCTTCTTTACATCATGACTAATGTGAAAATATGTTTAATATGAATGTATAAGTAGAGTCTGTATCAGATTGCATATTGTCTTGGGGAGGGGGAGAAAATTTAAAACTCAAAATCTTATGGAAGTGGATCTCAAAAACTAAAATTAATTTTTTAAAAAAACAACTATACTCACCGAGGCTTTGCACACAGAATCAGCATGAAATCTACTAAAATTGCTTTTGTTGTAGACGGGTAATCCTTTCAAAAAATCTGCCTGAAAAAGACACAAGAAGAGATCTTGTAGCATCAGTAAGAGACAATGGACAGACCAGCCAGCAAAGAGTAAAAGATGACCTCTAGGGTCTCAGGACAGGGGTCATGTAGGTAAAGATTCAATGCTGCCCTTTGCTGTGAGTGATAAGCAAAGTCACCTATTCCACCCCTCAGGTTCCTGCAGGATTCCCCACCACTCAGGACCCTTCAGACAATGTGGCCAAATAGTAAGGGAGAAAGAAAAGTT
>CM053773.1:199829223-199850725 GCA_028658325.1 Potorous gilbertii
GGGGGCAGTCCTAGGGCAAGGAGGAGCACTAGTACACCAGAGCTTGCAGGCCACAGTGGAACAGGGACCCTCATCACAGTTCCAGGGCATGAAAAAGTGCTTGTAGTTGATCACAGACCAGACCACAGGCCAAGAGAGCAGTAAACATACATCTCCTTACACTGTACCACCTTGAAAGAACTGAAAATTAACAGGTCCCTAGAAGTATCCCTGAAAACAGCTGCACAAAACCCTCTACCCTGAAAACAGAGTTAAAAGTCAAGTAATAGTCTGAGAAAATGAACAAAAGTCTGACTACAGGAAATTACTATGGTGACAAGGAAGATCAAAACACAGACTCAGAAGAAGGTAACAAAGTCAAAGATCCTACCTCCAAAGCCTCTGAGAAAAATGTGAATTGATCTCAGGCCATGGAAGGGCTAAAAAGGCATTTTTGAAAATCAAGTAAAAGAGGTAGAGGAAAAATTGGGAAGAGAAATGAGAGTGATGCAAGAAAATCATGAAAAAAGAGTCAAGAGCTTGGTAAAGGAAAATACTGAAGGAAATAACACCTTAAAAAACAGACTAGGCCAAATAATAAAAGAGGTACCAAAAAATGAGGAGAAGAATGTATTGAAAGGCAGAATTGGTCAAATGGAAAAAGAGGCAAAAAAATTCACTGAAGAAAAAACTTCTTAAAAAGTAGAATTGGTCAAGTGGAAAAGGAAGTACAAAAGCTCACTAAAGAAAATAATTCCTTAAAAATCAGAATGGAGCAAATGGAAGGTAAAGATTTTATGAGAAAGCAAAAAACAATAAAGCAAAACCAAAAGAATGAAAAAAATAGAAGACAATGTGAAATATCTCATTGGAAAAATAACTGACCTGGAAAGTAGATCCAGGAGATATAATTTAAAAATTATTGGACGACCTGAAAACGATGATCAAAAAAACAGCCTAGTCTAGTCATCTTCCAATAAATCATAAAGGAAAACTGTCCTGATATCCTAGAACCGGAGGGTAAAACAGAAATTGAAAGAATCTATCATCTCCTGAAAAAGATCCCAAAAGGAAAATTCCCAGGAATACATATATGTATGTATATATATGTATATATATATATATATATATATATATATATACATATATATGTATATGTATGTGTGTATATGAATATATATATATTTATATACATACACACACATGACATATGTCATAGCCAAACCCCAGAGCTCCCAGGTCAAGAAGAAAATATTGTAGGCAGTCAGAAGGAAACAATTCAAGTCTCACGGAGCTACAGTCAGGATAACGCAAGATTTAGCAGCTCCTAAATTAAAAGAAAAAAGGGTTTGGAATATGATATTCTGGATCACAGAGGAGCTAGGTTCACAACCAAGAATTACCTATCCAGCAAAACTGAGTGTAATCCTTCAGGGGAAACAATGGATCTTCAACAAAAGATAGAACTTTCAAGCATTCTTGATGAAAGACCATAGCTGAATAGAAAATTTAACTTTCAAATACAAGACTGAATCATAAAAAGGTAAATAGCCAATTTTATTTGAATTTGTTATTATCATCTGAATATTGAGCATGTCTTGAAAGGCAAATATGTTTTGATTATAAATATTAGATCTGCACTGTCTTGAAATTGACTACTCAATATATTTATGTATCCCATCCCAGAACTTTTTCTGACAATTGCAATGATTTTAATAACTTTTAAATGAATTCAGTTGTGTATCAGGGGTCATCATCATTTTTTTTAAGTGTCTCTTAATAATAATTACTATTATATTAATAATATAATTTCCTAGCAAGATCTCATCCTCCTAGGGAAGGGATATCTAGCTAAAAGAAAATAGCTAGAGAGATATTTTTTCAGTTAGTTTTAATAAATAATTGTAACAAGATCAAGTAATTATATATGTCCACTATCAAATTTGGGTTCAGAATTTTTCAGTTATTTGAATTTGCCAACTTAAAAATGTAAATTCTCTGGTCTAGTAATGTTTATATTAGTCCTAATAAGGTTTGACCCAGCTCTCACTACCTGATCTAGTCATTACATAGCAAACTAAAATTGTATCATGATCTATTTTGTTTGAGATTTTTAACAGAGAAGGGGATCTCTGCAAGTGACCTGAACTGGAAAAGGAAATTCAGTTGCTCTGAAGCCCCACTCATTCCAGTATTCCTAGGAGGAGAGATCTCCAAAGGACCACAGAACTGCTTCAGACAATGTTTCAGAGACTAGACAACTGTATAAAATGTGACAAGCAAGCATGACACCTTTTTCATAATCTCCCTCCACAAATGATTTCTAATTCATCTGTTGCTGAGCTTTCAGTATTTGGAACCTCGAATCATCCTTTTTCAGTCTCCTACTCTGGCCTTTCCTTTACCCTTCTTCCCTTCCCCAAAACTGGACCCTCACCTAAGGGTTCTTCTAGGCCCTCCTGATTTAAGAGTGATTAGCAACTGTTGCTGTTTCCCTCCCAGCCTGAAGTGTTTCTTTTACTTTGCTGCATTAAAGGGGCCATTCCCTTGCTACTTCTTAAACAGGCCTATTCAATAAATAGGTGTTACCTCACCCTAAGTGAATACCTGCATAGACCTTGGTCTAAAGGGGCCAAGATCTCCCAGTACATCCTGGACCATCTCCAGTCATCCTGATGAATATCTGGTCACTGGATTCAGATGGCTTTGGAGGAGAAGTGAGGCTGGTGACCTGCATAGCCTTCCCTCACTCAAGACAAAGTCAAGTTCAAGTCATGTCATTATTTCTCTGATGGCATGGTCTTCTTCAGCAACAAAGGACGAGCACAACAGCACAACTTTGGCCTTTACTCCATCACTGACAGCAATGACTGAGAATTCTTTTGTTCATGGATCTCAAACTATTCCTTCCTATGTTACAACTGTACAGAACTACTTGTTGTCTGTAGGAATGCTGCTTCTCATCACCATAGTGGGGTGTCTTTTGTCAAAATTGCTTGAATTGTTTTCATAAACTCAAAAGATTTCTAGAACCTGTATGTAGGATAGACAATGCTTGTGTTGCTGTGCTTGAACAAATGCCCTATGGTCCCCTAATATACATATCTTGTAGGGCATGTTTTATTAGGAGGTACCTGTCTCTCATGGTTCTTGGTCAGTGAGTCACCTCAGACATTTATTAAATATTCAGTATATTATGAGTTAATGTTTAATCAAATGGAACATAATCAGTATGTTATAAGTTGCGCCCATTTCCCTCTTCTCTAACATCACCTTTGTGTCTCAGTAAAGGGACTGCCCCGTTCTGGTTTTGTGTTGCCCATGGAGGATTGCCCTCCATGCATTTAGACTGTATGAATCCAAAGAAAGACTAAGGTCTTTCTGCAGCTGTGGCAGGGAAGCAGGGGGAGGGGAGGCCTACGGGAAATGTGAGAAATAATTCATTTGAACTCCTACTCTATTCCAATCAATATTGATCAGTTTTTATATTCTACATAAATCATATAGGGATACATAGGTTCTTATCGTGGGCCTCAAACTTTAATGTAATATAATGTTCACTACTCATTTACCAAGTTATGAGGCTCACTTGCACAACGACAAGAATCCTGACAAAGATATTTCCATTCTATTTTATTCAAATTCCATGTCCAAACCCAGCATGGGGGGGGGATGCCTATGCTTTGGAAAGTCCCCCAACTTATTTTTGTACCTGTGGACCATTCTCTCTTGTCCACCATGGGCAGGTGAGCATCTTATGACCACTTAGTCAGTGGAGATGCCCCATGCTTCACCCAATCTGTGGACCTCACCCCCCTGCTAATATGTCATTTTTGTTCCTCAAGAGCAAGATCTATCAACCAATAAGATTCTGTATTTTGCCATGCCTCTTTTTCATATTTGAATATCAAATCCTATAAAAACAAAGTACTGGAAGAAGGGGGAATTTCAGAAGGTCCACTTCATCAGAGGGGATGATAGACCCTTTAATAAAGTGGCATTGGCTCAGAGCTCTTTTATTGTAGGTTGGACAGTTTTCATCCCCACACCGCAATAATTCAGACAAAATAATATTGAGAATCTGAACTAGGGAAGTGATATATGAGTAGAGAGAAGGGAACACATACAAGAAATTTTGTGGAGAAAGAAATTACAAGATTTTCAAATGATTCATTACATGCAGGGAGGGAGAGGAGTAAAGTATGATAGCAAGACTATGAACTTGGGTCGACAGAAGGATGGTGGTACCCTTAACTGTATAAGGAAGTCTAGAGGAAGGATGGTTTGTGGAAAAAAAATTTAGTTCTATGCCTTGCAAAATTATAAAACTGTGTAGACTCTTTGACTCAGCTATACTACTACTAGGTCTATCCCCTAAAGGGATCAGAGGAAAAGGAACTATATATACAAAAACATTTATAGCAAATTTTATCATAATAGCCCCAATTTGGAATGTGGGGAATAGCTGGACAAAATTATGATACATTAATGTAATGGAATATTATTGTACCATAAGAAATAAAAATAAAATGGACATGTTAGAGGAAATTGGAAAGACTTATATGAACTAAGAGAAAGTGAAGTGAACACAGTGAGGAGAACAATTTATGCAGACAGCACTACAGAGGAAAAACAACTTTGAAAAACTTGAGATTTCTGATCAATGCAATGGTAAACCTACCGATCCAGAAGACTGTGGATGGAATTCTATACTTGAGGCAGCCAGGTGGGACAGTGGTTGAAGGATCAGCCCTGAACTCAGGAGGATCTGAGTTCAAATCAGACCTCAGACATTTACTAGCTGTGTGACCCTCAGGAAGTCAATTTCTGAAGGTCAGACTCGTTTTCTATTTTCACTGAACCTTTGGAGAGACTGGAGATGAGTTGGAAACAGTCCAGGAAGCTATGACTATGGTTGGCAGACTAGAGGCTCTGAAAGTTGGTATAGGCAAACACACCAGGCATTGGACCATCACACTGTATGTCAACGGTATCTGCAAAAATAATGGAAGAGAAGGGGCACAAGCAGGTATTGGTGTCTACTGGGGACCAGATCATGATCCAAACATGGTGGGTACACATTCCTGATGACAGACAAACCGAACTGCATCACTAGAAGCTGCTAATGAAAGGGTTGAGCAAGCATAGGTCCCAAATAAGGGCAGACTTATTGTGTGCACAGATAACCAACTTATCACCAAAGGTATGCATGAATGAATTGACAACTGGAAACAAAATGGCTGGAAAACACATAAAAAATTGTTGTCCATACAGACCAACTGACTAAGCTGGAAAATATGTCTTGGAACATGAATGTTGAGTGGAAGTATGCACCTGCTCGTTCGAAAGCTGGAGGCAATGCTGGAACTTAAAGATTAGCCAGAGAAGAAGATTCAGTCAATACTTGCATATGGTAAAATTTCAAGTGTCACTCTCTTTAACCCTGCAATAGAGTCTCCAAATCAATCTCTTTACCCTTTCCTTCACCTTGTGTTGGAGCTGTCTTCCATAGATATCTTTGGTCATTTCCTTCATATGTTTTCTGTTTTTCTATGTGCTATTTTAATTCTCCTCAATAATATTATATTACTCAAAATGTTATAAACATACTATAAACCACTGTAAAATTGTTCACATGTACTAATAATAAGAGAAAGGTAGATATCCTCATCTCTGTCAGATCCAACTGAACTCTGACTTGCTCAACTCTTGCCCCAGACCCCCGAGAAACCAATTCAGACTGCCTGATTGCTCCTATGATTTGAGGTACTTTTCCTTCAGGTAAAATAGACTATGAAACAAACTTCGTCATCTGCTTTGATATACCTTTCCTGTCTTTACCATTTTCCTTGCTTGTATGCCCTACAAGTATCCCAATATCATCAATCTAAAGATGCCAGTCTGGGCATGTCATTTGCCCCTCTGATGCATTCTTATGACTTTGAGGACTTGGACCTTTTTTTTCCCCTTAATTTATTTATTTATTTTAAGTTTTCAACAATCATTTCCACAAAATTTTGAGTTCCAAATTTTCTCCCCATCTCTCTCCTCCCCCCACCCCAAAAACACCGAGTATTCTAATTACTCCTACCACAAATCTGCCCTCCCTTCTAACATCCCTCTCTTCCCTTATCCCCATCTTCTCTTTTGTTCTGTAGGGCAAGATAAATGTCTATACCCCATTACCTGTATTTCTTATTTCCCAGTTGTATGCAAGAAGAATACTCAACAGTTGTTTGTAAAACTTTGAATTCCAATTTCTCTTCCTTCCTCCCTCCCCATCCATCCCCACTGGGAAGGCAAGCAATTCAATCAATAAAGGCTATATATGTGTACTTTTGCAAATTATTTTCATAATAGTCATGTTGTGTTTCCCTCCATCCTATCCAGTCCCCCATTTCTTCTATTCTCTCTTTCGACCTTGTCCCTCCCCAAGAGTGCCGACTTCTAATTGCTCCCTCCTCCCGTTGCCCCCGCTTCCATTATCCTCCCACCCTGTTTATCCCCTTCTCTCCCACTTTCCTGTATTGTTAGAGAGGTTTTCATGCCAAAATGAGTGTGAATTTTATTCCTTCCTTGAGTAAATGTGATGAGAGTAAGCTTCATGTTTTCCCTCTCACCTCCCCCCTTTTTCTCTCCATTGAAAAGTCTTTTTCTTGTCTCTTTTACGAGAGATAATTTGGCCCATTCCATTTCTCTCTTTCTCCTCCCAATATATTCCTCTCTCATCCCTTAATTTTATTTTTTTAGATATGATCCCTTCCTATTCAACTCACCCTGTGCTCTCTCTCTCTCTCTCTCTCTCTCTCTGTGTTTGTGTGTATAATCCCACCATCTACCCAGATACTGAAAAAAGTTTCATTGAAAGACCATTTTTCCCCCTGAAGTATTATACTCAGTTTTGCTGAGGAAGACTTCAAACTTTTAAAAGTCTTTTCATTTACCCAGCAACTGAACTCTCTAATATGTCATCTTTCTCCCCCTCTTCCCAAGTGTGAACTTGACCACAGAATATCTTTCTATAGTACTGAACATAGCACTTGGAACTTAGTAGGAATAGGAATTCAATAATTTTCATAATGTCTGGTTTACTACCCCTCCCTGGCCCTTCTGATAAGCGCCATTTTTACTTTATGAAACAAACATCACCTTTTTTTCTACCATTTAAGAAAACCCTTAAGGATTTGACAGTTAGAAAAAATATCAGCAACAAGAAGGGACTTTGGGAAGAGGCCCAAAATGGGTGTTCAGAGATATTTTGATCAATAACTATGTTGAATATTTCACATCTAAAATTTGTTTTTCCTTATAATATGCTTTTTTTCCCCTTTTATAGTTCTGGATATTAATTCCTTTTAGAAGTTTGTAGCAGTTTCTTATAGATTTTGGATGTCAAAGTCAAATAATTAAATTGTTCCTGTTTAAAAGAAGGAAGAAATGGCCAGAGAAGTGAACTTAAAATTCAGAGAGATACATTTTCAGGCAAGATCAATGTAGGAATTGGTTTTGCTGGATTATGCATGTATTGGTATGAAGTTTTGCCCAATGACTAGGGCAAATTCTTTATTAAAAAAAAAAGACAAAGTCTGCTTTAGAAATGTTGAGTTTGACCATTCCCTCTGAAATGGTGATGAGGGATTAGAGTTTGAGTCTAGGGGTGGATACTCTGATCTGGGATCCTCTCCAAGCTAAATATTCACATTTAACAAAGGTGGCATCCCTAAAGCAAAATGACTATCAGAAGAATTAATGTCAACAGCTTAGGACTCTTCTCTGAGGTGAACAGTTTGTTGCTAACTTGGAGGGAAAGTTCACCCAATACACAGTTGGCAAGAGTGATGAAGAAAAGGAGCAGGCAGTTTTCAGAGATTTGGTGTATAGCACTTCATTTTCTCATCTGGGTCAGAACACTCGCAAACACCAAGACTGGTTTGATGAAAATGATGGGGAAATTTAGAAGCTGCTAAATAAAAATGAGAACTCCACAGGATTTACCAGCAGGATAGTTCATCCAGTTCTAAGAAGGAAGCATTTAATTAAATCAAAAGTAAAGTACAAGCAAAGCTTAGAGATATGCAAGATTCCTGACTCAGCAAGAAGTTTTCAGTTTTATGCTGACAGTAACAATCCAAAGTGCTTTTATAATGCCCTGAAGGGTATTTACAGGCCAAAGACCTATGGTGCATTTCAACTTCTAGTGCCCATGGGGCCACACTGATTTATGATAAGGCTATAATACTAGAAACAGGCTGAACACTTCCATAGTATTCTCAACAGATCATCATCAATCAGTGCTAAGGCCATTGACCATTTACCTTAGGTTAAAGTCAATCCCTTCCTAGCTGAAGTTCCAACTGAAGAATAGGTTTTGAGTGCCATTATGCTCCTTTTGGGTGGCAAAGCACATGGTTCTGATTCTATCTCAGCTGAGATTTATAAAGTAGGGGGTCTACTGTTAATACAAAAGCTGAATGAAATTTTCCAGGTTGGCAAGAGGCAAGGTTATGGCAAGAGGCAATATGGCAAGAGGATGTTATCCCCTAGGAGTTCAAGGATGCCTCCACTATCCATCTCTATAAATGTAAAGGAAATAGATTATCCTGTGACAATCATGGGGCAGGGGGAAGGTGTCTCTTAGTCATTGCTGGCAAGATCATTACCAGAGTCCTCCTTAATAGGTTGATCCTTCACCTGTAAGATGGATATTTACCTGAGAGCCAGTGTGGCTTCAGAAAGGGTTGAGGAACAGTCAATATGGTGTTTGTTGCCCTATAATTCCAGAAGAAATGCCAGGAGCAGAATAGAGGTCTGTACACAACGTTTGTATATCTGACCAAGGCCTTTAATACTGTCAGTTGTGAGGGCTTATGGAAAATTATGTCAAAATTTGATTTCCCTGAGAAGTTCATCAGAATTGTACATCAACTTCATGAAGGCATGTTTAACTGGGTTCTGGATAATGGACAATGTTTTCGTGCTTTCCCAGTCACCAGTGGAGTGAAGCCAGGCTGTGGGCTTGTTCCCATGCTTTTTAGCATAATGTTTTTATACATGCTGTCAAATCCTTTCAATGAGGATGAAAATGGCATCAAGATCAGTTACTGCACTAATGGTAAATTCTTCAACTTAAAAAGGCTATAAGCCAAGACCAAGAGTGTTGGTGCATGATTTTCTGTTTGCAGATGATTGTGCACTCAATGCAGCCTCTGAAGCTGAGATGCAACAAAGTATGGATCAATTCTCTGCTGCTTGTGCTAATTTTGGCCTAATAATTAACACCAAGAAAACACAGATGCTCCACCAGCCCCCACCACATCATCTATACGTGGAACTATCAGTTACAGGAAATGGAGTTTTGAATGCTTACCTTGGTAGTGTACTTTCCAGGGATGTACACATTGATAATGAGGTTAACACATGCACTGCCAGAGTTAGCTCAGTGTTTGGGAGGCTCTGAAGGAAAGTATGAGAGAGAAGAGGTATTAGACTGACTACCAAACTGAAGGTCTACAGAGCTGTTGTGCTGACCTACTGTATACCTGTGAAACCTGAACAGTATACCAGCATCATACTAGGAAACTGAATTGCTTCCATTTGAATTGTCTTAGGAAGATTCTGAAGATCTCCTGGCCAGAAAAGATGTCAGACACTGAGGTCCTTTCTCAAACTAAACTGCCAGCCATTCAAACTATGCGTCAGAGAGTGCAACTCCGATGGGCTGGCCACGTTGTTTGAATGCAAAATGTATGCTTGTCAAAAAGACTATTTTATGGAGAACTCACACAGGGCAAGCATTCACATGGTGGTCAGAAGAAGCGATACAGGGACACTCTCATGGTCTCTGTTAAGGACTTTGGAATTGTGTGATAGGGGAGACACTGGCACAGGACTGCTTAACATGGCATGCCCACATCAGAGAAGGTGCTATACTCTAAAGCAGAGCAAAGCAGAATTGAAATAGCTCAAGAGAAATGCAAAATACATAAATTTAGAGAATCTACCACAAATGTTCACATGGACTATTTCTGCCCAGCCTGTGGTAGGGCATTTTGATCATCCACAGTCATACACAATGAAACTTGACTCTAGTACAGGGATGTCACTTTGGCCCTTTTTGAGAATAAAGGACAACAACCAACATAAAGATGACATTTGAATCCAAATGCACTGATAAGATCACAAAGGCCGATTCAACCATTCTGGAGAGCAATTTGGAACTATGCCCAAAGGACTACAAAAATGTGCATACCCTTTGACTTGGAAATATCGCTTCTAGGGCTGTAACCCAAAGATATCATAAAAATGGGAAAAGATCCCACATGTACAAAAATATTTATACCACTCTTTTTGTGGTGATCAAGAAGTGGAAATCAAGGAAATGCCCCATCAATTAGGAAAGGACTGAACAAGCTGTGATATATGAATGTAATGGAATACTATTGTGCTATAAGAAAAGACAAACAGTTGGACTTCAGAAAAACCAGGAAAGACTTATATGAACTGATGTTGAGTGAAATAAGCAGAACTAGGAGAACATTATACACACAGTAACTGCCACAGTATGTGAGGACTGTTTCTGATAGACTTAGCCCTTCACAGCAATGTAAGAACTCAAAACATTCCCAAAGGACTTTTGAGGCAAAATGCCATCTACATCCAAAGAAAAGACTGTGAAACCAGAATGCAGAATGAAGCAGACTGTTTTCTCTTTGTGTTAGGTTGTGGTTTGGTTTTTCTCATGGTTTCTCTCATTCACTTTAATTCTTCTATGCAACATGACTAATGTGAAAATGTGTTTAATAAGAATGTAAGTATAGAACCCATACAAAATTTCATGCTGTCTTGGAGAGAGAGAGGGGAGGGAGGGGGAGAAATTTTAAACTTATAGAAGTGATTGCTGAAAACTTAAAACAAATAAATTAATTAAATTTTTAAAAAGGATAAGATCACAAGGGAAATATATAGAAAAAGTAGAAGAGGACCAGAACAGAAATTTAGGGTATACTCAGTTAGTGGGCATGACATTGATGAAGATCCAGCAAAGGAGAATGAGGAGCAGCCAGACATGAGAAAGACAGAAAGAGAAAGAAAGAGGGAGAGGGAAGGAGAGAGAAAAAGATAAAGAGAGAAAGAAAGAGAAGGGGGGGAAGGGAAGGAGAGAGATAGAGAAAGACAAAGAGACAGAGAGAAAAATGTATCCAGAAGTCAAGAAGAAGGATGAGAAAAAGGCTATCACATTCAATAAAGATATCAGGGATAACTTTGGAGAAAGCAATTGAGTAATGAATTAAGGAACTAGACTGCAAAGGATGGAGGGGAGAATCTGAGGGGACAGTTTTTTCCAGACATTTGGTGGGAGAAGAGAGAAGAGATGTATGGAAATAGCTTGAAGGGGGTAGTAGGACCTAGTAAAGGTTTTGTTGTTGTTGTTGTTTGTTATTAAGCATTTTTATGTGCTAAGCACCAGGGATATGAAGAAAAGCAAACAATTCCTGCTCTCCATGTGTGCATTCTAATGGGGGAGACATGTAACTATCTATATAGAAGATATATATTGAGTAGATATTAGTTAACCTATTGAGTTTAAGACACCTACAGGATATCCAATTTGAGACAAGCCAAGAAGCAGTTTGAATTGCATGACTTGCTGAAGAGGGAAACTAGAGCTGGATATGGAATATCCATGGACATGGATATGGATATGGAGATATGGAATCATTTGTATATAGATGATAACTGAACTGAAGGGATAAAATGAGATAGTACAGAGTGAAATACGAAGCGGGGCAATGGTAGTCCAAGGCAGAGGCTTCTGGAACTCCCACAGTTAGAGGGCATGACCTGGATCAAGAACTGACAAAAAAGAGTGAGAAGGAGCAATCACAATTGAGAGTACGGGGGCAAGGAGAGATGTGGGACAACTCACATTTCTAGGGCACAAAATATTACCTGAATACTCATTGTTATCACTATCACTGTATAGACGAAGAAAACTAGAAAAAGAGCTTTTTCCACAGTGACATGGCTAGTTAATGTGAGTGCCGGGGTTTAAGCTCCAGCTCTTAACTCCAAATCCAGGGCTCTTTCCTACCAACCAGAAGTCAAAGGCACTAAACAGGGGCAGACCCACTGGATGAGATGGAGGAAGGTCTCTACCAAAATATAACAGTACCACCTCAAATGTTATCTTACATTATCTGTCTCCTGAAGACTTCCATCCCTGAACCCTCTCTCCAACAGGAAAATGGACATGTTAAGGAATAAGTGTTCCATGAGAGCCCACAGTGCATAGAGGAAATTGTGAGCCCAGAGTGGCATAGGATATTATCTGGCTGTCACTCACAACATAGAAGACTGCAGGATGGGCATAGATTCTAAAAGGGATTCTGCCTCTGCAGCATCTCCTGCAGCAGTCCATTCTCTCCTCTGGACAGATGTCATCTGTCTAAATTCAGACCTCCATTACCTCTCATGCTACGGGCTATTGACTGTTCTAGAGGAAAAGTTATGTGCAGTTAAACGAGGGCTAGATTTGGAATCTGAAGATCTGTGTTCAAATCCTCATTTCCCTGCTCCTTACACGTGACGATTCTTAGGTGAGTCATTTCCCTCTTTGGCCCTTATTTCCATCTGTAAAATGAGAAGAGAGATGAATGAATGAAGCCTTTATTAAGCTCTTACAATATGCTAAGAGCTGGGATATAAACAGAAAAGTCAGACAGTGCCTGTTCTCAAGGAGCTCACATTCTAGTGGGGAGAGAACACATTTAGGAGGTTTCAGGTGCAAGTCTGATGGAAAGGTCCTGTGGTCCATAGTAACAAAATAGATGATGTTGCCTCTTCTGTAATGTAACCATCTAACAGTGGCAAGAACTTGGGTGACAAGACCTTTCTTTTCTGGTACAGCAGTAGCTGTGGCTCCACCATGAGCAGGTCCAGGATGCGTCTCCACAGGGTATGCTTTCTAGGAAGATGGTTGCAGGTACTGGGCTGGAAGCCTTGCAATTCTCAAGGCTCTCTGGTTCAGAGTTCTGGGCATTTTCCTTTGGAGTCTGAGGGGACACAGTAGTGACAGCAGTACTCTGCCTTGCCTAGCACATGTTGCCTCCTGTCGCTTCCTCCAGGGTCCTAGGAGCCACTTCAACTAGGTTGGCTTGCCCTCTCTCACAGGACTTACTTTTCCAGATAATGGCCATGAGGACTGATCTGGGGGATCCTGCCACATTTAGGGCTCCTGTGCCTGTTGCTAGTGATGATGAGCCCCCTCTTCTCTCAGTGATAGCTGTGGAAGCTAGACTAGAAACAGGTCTGTTGGCCTTAAGATTTATTTAAAGTATATTCCAATTCTAACTGCCTACTGAATAAAGTTTAAACTCCTTATTTTGGCATTTGAGGCCATTTAGAGTCTGGATCCAACCTTCCCTAAACATCTTTCAAGTAACCAATCTTATCTGTACCTCTGCCTAAAAGTCACCTTTCTTCTACCCTGTCTCTACATGTTGATAACCTACAGTTTCAAAACCCAGTTCAAATGCCACTTTCTCCATGAAACTGCCTCTGAGTATTCCTCCAGCCATATGTCACAGAATCTCAAAGCTGGAAGGAACATAAGTCACTCATCCCAACCTGTATTGGAATAGGAATCTTTTCTACCACAACCAGAAATGGGCCTCAGCCTCTGCAAGAAAGCTTCTAGTAAAGATGAACCTATATCTCCTAAGGTAATCATCTACTTTCAAACAGCTAATAGTTTCAAAGTTTTTCCTTGAATCTACTGATAATCTGCCCCTCTCTAACTTCTACCCAGCTTCTGTCCTACAGTGCCCAGCAAACAAGCTAGCTATATTTTCTTCTCCAGAATAAATAAATATCCCTACTTCCTTCAAATAGTCCTCTCCGGCTTTCTCACCATCCTGGTTGCTGTATTCCAGACACGTTTCGGGCAGCCAACATCTTTCCTAAAATGTGGCAGTTGGAGAACTAAAAGTCAACACTCCAGTTCGTGATTTGACTAAAGCAGAGAAAATCAAGGTTCTCTTGTGGCCTTTTGTTTTTTAATAAAAAATATTTTAATGATTAATGTTTTGACATTGTTTAACAATGTAGCTATATTCAGATGAGCTAAGAATTTATTTTCAGCACACTCAGCACTACTGAGTTTTAGAACTTTTGTACTGAAATATGTAGACTTTTGCAAACTGGTACCTGGAAATGAAGACATCCACATATACATATACACTCTCTAGTTTTGATAAGGTAAATGCAATGCCATGACTTCTTTAAAACAAGTGAAAAAAACCCACAAGATTAATACAAGAATTCATTAGTTCTCCTAAGATATGGATGTTCAAAATTAAAGCATGGTAAATTGCTATTTACATAAATACCAACCCAACAGTCTATACATTTAAATCAATGACTCTCTAAGACACGAGTGGTTAAATGTAATTGCTGCTCAGTGAATAAGGTATTTATTTATTCATAGGCTAAGTTCCAACACCTTAAAGAACATATACAGTAGCTCTCCTGCTGCCTTTTGGTAGAAAATCATGCATATATCATAATTTCTATTACAAGATTGTGTGCTCCTTGTGACAATACCATTTGCATCTCCCCCACAGTGCTGATAATGTCCTCCTCACAGAAGCCAGAGGTCAACATCTGGATAACTGTTTCAGGAATGATCAAGCATGAGCTGGTTATGGTGACAATGACATCAAGGAAGCTGCTTTCTCCCTAGGGCACCAACCTACCTACCTCTCCTCTTGATTTTCATGTCTCTGCCAACAGTAGGACCATCATTATAGTACCTCAGACTCAAAATGTCAGGGTTATCTTTTACTCTTGTCTCCTAGATCCCATACTTCAAATGAATCACCACATCTTGTGCACTTTACTTGCACCACAGCTCTCATATTCATTCCTACCATCCCACTTTCATTGCTACTCTTTTGTGTATTTGTTAACTATTTTGAGGCAGGTTCTTTCTCACCAGGGTTGAATATGTATAGTAGCCCTTCACAGTCTGATCCCTTTACAAGGACAGGAATCTTTGATCTTCCTTCTTTCCAATATGAGTTGGTTTGTTTCTCTGTAAGCAACCTGGTGGATCCCTGATCTTATGGATTCCTCATATTGGTGCAGGTCTTAGTATGGATACCCAATTTCCTTAGCCCTGCTGCTCAGAACTCTTGTGTGTTAGAGTAATCCATCAGCTTCAGACTCCCCAATCAGAGATTACAGGCATGGACCTGGCCTAGTCCTTAAATGCCCTCTCACCTAAGCCACTAGAAGGACCTCCTAATCATCCTCCCTGCCTTTAGACTTTCCTCCAATCTATCATGCCCACCAATCATTTTCCTAAAACTCAGGTCTGATCATCTCCCTTCTAGCCTCAGATGCCTCTTATAGGACCCTACAGAAAAAAGCTCAAACTCAGCTGACACTCGAGGTCCTCCAGAATAGGATTCCAACCCAAAGATTGTTTCATCTCACACACCAGTTTCTAAACACATCTTGTGAGTTCCCCCTTCTGTGTCTTTGCTCATACTCTTCTCTATGTCTGCAATGTTCTGCACACACACCCCTTCCCTGCTCCTTATCCTTGTCTGTTGATAAATATATCTGCCTATCCTCAAAACCTTCAATGAATCCCTAGTCAGAAGTCATTGCTCCTTCTTCAGACTATTTCTGGTACTTTAGTGCCCTTATGAACACATGACTTCAAAACATCCTTATTTATCTCTTCACACTTTCACTATAAGTCGATCCCTTCTATGACCCAATCACTACCTGAGTGATATTCTTTATGAACTGCTATGATCATGTTACTCCTATTCAAAAACCTCTGGTTGCTCCCTTTTGCATACTGAATAAAGTTGAAACTTCTTATTTTGCATTCAAGGACATGTAACATCTGGCTCCAGCCTTCCCTGAAAATTCTTCCTTTCCAGTAGTCCATATTCCAATCAAAGTATACTACTCCCCTGTCTCTGATTTCATCCAGCCCACTCCCATCTCAATGCCTTTGAACATGCTGTCCCTCCTCTCCTCCAAATAGCCTATCCCATAGTCACCTGTTGAAATATCTCTCCTTCCTTTATGGTCTAATGCAAATGCTACCTACTCCATAAAACTTTCCTTGAAATCTATCTCCTCCATGTAAAAGCAAACACTTGAATTTCCTGTAACACTGCCTGGTGGCTCTTTGGTTCGATGGAATTCAAACTTGAATCATATCTATTTCCATTCATGTCTATCCCTTTTATTACATGATAAACTGCCTGAGGTCAATGTTATTTGCCATCTCTTTAGTTCCTGCCAAAATGTCTTGCATACATCACAAAATCAGAATTGGAGGAGGCCTTGAAAGCCATCTAGTCTGTCTACAGTTGAAGAATTCACTTTACAACACACCCAACAAAATAGCCACTTGGAAGCTTTCCCTTAAATTCAGATGTGAGGGGAATGGATCCCATTACCTAACAAGCCAGTCAGTTCCACTTTTTGCCTGAGTCTTCACTGTTAAGAAATTTTTCTTTGTCCTCCATTCAGTTGAGAAACTGATAGCCCTAAAGTGAAGTTCTGACCATATCCATCAGTCAATCAACAAACTCCAGTGGTTCCCTACTACCATCCAGTGACACTAGCCTCCTTGTTCTTCCTCAAATAAAATACTCCTTCAGGTTCAAAGCATTTTCACTGACTTAGAACTCTTTTCCTCATCTCTACCTCCAAAGTTCCCTGGCTTCCTTCAAGCCTCAGCCAAATCTTCATCTTCTGCAAGAAGCCTTTCCCAGTCCTCTTTAATCTTAGTGTCTTCTCTCTGAGATTACTTCTGCTTATCCTGTGTGTGTGTGTGTGTGTGTTGGGTGTGTGTGTGTGTGTATCTTGTTTGTACATAGTTGTTTGGGTATTGGCTCCCCTATTAGACTGTGCGCAACTTGAAGGAATTTTCTTTGCATCCCCAGTGCTTAGCACAGTTCTTGGCACATAGTAGGCACTTAAATTCTAGTTGACTAATACTTAACTGTACAATTATCTAGCCCACTTCTATCTTTTCCACAATAACAGGGACTTTATCATGTTTTGGTTCCCTAAAGTCAAACAGAACTAATCTAATCTTCTTCTGCATAGTTTCTTAAAGTACTTACAAACAGCTGTCACCTCTTCCCCCTTGGTGGTCTTTTCTCTGGTAAACATAAAACTCCTTCAGGTGATCTAGTAATGATACAATCTTGAATCCTTGCTGCCCTTCTCTGCCCACTCTTTAGTTCTTCATTGTCTTTCCTAAGCTCTGATTATCCCCAGAACTGAACATGAGGCTCCAGATATGATCTGACCAGTGGAACTGTCCCCTCCTGAAGGGCTGGTTGGTTGGTGTCCTTTATTCTCAAAGACCAAAATGACATCACTATACTAAGGTCAAGTTATAGTGTGTCTGACTGTGGCTGATCAGATCAGTAAGCTCGGGATGTTCTACCACAGATTGGGCACAAATAGTCCATGTGATCATTTGAGGTGGATTCTCTAAATTTGCACATCTCATGTTTCTTTTGAGCTGCTTCAATTCTGCTTTCTCAGAGTTCAGCACCTTCTCTGATGAGGACACGCCATGCTGAGCAGTCCTTTGTCATTGGATCCCATGACATACAATCAATTCCAAAGTTCTTAAGAGCCCTCAGAAAAGTCCTGATGTAGCCTAGCTTTCTTGGCTGTCATCACGCTTGGTATCTAGTAAAGAGTCCAAGGGATAGCCTTAGTAGCAGTGACACCATCAGAGAAAAAAGTCTGCCATAAACCTACATTTGCTTCCCTCCATCCCCCACCAGAAACAATGAGAGGAACTTAAATTGGAGATAACAGAAGCTAAACTTTTAAAGGCTTTAGGCAAAGCCAGGGAATACTTTTTTCATCTGAGCAGAATCCTCAAACCCTCTCTCTAGGCAGACAGCCCATGTCAATCAAAAAAATCACTTTAGGATAAAGCAATCAATGTTGACAACCTGGTGACCTGTCAACAAGTAGCTTTAGGTCTTCAATCACAGAGAACACAAGAAAATGAGTATTTCATCCTACTTCCCCATGAGGAACTCATCCTTCTTTCAGTTCCAAAACCTCAAGTGTCAGATTTTCATCAATAAATGACCACCTAAGGGTATTGATGTGGTTTATCTCCATGCAGGGTCTGAGAGTGGTCCAGAGGGCTTTGAGACTTTGCAAAACCTGCTTTAGGTCCATCCTAAGGGAAAGGGTACTCAGAGGACCTGGGTTCAGATACTATTTCTGATGCTACAGTTATAATCTAGGCAATTCACAACTCCATTGGTCTCAGTAGAACTTGACAACCTCTAAGTTCTCTTCCAATTTTAGATCTATGATCTTACCCCTTCACATCAGGCCTAAATCAGCTTTTCTGCAACTTCTACCCACTGTTCCTAACTGTCCTGCAGGGTCAAGTATGTGTCTAATTCTTCTTTGAAGGTTGTCCTTCAAATCTCAGAAGAGAGCCACCATGTCCCACCCTAACCCCCTAAATCTTCTAGGTCAGTCAACAAACGTCAAAGTACCTACAATGTCCCAAGCACTAAGCTAGCTCTATGATATAACAGCAAACGATAATGAGGGTATTGTACATGCAAACAGCTATGTACAAACAAGGCCTACAGGATAAACAGAAATTAATCAACAAAGAGAAGGCACTAGAACTAAGTGGGAAAGGCTTCTGGTATTAGATGGGATATTAGGTAGGACTTGAAGGAAATAGGAAAGCCAGAAGGTGGAGGTGAGGAAGAACATTCCAGGTTTGTGGACTGCCAGTAAAAATGGAAAGCCAGTCAAGGAGTTGGATGTCTTTTTCAAAGAACAGAAAGGAATCCACTGTCACTGGATCCAAGGCTTATGGAATGGGGATAGTCTAAGGCAGGGGTGGGGAACCTTCAGCCTCAAGGCCACAAGCAGCCCTCTAGATCCGGAAGTGCAGCCCTTTGAGGAATCCAAAATTCATCCAACAAATCCCCTTAACAAAAGGATTTGTTCTGTAAAACTTCAAAAGACCCCACCCAAAGGCCCACAAGGTCACATGTGGCCTCAAGGCAGCAGGTTCCCCCATCCCAGGTCTAAGATTTAAGACTGGAAAGGTGGGTGCGGGTGGGGAGAGTAGCTTGGGAATGGCTTTGAACAGCAAAACAAGCCCTGCCCTTTCAATCTTCCCGAAACACTCCTCACTACCATAATCACCTTCTAGCTCATCTTCATCTTTCCCAAGGTATGATTAGCAGAACTGAACACAGTAAGACTATCTCAAACCTTCTTTCTGGCCACTTTACTGTCTTGCATGCTGCCTGAGATTGGATTTTTAGCTTCCATATTACACAGTTAAGATATCTTGAACTTGCAGTTCAATAAAACCCCAGGTCCTTTTTAATGAACTATTGTCTAGGTACACCTCCATTCTTTATTTGTGTGGTCGATTTTTTGGAATTCAAGTATAGGGCTTCACATTTATTCCATTAAATTACATTTTCATACATATGCTTATAACACCTCCCCCCTCCCCAAACTGCACATCTGGAAAAAGATGACACTCCAACATCTGTGCAGGGTTTACTACTTTAATAATTCTGCAGTTAGTAAATTATCTGACATCATAGAAAGAACTACAATCTTCTAAACCCAAAGAACTTGCAGAAAAAGTCCCACAGTATCAATATACCAAGAAAGGGAAGCCATTGTCCTGGCTTGGTACACAAAAGCTCAAGCTTTGTCTTGGTGATGCTGTCCATCCTTTCTTGCTAATGCAGTTCCTAGGTGTTGTTCACCTTGGCTCCTTGACAGAGACTGCTCAGGGCCTCAGTGGGTCAAGGATTTTCGACCCTTCAACATTCGCCGTAAGATAACCTGGACTCCACCAGGGGTGCTGAGCCTCCGAATCCAACCATGTTTCCGCTTCCGTTTGATGTTACTGGGCTGGTATTCATTGCCTCGGGCCTTAGAACGGAGCTGCTGATAGCACCAAGGAGACAGGGACCTATGCTGTGCCACATGCAAGCTGCCACAGGGATCAGTAGAGACTCGGGTGAGAAGAGTGATAGTCCTGAGCTGGGGCAGCCACGGGAGGAATGATCTAGAGTGAAGGAAGGGGTTTTCTGTGAGCAAGCTCTAGGACAAAGGGGCAACATTGAAGTGTGGATTACAGGCCAAGCTGGTGATCACCCAGAAATTGACCAGTGAAATGCCTATTCCTCTTGGGACTGAAGCTGGGCTATAAACAGCACTGGGCACTAATGGAGTAGAGAAAGGGGTATGGGCTCCAGTAATAACTCATGAGTACACAGTAGGATGTTATAAGATAAATAAAGAACGCAAGTTTTGGAGTCAGGAGACCATGTATCTTGCCTCTGACCACAGACAAGTAAGTTCACTTGGACCTGATTCCTCATTTATAAAATGTCTAATTATTTTTATAATACATACATCCCAGAGTTGTTATCCCATTATAGAAACATTGCAAACACTGGCAGCACTTGGTTATTTACAAATCAGAATCTCACCAGATCCTTACAACGATTCTATGGGGAAGGGAGAGCAAGTAACATTAACTGTCTTTTACAGAGAAGGAAAGGAGGCAATTTCCTCTAGAGAGAGAAGTAACTTAGTGTGTCATCCATAAATTAATGGGAGAGGGGACTGTCTTTTGACTGTACGTAGAGGTTCTCTTCCCTAGCAGCATAGAGACAATCAGCCACCTTCTCCTCCATACCAATTATCCACTGAACTAGACTAAAAGCTCCTCAAGAGCAGGGCTGTCATTAAAAAAAAACAATTATATCCCTAGGACTGAGCACAGGGCTTGCATGAAGCAGGCACTGGCTAAATCTTTGGCTCTCCTCAATTGCTGACCCCTCCTCCTTTTTTTTTTTTTTAACTTAATCTGCCTCCTCCGGAGAGGCCCACCCTACCAAAATCCCATCAAGAGACAGAAACTACCTCAAAGTCACATGGTCAGTGATCAGAATCCCCACTGGAAAGGCTTCACTACCCCCTCCCCCTTTCCAGCTGGAACACATGGAATTTTAAAATGCCCTTCCCTTCTCCCTTCCAGCTCCAACACTGCACACTCTAAGATGCCCTCCTGGCTCTGACATCCCCTATTCTAAGGGTCCCCCTCTATCTTCCTAGTTCAAACATGGTACACTGCACACTGCACCTGGAGTCGGAAAGACCTGCGTTCAAATCCTGCCTCTGACATTAACTAGATGCATAATCATAACACCGTATCTCAGTTTTCTCTGTAAAATGATGGGGCTGATAACCTCTAAAGTCCTTTTCAGATTTAGTGGCCTGTATGCCCCTCCCTCTGCTATAATGTTCCAAGTTCTGAGGCTCCCCTCCCCCTCTCTAACGTGCCACGTTCTAAAACTGTCCTCCTCAGTCCTAAAGTTCCAAGTTCTAAGGTTCCCCTCCTCCACTTCACCTCAAATGTTCCATGTTCTAAGGCTCCCCTCCTCCACTTCACCTCAAA
>CM053773.1:199851225-199869767 GCA_028658325.1 Potorous gilbertii
GATACTGTACACTTTAGTACAAAGAAAGACTATGGAAAGGCAGAAGCCCTCCTTATTTAGAAGTCCCTATGTGACAACTCAACAAGAGTTTCCAACATGAACCATAAAGGAAGGTCACCATCTCACTCCCAGCTGTTATAAAGGGCAAACAGAATCTTTCTATTTAACTCCTAAGAGTGGGCTGTGTTTATGTATCTGCCAGTGCACCAAATACTGGTTGGTCTTTATTCCAGAGGAGATGAAGGGAATGCAGGACTGCCTCTTTACTCTCAGTTAGTGAGGAAAATAGTGTTCCTAGGGGGGAAAAATGCATAATGGAAGTTTAAGAACCGATGGGCATCCTGGGGCTTGTAGTTCAGAGGTACAAGTATTCTGTCTCAACCCTGAGATTTGGAGACTATCCTCATCTGTGCTAGAAGGCAGACTTGAGTCATGCTTAGGAGACCGCTAAGGGGACACTTACAGTCCCTGAGTGATGGATTGAGAGGAAGACATGGGCACTGCAAGGGCTAAGAAGCAATTGCAGCATTAGTGAGGGAGACCATTACCAACCTTGCCCTGGTTTTAATGAGTTAAAACAAAAAACATCAGTAGGATTGTCAATGGGCAAAAAGGAGATTATTGAAGAGAGGGCTGAGCTGTTGCAAAAAAGACCTAAAAGATCAAGGAGGGCCACTGGTCCCATTCAGACATCTCAGAACAGAAAACTTGATAGTTATCAGTGGTACTCACCACCTCAAGAACCAAAGTTCCCTGCAAAAGTCTGTTCTTTCTCCAGTTTCCTCTCTCTAAAACTGTCCAATAACAGATGCCATATACTATGGTCTGTTATCCTGATCTTTTATTTTCAACATTTAGAAGTCTGGGGATAACTAGAGATAAGAAAAAATTTAAATCAGTGCAGAAAACCAAACCTCTGTCCAGGTCCTGGAAATTTTCCTAATTTGGGGTGCTGAACTATTGTGATTGAATTAATAACTTTTTACCAGATAGGTATACTTAAAATAGAGAAAAAGATCCCTTGAACCTGAGAGCTACTTACTGCTCTGGGCTAAAAGGTGAGCTAACTGTTGAAACAGACCATGACAGATTAAATCTCTCAGAGGAAAAGAAGATAGGAAGGAAAGAGTAGCTACCAGAAAAAATTTACACCCTAAAGCCTCTGAAAGAAGATTAGAAAGATGTGAAAAAGATCCAGCCAGGAAGAAGAAACAGAAAGGATCAATTGCCAGCTGGTCATACAACACCTATTACTTACCCATCAATTTGGGTCAGCTAGGTATCTCAGAGGATAGAGTGCTAGACCTGGAGTCAGGAAGTTGTCATTGTTCATTTGTTTCAGTCATATCCAACTCTTTGTGATTTCATTTGGGGTTTTCTTGGCAGAGATACTGGAGGAGTTTGCCATTTTCTTTTCTAGCTCATTTTATAGATAAGGAAACTGAGGCAAACAGAGTTAAGTGACTTGCCCAGGGTCACACAGTCAGTAAGTGTCTGAGGCCAAATTTGAACTCAAGGCTTCCTGACTCAAGGCCTGGCATTCTATCCAGTGTACCACCTAGCTGCTCAGGAAGTCAGAAGTCAGAAGAATGGGAGCATAACACACCAGAAAGGGAGAGGAAAAGGTATCTGATCCCTTTTTGGGGGGGAAGATACCCCCCATATTAAACCCAGTCTATCTGAGTCAAAAGCAGAAGCTTCTTGTGGAAAAGAGTCAAAAACTTCCTGGGTCAAGGATCACAAAAGTCAGAGATTTAAAGTTTGTCCTATAGAAGATGGAGCTATAGCTACTAAGGAAAAAACAGCTTCTTGTGGTCCAAGGAATGTAGTTAAGGATCCACAGGAGCATCAGCAAAATGTAGGTAAAACACTATAATTCACTGTAGTAAAAGGTTGCTCCATTCCCTGGGAAATTTGTTTACACCTGAGCTTAGTAAAGCTACCAGATTCCACCATTTCTTCCTACCTTCTCTTGCTTCTAGAGACTTTCAAATAAAGTCTGCAGTAATTCCCACAACCTGGTTCAGCCACCTTCACCAGAGGCACCAAAGGACAAATAAGACAAATTAGAAACCTGAATTTTTCAATGACAAGAGACTCAGTTCACAGAGACACCTTTAAGCAAAAGGTATACTTTGCAGGTGCTAGAGAAGGAATTCATCAATCAATAAACATTTATTAAGTGCTTCTTATATTCCAGGTGCTATGATAAGCACTGGAAATACAAAAAAAAGGGAGGGGGTGCAAAAACAATCTCTATAAATAGCTTTGGACTCCCTGTGTACAGGACGAGTGTGAAAACAGAGGTTTGAATGGAAAATTCAATGGATTTTGGAAATAGAAAATGGAAAAAGAAAAATATGGAAAGCCTTTGTGGGGAGGACAGGTCTACGGGGTCCAGGTTAAATACAGAAAAAAGTTGTAATAGGCCAAAGGCACTTAATATTCAAAAGGTTCTGATGTGATCCCTTCATGGTTGGCAGGGCTATGTTTTAGAGTGAAGGAAAGATGAATTAGGAATCAGAGGATCTGGATTTAAATCTTGCCTTTGACATTGACTACTCGTGTGACATTGGGCAAGTCATTCAACTTCTGTGCACCTAAATTTCCCATAAATTTATTAGATCCGTCTCTATTTGAGGGAGGAAAACCAAAGAGTGGGGAAGAGTCAAAGGATGGCAGGGACAACTGCTGGGAGCAAAGGACAGCAGCCACTGAGTTGTGGTACACCAAGAAGAGGAGAGTTGCCAACAAAAGGGCAACAAGACGCAGAGCACAGGCATGGAGGAACCTTATCTTATGATGGTGCCCCACTGGGTATTACTGTAAGTCACCAGGACTTTCCTGAAAGGAAAGGTTGCACATTGGATGGGAGGTATCTCTTGACTCTCTGGGAGTTAGGAAGCGAGTCCTTTTTAAATCTTTTATTGTGTAAATAGGACTGTTTTGAAGCTGTATGAGATTATGTGCTTGTAAGGGGAAATGGTGGCTGACAAATATTGAAGTTTCTAGATCCTACTTTGATGTCAGCAGTGGATCCAATAATGAAGAAATCCTCAAAGTGTATTTGAGTTCTTTTTTAGCAGCAAGGATGCTTGGTGAAAAGAAAAGTATAATTAAAGGAAGAATTTGTGAGAATTTACCAAGAGCTTAAATCTATGAGCAAGTATGATTTCATCAAAGATATGTCATGTCAGACTAGCTTCATTTTCTTCTTTGACAGGCTGACTAGAATGGTACTGATCCAAGGAATGCTTTAAAAAAGTATACCTTAATTTCATCAAAGCATTTGATAAAGCCTGTCATACCATTTTTGTGGAAGAGATGTAGTACTATGGACTAAATTTGTAGTTGATGCAGAACTTGGAGGGATAGTTGATATATTGGATGGCAGTCACCTTCAAAAACACCTAAGTTAGATTATTGGACCAAATTCAGTAAGTTTGGATTTAATGGGAATAAATTTAAAAAGATATATTTCATTGTTATATAGCGTCAGTCACATTTGACTCTCTGTGACCTATCTGTGGGATCTTGGCAAAGATACTTTTGCAGTGGTTTGCCATTTCCTTGTCCTTTTACAGAGGGGGAAATTGAGGCAAGCAGAGTGAAATGACTTGCCCAGGGTCTGAGGCTAGATTTGAACTCAGGTCCTTCCAACTCCAGGGTAAACTCTCTATGCACTGCACCACCTAGCTGCTCTACCTCAGTTTAAAAAACATTGATTTCAGGGGAAGTGAAGGCGTACAGCAGTTCAAATGAAAAAAGGCCTTGGAGTTCTAGTGAACTGGAAGTCCTCAATTGATATAAGTAAAGGAGGTGAAGGTCTTACTGTTTTTTGCCCTGGTCAGAATGTATATACAAAAATAATATGTTCTAATATTTCTGTTTTTAATTTTTTAATCATCTTAAATACAAAATGAGAAAAGAAAAAAATAGAACATTTCTATGTACACAGGAAAACATAAGAGGATTCAATACAAAACAATAAATTTCCATTTCAAGCAAATCTGTACCAAAAATATTACATATAATTTTTAAAGCTATTCCAGATTTTCTATATTTCCTTCTAGGTTTTCTTATGTTTTTTGCTGTTCACTTTTTATTTTTTTTCTCCCTCCCTCCCCCCTCGAGAAGGCTGCAATTAAACACAAATATATACATATGTACACCTATATCTATATACACATATACGTATATACAAACATACATTTATACACATATGTAAGACCATACTATGCATGTTTCTATTTGTCAGTTCTTTCTCTGGAGATAACATCTTCCTTCATAGAGCCAAGTCTTTGTGTGTTTTTCTAAATCAACCAGCTCATCATTTCTTATGTCACAGTAACATTCCATCACAATCATATACCACAGTTTGTTCAACCATTCCCCAATTGAAGGGAACCTATCATTTTAGCCAATCTGCTAAGTGGAAAATGACATTTCAATGCTGCTTTAATTTGCATTTCTCTAACAATGATTTAGAGCATTTTATATGATTATGTATATTTTGATTTCTTCATCAAATAACTACCTGTTCATATCCTTTGACCATTTGTCAATTTGAGTATGACTCATATTCTTACAAATTTGACAAAGTTACATATTTGAGTAATGAAACCTTTATCTGAAAGACTGTTTTTAACTTTTCCCCAATTTTCTGCTTCCCTTGTAATCTTGGCTACATTGATTTTATTTATATGAGAACCTTTAAATTTAAAATAATCAAAATTATCCATTTTATACCACAACAAAGCTTTCTACCTCCTCTTTCTTCTTATATTATTCTCTACCCATGAGTTTGATAGGTAATATGTTCTATGTTCTTTTAATTTACTTATGCTATCTCCCTTTTTATCTAGGTCATGTATCTGTTTTGACTATATCTTGGTACATGACTTAATAAATTGGTCTATATGCAATAGCTATCAGACTGCTTTCTAACTTTCAAAATAATTTTTACCAAAAAATGAGTTCTTATCCCAAAAACTTAAATCTTTACATTTATAAAGCACAAAGTTACTATAGTCCTTTACTACTGTGTATTGTATGTCTACTCTGTTCTGCTAATCTACCTTTCTATTTCTTTGCCAGGACAAGATAATTTTGATACTTATTGCCTTATAATAAATACAGTTGAAGGTCTGATATTGCTGAATCTTCTTCCTTTACAATTTTTTTCCCTTAGTTTCTTCAAAATTCTTGACCTTTTGTTCTTCCAAATGAATTTTGCTGTTAGTTTTTCTTACTCAGTAAAAATTTTTTTAGTAACTTGATTGAGATGGCATTGAATGTGGAATATTGTGTTCATTTCTAGGAACCACATTTTGTTTCTTAAGTTTGTTTTATTTGGAATGGAAAAGTATTTTATTTTATTTAAATTTTTTTCAGTTTCAAGTTCTTTTCCTCCCACTAGCCCCTTCCTCCACTTAGAGGGCAAGAAATACAATACCCATAGATACATAGTAAGTCATGCAAAACATATTTCCACATTAGCTGTGTTAGGAACCACATTTTAGGGAAGGCAATGATGAACTGGAAGGCATTCAGAATGAGTCAGTTAGAATGGTAAAGAAATCGTAAGATCTGGAGATCATGCTGGAGACCAGTTGGATGAATTAGGGATGTTTGTCCTAAAAAGAAGACAAAGAAGGATATGGTAGCTGTTTTCAAGTATTTTAAGGGACATACCAGGGAAGTGAGATTATACTTGTTGACCTTGGCCTCAGAGGCAGAACAAGGAGCAAGAATGGGTGGATGTTGCAGAATCCATTGCAACTTGATGTCAGGAAAAAATCTCCTGTTGGACTTTGGCATTGAAAATCCTTTGTAATCTAGCTCTCTTCTGCCTTTCTAGTCTTCTTACCTTTAACCCACCACCATACTTTTCAATCAAGTGATACTAGTCTCTTGGCTAGTCTACAAACAAGACACTCCAGGTCTCAGATCCATTCTCTCTCTCTGTCCCCTATGCCTGGAACATTCTGGCAGCTCCAGTCTGACCACTGACTTTCCTGGCTTCCTTTAACACTCAACTAAAATCTTAACTTCTACCAGAAACCTTCCTCAACCCTTCTGAATTACAGTGCTTCTCTCGGTTAATTATTTCCTATTCATTCTGCCTATAGCTTGCTTGGTAAATGTTTATTTGCATTTTCTCTTTCGCCATTAGATCGTAAGCTCCTTCAAGGCAGGGATTGTCTTTTGCCTCTCTCAGCACTTAGCATAGTGCCTGGCACATAGTAGGTCCTTAATAAAGGTTTAGTGAACTGAATTCTCCATCACTGGAGGTCTGCTAGTGGAGAATGGACAGCAACTTCTCAGTAGTGTCAGTCTCAAATAGAAATGGATCCCTGTGCAACATAATGACTTAGGGACACCAATTGACATTATCTACCTTGAATTGTATTTTTATTTTGTTAAACATTTTCCAAGTAATAATAAATAATAGCTAACATTCATATATAATTTACTGTGTACTAAGCACTGTGGTAAGCAGTTTACACTTCTTATCTCACTTGATCCTTACAACAACTCTGGCAGGTACGTGCTGTCATTATCTCCCTTTTCCAGATGAGGAAACCAAGGCAAATAGGGGTTAATTGACTTGCCCAGAATCACACAGCTAGTAAGTGTCGACTGAAGAATAATTTGAACTTGTCTTCCTGACTCTAGGCCCGGCACTATATCCACTGACTCATTCAGCCGCCTCATATACTTGTTAGAGTAGTTATTGTAGACAAGCTAATTTAAAGACAATCAGCCAAGGAAAAGTTTCATAGAATAACTTCTAAGGGATAAGCAAAGGAGGAAGCAGTTGGAACCTATAATCTATAGAAGATAAAAAGATTCATTCAAGCACTAATGGAAAATTGTTGTGTTTGTTATGTTTAAATAATAATTGTTGAACGCTTCTCAAAAAGAGCTGTTAACCGCTGGGCCAAGGCCCCCAAAGGTATGACCTTCCCGTCAACATAACCTTTGGTAGGTCTTGGATAATGAACGTACTTTTATGCAATCTTAATGAGCAAATGGAGCATGACTGACTTTTGTTCACTGGAGGATACACCTGGGGCTAGTCGATCTGTGACTGGCAGTATATCAGACCTGCTGTTGTACAATGAGAAGGTCATGGACTTTAGACTTATGCAGGCCCAAGTTCAAATACCAACTCTGCCACTCACCAGCTCTGTAACCCTAGATAAGTCTCTTCCCCTGTTTATGATAAAGGAACCTCAATTTCCTGATAAATTAACTGGGAATAACAATGAGTTCCTTGCCTGACTCATGAAACTGTTGTTTCTATTTCTGTTATTTATTTATCTCTTACAAAAAGATCTCAGTTTGGCTGATTATAGCTATGTGACCCTGAGCAAGTCACTTGGCCTCTGATTTCCTCAGTTTCCTCAAGTGTAAAATGTGATAACAATATCTACCTCCCAGGGTTGTTGGAAGAATCAAATAAGATCATGTTTGTAAAGTGCTGTAGCTACCTTAAGGATTTATTAGGTGATACATATCAAGATGTTACTTTAGAGGAAAATTCACATGGCTGTATTTCATTCAGCAAGGATTTATTAAATGTACTTCTGAGCACATGGTAACCTGCCACTCTTGCCTATCTCATTCATCCTTAGGTGGAGACAGTTGCCCCGTCCTCAGAGCTTCCAGTATATCCACTCAGCTGGTGGCCGATGCTGAAATAACCACCTAAAAGCTCAGGGGGTCCCATGACTTCCATACAGTGGCTCTCTGATAACCATCACAAGAGCAGGTATATATATATACATACACACACACATATATATGTGTATATATAGACATACACACACGTATATACGTATATATATACATATATATACATACACACACGTATATATGTATATATATATAGACATACCCACACGTATATATGTATATATATACACTATATATATATACATATATATACATACACACACGTATATATGTATATATATACATATATAGACATACATACACGTATATATGTATATATATAGACACATATATATACATACACACACGTACATATGTATGTATATATATATATAAAACACTTCAAGTTCACAAAGTTTTTTTGTTTTTATTTAATTTTTTTTAAAATTTATTTATATATTTGTTTTTCTTTTAAAAATTGTTTTATTCAATTTGAACTTAAATATAAAGACAAAGAAAAGAATATTTCCATGTACACAGCACAACATAAAAAGAGGATTCAATATAAAACCATGAATTTCCATTTCGTGTTGTTTACTCTTTTTGGAAAAACTATGCAATTAATGCTACCCATTATTTTTAAAGCTACCTTGCTTTTCTGTGCTTCCTTCTCAGTGTTCCTTTATTCTTTGCTGTGTACTTTTTTCTCCCTCCCCATCCCACCCTATAGAAAGTTAACATTAGACACAAATATGTATGTGTGTACATGTATGTCTGTATGTATATGGTATATATTACATATACACACACATATATAAAGCCAAACTATACATACTTCTATTTATTCAGTTCTTTCTCTAGATGTGGATAGCATTGTCCTTCATGAGTCCTTTGTAGTTGGTTTGAGTATTTATAATACTCAAAATTGCTTAGTCATTCAAAGTTGTTTCTTTTTTCCCCCTCATTAAGCTGCTTTAATGTTCTCAAAATTCTGTGACAGATTTTTGGTCAAGTTGTTTCCATTTAAAAATTACTGATTTTAAAAATAATAACTTAAAACTGCCACAAAACAAATGGTCCGCAAAACCATTCCTTTCCTTCTGAAGCTTTTATGATGCATTGTAATCATTAACCAGTCTTTTACCATTAAAGTTAAATGGTCAATTGAGATAAACAGTTCTGAGAGCGTTCTTCCACCACTGATTAAGACTGGAGTGACAGATGTTGTATAGAAGATTCATTTAGCATTCTGAGAAGATTTTGTGACCTTACCAGCTCCAGCAGCCTTCTTGTCAACTGCCTTGATGACACCAACTGCAACAATCTGCCTCATATTACGAACAGCAAAACAATGGAGAGGAGGATAATCAGAGAAACTCTCCACACACATGGGCTTGCCTGGAACCATGTCAACAATGGCGGCATCACCAGATTTCAGGAATTTAGGGCCATCTTCCAGCTTCTTACCAGAATGACAATCAATCTTCTTCAGTTCAGCAAACTTGCAAGTAATGTAGCAGTGTGATAATCCGGAACAGGTGCATAGGCAGCACTGATTTGGTCTGGATGGTTCTGGATAATAACCTGAGCAATGAAACCAACTGCTTCCATGGGTGGATCATTCTTGCTATCACTAGCCCCATTACCATGATGGACCTCTTTGACAGACACGTTCTTGACATTGAAACTTATTCATTGAAATTATAAAATATTATACCCTCAAAACTTCATGGTGCATTTTGACAAACTTTATTTCAGTTGTAACATTGACTGAGGTGACCAGCTTGCTTGGTTTTAGAACACCAGTTTCCACTCAGCCAAAAGGTATAGTACCAATACTGCCAATCTTGTAGACATCTCGAAGGGGTAGATGAAGGGGCTTGTCAGTTGGATGAGTTGGTGGCAGAATGCAATCCAAAACTCCAAGCAGTGTAGTTCCATTAGCATTGACATCCTAACAAGTGGCTTTCTGTCCCTTGAACCAGGTCATATTAGAGCTTGGCTCCAGCATGTTGTCACCATTCCAACCTGAAATTGGTACAAAAGCTTCTGTATCAGGGTTGTAGCCAATTTTCTTAATATAGGTACTGACTTCCTTGACAATTTCCTCATATCTCTTCTGGCTGTAGTGGGGCTTGGTGGAATCCATTTTGTTTACACCAACCATCAGTTGTTTTACACCTAATGTATAAGTCCAAAGGGCATGCTCACAAGTCTGCCCATTCTTTGAGATACCAGCTTCAAATTCACCAACACCAGCAGCAACAATCAGAACAGCACAGTCCACCTGAGATGTGCCTGTAATCATGTCCTTAATGAAGTCTCCGTGTCCTGGAGCATCAATAATGGTCACATAGTACTTGCTGGTGTCAAATTGCTGCAGGAAGATATCAATAATGATACCATGCTCACATTCAGCCTTCAATTCATCCAAGACCCAGGCATATTTAAAGGAGCCCTTTCCCCTCTCAGCAGCCTCCTTCTTGACCTTCTCAATGGTTCTCTTATCAATTTCATCACATTTGTAGAAGAGGTGGCCAGTGGTGGTAGACTTGCCAGAGTCTACATGTCCAAGGATAACAATGTGATTTTTTTTTTCCTTGCCCATTTTTGTGGAAGTTTAGCGATGGTTTTCACAACTCCTGTGTTCTGGCAGCAAACCCGTTGCGATACAGGCAAAGTTGTTCTTAGAATAATATTGTTACTGTGTACAATGTTCTCTTCATTTTGCTCATTTCACTCTTCATAATTTCATGCAAGTCTTTCCATGTTTTTCTAAAATCAATCAGCTTATCATTTCTGAGAAGCACAGTAGTATTCCATTGCAATCATATACCACAATTTCTTCAGCCATTACCCCATCGTTGGGCATCCCTTCAATTTCCAGTTCTTGGTCACCACATGTTTTTGTTTATTCTTCAAAACAACCTTGAGAAGTGACTGGCATTATTATCCTCAGCATTATGGCCCCTGGAGAAAACAGGTCTCGGAGGGAGTAAGGTGAGTAAGTGTTATGGGGAGAATTCAAACCCAGGTCTTTTCCGACCTGAAGTTCAGACTCGTTCCATAATACCACACTGGACATCTGAGGAGAAATTTGGATTCTAAATCTGAATTCACCACTTAACAGCCCTATCACTTTGGGCACTTTATAAATTCACAATGTCACAGAATCTCCAAGCTGTTAGTGATCTCCTAGGGCATCTGGTTCAATGAAACCAAAGACGAATCTTCGCTCCAGTATCTCTTACAAGTGATTGTTCAACTTCCAGAGATGAGAACCCCGTTAGTTCCCAGGGAAGCCCTTTCCACTTTTGAATGATTCTCATGGTCAGAAAGTTTTTCATCTCATTGAGACAAAAGCTATGACTTTCCCTTATTGTTCTTGTTCAGAGGATCAGAATACCTCTTCCATGAAAAAACTCTTAAAAGACTTGAAAATGACTATTTTATCTCTGTAACTATTCTCTACTCTGGGGTAAACCTATTCAGTTCCTCTCACCGTTCTTCATGTACCTGCTATAGAAAAGTGCTATGGAGATGGCAGACACAAGAAGATGCCATTCCAGTGATCAGCAGTTTAGGGATATTTGGACTTAATTTTCTGCAACTGTTCTCAGAGATTTCTGGAAGGGAGGAGTTCACTGTCCATCTTACCGATTTATGTCACACAAGGAGGAACCAAGATGGGTAGTGTCAAGCAGTGTGCCCAATTTCCCTATCCTTTTCTTCATGATATTGTCAGTTCCTGAATAGACAATGGGTATCAGAAACTAAGGATCCAAGGTGGCAGAATAAAGTCAGGGACTTGCCTGAGGTCTCCAAAATTCTTCTCTCTTTAAAATAATGCTTCAAAATGAATTCTGGAGCAGCAGAACCAAATGGTAAAACCATTTCCCAATCCAAGACAATTTAGAAGATTGGTAGAATAGGTCTGTGTCATTGGGGTGAGAGTGAAGTGCAACCCAGTGAAGGAGCCTCAGCAAGCTAGCAGTAGGACCTGGGGGCAACTGAATTGGCCACTGCAGTGGCTTCTGGAGCTCTCAGTCCACAGATGGTAAAAGGGTCAGGCTAGTCAGAAGGAGATTACAGGGACCTTCACTGGCACTGGGAGCAGGACTCTGTTGTGTTGCTTATATGTGGTTCCAGATCACAGTCCCACAGCAAGGATGCAAGGATGTGCACTAGCAGGAGCAGACACCCTAGACATAGTTCCAGGGAGGAAAAGAGTACTTGTGGTCACTCTCAGGCCACAGCATAGGCCAGGAGAGTAGTGATGACACCTCTTCTTAGATTTTACCACATTGGAAGAACTAAGAACTTGAAAGGCCCTCCCATATCCAAACAAGCTCTGAAAGCAGCACAAAAAACTTAAAGTTTGGGACAGTGCTCCCTCCATTCCAGAAGCAGAGCCTAACTTTAACATAAAGTTAAAATTTAAGAAATAGACTGGAAAACGAGTAAACAAAAACAAAAAGTTACTATGGTGATGGGGAAGATCAAAGCATTAACTCAGAAGTAGCCCAAAATGTCAAAACAGTAAAACCTCAAAGAAAACCATGAAATGGTCTCAGGCTCTCAAAAAGAGAATTCTTGAAAGAGCTCAAAAGAAGATTTCAAAATTCAAATAAGAGAGGTGGAGGAAAAGTTGGGAAAAGAAATGAGATTGATGCAAAGAATCATGAGAAAAGAGTCATCCTCTTGGTAAAGGAAATACAAAAAAATTTCTGAAGAAAATAATGACTTAAAAATAGAATAGGTAAAATATAAAAAGAGGCACAAAAATCCATTAAAGAGAAAAAACTCTTTAAAAAAGCAGAATTGGCCATTTGGGGAAAAAATAATGTACAAAAATTCACCGAAGAGAAGAACTTATTAAAAAGCAGAATTGATCAAATGGAAAAGGAGGTATAAAAGCTCACCAATGAAAATAATTCCTTAAAAATTAGAATTGAGCAAGTATAAACTAATGACTCAATGAAACATCAAGAAACAATAAAACAAAATCCAAAGAATGAAAAAAAATTTTAATGTGAAACATCTTATTGGAAAGACAACTGACCTGAAAAATAGATTGAGGAGAGATAATTCAAGAATTATCTGAAAATCATGATAAAAAAAAAAGAACTTAGACATCATATTTTCAGAAATTATCAAACAAAACTACCTTGATAGTCTAGAAGCAGAGTACAAAATAGAAATTGAAAGAATCCACCAATCACTTTCTGAAAGAGATCCCCAATGGAAATTCCCAGGAATATTATAGCCAAATTTCAGAACCCCCAAGTCAAGCAGAAAATATTGGAAGCAGCCAGAAAGAAACAATTCAAGGATGGTGGAGCCACAGTTTGGATAAGACAAGATTTAGCAGTTTCTACATTAAAGGATCAGAGGGCTTGAAATATATTCCAGAAGGCAAAGGAGCTAAGATTACAACCAAGAACCACTTACCCAGAAAAACTGAATATAGTCCTTCAGGGGAAAAAAATGGATATTCAGTAAGAGAAGACTTTCAAACATTCTTGATGAAAAGACCAAAGCCGAATAGAAAATTTGATTTTCAAATACTAGACTCAAGAGAAGAATAAAAAGGTAAACAGGAAAGAGAAATCATAAGGGACGTAATAGAGTTAAACTGTTTACATTCCTACATGGGCAAATGATACTTGTAACTCCTAAGACCTTTCTCATTATTAGAATAGTTAGGAGTATATATAGACTAAGGATACAGGTGTGAGTTGAATATGAAGGAATGATAGCTTTAAAAAAATAAAATTAAAGTGTTAAAGAGGAATGTACCGAGAGAAAGAGAAAAGAAGAGATATAATGGGGTAAATTGTTTCACATAAACAAGGTAAGAAAAAGCTTTTATAGTGTAGGGGAAGAAGTGGGAGGTAAAAGGGAGTGAGTGAGCCTTACTCTCATCAAAACTGGCTCAATGAGAGAATAACTCACATGCTCAGTTGGGTAGTAGAAGAGGAAGGGGATAAGAGAAGGGGGTGTGTGACAGCCGGGAGGGCAAATTGAGAGAGGGGGTAATCAGAAGCAAAACATTCTTGAGCAGGGACAGGGTAAAATGAGAGAGAGAATAGAACAAACAGACTGGGGGATAGGATGGGAGGGAAATACAGTTAGCAATAATAACTGTGAAAAAAAATTGAAGCAAGTTTTTCTGATAAAGATCTCATTTCTCAAACCTATAGAGAACTGAGTCAAATTTATAAAAAGAAGAGCCATTCCCCAACTGATGAATGATCAAAAGATATGAACAATTTTCAGGTGAAGTAATCAGTGCTATCTATAGTTACATTTAAAAAATACTCTAACTTAATATTGATTGGAGAAATGAAAATTAAAACAACTTTGAGATACTACCTCATACCTATTAGATTGTCTAATAGGATAGTAAAGGTAAATGACAAATGTTGGAGCAGAAGTGGGGGAAATGAGACATTAATTCACTGTTGGTGGAGTTGTGAACTGATTCAATCATTTTATAGAGCAAGTTAAAACTATGCTCAAAGGGCTATAAAACCATGCATGCCCTTTGACCTAGCAATACCAATACTAGGTCTGTATCCCAAAAGAGATTTAAAAAAAAGAAAAGGACCTATATGTACAAAAATATTTATAGCAGTTCATTTCTGGGGGCAAAGAATTAGAAATTAAGGGGATGCCCATCAACTGAGGAATGGCTAAACAACTTATAGTATGTGACTATGATGGAATACTATTGTACTGTAAGAAATGATGATCAGGAAGGTCTCAGAAAATCCTGGAAAAACTTGCAAGGACTGGTGCAAAGTGAAGTGTACAAAGTAATAGCATTATTGTAAGCTGTGAATGACTTAGTTATTCTCAGTAATACAATGATCCAAGACAACTTTGAAGGACTTATGATGAAAAATGCTATCCATCCCCAGAGAAAGAACTGATGGTGTTTGAATATAAATAATATTAAAATTCATCTGGAAGAACAAAATGTCCAGAATATCAAGGGAATCAATGAGAAGAAATGCTAGGGAATGTGGTCTAGTAATACCATATCTTAAATTGTATTATAAAGCATCATCAAAACTATTTGGTAGTGGCTAAGAGACAGAGGGGTAGACCAGTGGAATATGTTAGGTACACAAGACACAGTAGTCAATGATTATAACAATCTACTATTTGATGAATCCAAAGACCCTACAGCTTATGAAATAAGAACTCACTATTTGATAAAAATTATTGAGAAAACTGGAAAATCGTATGGCAGAAACTGGGTATAGGCAAACGTCTGACACCATATACCAAAATAAAGTCCAAATGGATACATGATTTAGATATAAAGATTGATACTATAAACCAAATGGATGAATTTGTGACCAAGCAAGAGATAGAGAATATTATGAAATACAAAATGGATAATTTTGATTACAATAAATTGAAAAGTTTTTGCACAAACAAAGCCAATATGTAACCAAGATTAGGAGGGAAGCAGAAAACCGAGAAAGAATTTTTACAACTAATGTCTCTGATTATGGCCTTATTTCTAAAATATATAGAGAATTGAGTCAAATTTACAAGAATAATCATTCCCCAGTTGATAAATGGTTAAAGGATATGAATAGACACTTTTCAGAGGAAGAAATTATAGCTATCTATAGTCATATTTTAAAAAATTCCAAATTACTATTGATTGAAAGGATGCAAATTAAAACAACTCTGAGGTGCCACATCACACCTATCAGATTGGCTAAAATGATAAAACAGGAAAATGATAAATGTTGGAGAAGATGTGGGAAAGTTGGAATACTAATTTATTGTTGATGGAGTTGTGAGTTGATCCAACTATTCTGGAGAGCAATTTGGAACTACACCCAAGAGACTATAAAAATGTGCATACCCTTTGACCCAGCAATACTACTTCAAGGGCTGTATGCAAAAGAGATCATAAAAATAGGAAAAGGAGCCACAGGTACAAAAATATCGATAGCTCTTTCTGTGGTGGACAAGAAGTGGAAATTGAGGGGGATGCCCATCAGTTGGGGAATGGCTGAACAAGTTGTGGCATAGGAATACAATGGAATACTATTGTGCCATAAGAAATGGCACAGGCAGACTTCAGAAAATCTTGGAAAGACTTATATGGACTGGTGCTGACTGAAGTGTGCAAAACTAGGGAGAACATTGTTCACAGTAACAGCCTGTATCAGCAATGAACCTGACATGCACAGGAGGGTCTGCTGTATGGGTTCTAAGAATCCATTTCTAAAAGGAAAGCAAGTTTTGAAGGGTCAACAATCACTTTAACCAAGAACATAGATCCTATTCGTTCAGGGGGAAATGTCAGTAGCCTGAACTTCAGAGAAAATAGAAACAGGGAAATAAAGACCAACAGACAGGGCTTCCAACTGTCTGACTATAAGCAATACATACATCACAGATCAACAGACAGATCCAACTGTCTGACCATTACATACATACATAGTTTCCAGAGAGAGAAGCACCAACATCTGGGTTTTCAAAGCCGAGGTGCTCCTTAGCAGCTTGCCACAATTTCATCTGGCACATAAACCTTCTTCCAAAAACTAAGCCTCAAACAGAACTTCACCTCAGTTATTTATACACTTTTCAGAGTCAGAGGGCAGGACCCTCTGACACTGTAACAGCCACAGTGTACAATGATTAGCCCTTCTCAGCAATGTAAGGACCTAAAACAGTTTGGAAAATGCCACTCACATTTAGAGAAAGCACTATGGAGTCTGAATACAAAGTGAAGCAGATTATTTTCTTTTTTTGTTTTTTCTTCTTTTTCATAATTCATCTCATTCATTTGAATTCTTCTATACAACATGATTAATGTGAAGATGTATTTAATAGGAGTGTATATATAGAGCTTATATCAGATTTCATGCCATCTTGGGGAGGGGATGGAAAATTTAAAACTTATAGAAGTGAATGTTGAAAACTAAAAATAAATTAATTAATTTTAAAAAATTAAATTAAATAAGGGTGGAGCAAAGATGGCAGAATAACAGCACACACTTTCTAGAGTGCTGCCCCCCAACCCAGCCAAATACCTTTAAAAAATGGCTCTAAATAATTTCTGGAGCTGCAGAGCCCACAGAATGATTGAGTGAAGCAAATCTGCAGTCCAAGACAAACAAGAAGGTTGCTGGGAAATATCTATAACTCCACACAGGAGGCAGGGTGTAGTCCAGTGTGGGTCACACCAACACAGAAAGGACTTGAGAAGACCTTGGGGAGACTGAATCTCTTTCACCTGCGGCAGTTTCCAGACTTCCAGATCCCAAAGTGCTGAAGACAAATTGGAAGGCCAGTGGAAAAAGCCTGAGTGTGAGAGAGTGGAGTGGTCCAGCCCCAGCCTCAGGGTGGCAGAGGGGGTGTGGAGGAACTCATAGCAGCCACAGCAGCAGCAGGGGCAGAGACAGCGACTGTTTCTGGGGCTCTAGGCCCACAGATTGTGGTGATGCAAGAAAATTATGAAAAATGAGTCAACTGCTTACTAAAGGAGACTCCAAAAAATGCTGAAGAAAATAAACCTATAAAAAATAGACTAACCCAAATGACAAAAGAGATTCAAAAAGCCAGTGAAGAGAAGAATGCCTTAAAAAGCAGAATTGGCTAGATGGAAAAGAAGGTCCAAAAGTTCACTGAAGAAAATAATTCCTTAAATATTAGAATGGAGCAGATGGAAGCTAATGACTTTATGACAAACCAAGAAATTACCAAACATAACCAAAAGAATGAAAAAATAGAAGATAATGTGAAATATCTCACTGGAAAAACAACTGACCTGGAAAATAGATCCAGGAGAGACAATTTAAAAATTATGGCACTAGGTGCAGGTGGCAGCGACTTCCCCAGCTTTTGGCCCTCTCCCATCCAGCTTTCTTTCTCCAACTCCAACACCTTCCCCCTTGGTAACCATGATGGAGCAGGCCATCTCCTTCGCCAAGGACTTCCTGGCCAGTGGCATTGCTGCTGCGATCTCCAAGACGGTGGTGGCCCCCATTGAGAGAGTCAAGCTGCTGTTGCAGGTGCAGCATGCAAATAAACAAATTGCTGCAGATAAGCAGTACAAAGGCATTGTGGATTGTATAGTCCGAATTCCTAAGGAACAAGGGGTGCTTTCCTTCTGGCGGGGTAACTTAGCAAATGTCATCAGATATTTCCCCACCCAGGCCCTTAACTTTGCCTTTAAGGATAAGTATAAGCAGGTGTTTTTGGGAGGAGTGGACAAACACACACAGTTTTGGAGATATTTTGCTGGCAATCTTGCCTCTGGTGGTGCAGCTGGAGCCACTTCTCTCTGCTTTGTCTACCCCTTGGATTTTGCGAGAACCCGCTTGGCAGCTGATGTTGGGAAATCTGGCACTGAGAGGGAATTCAAAGACCTGGGAGATTGCCTTGTGAAAATCACCAAGTCTGATGGAATCCGTGGCTTGTATCAAGGTTTCAATGTCTCAGTGCAGGGTATCATTATCTATAGAGCAGCTTACTTTGGCATCTATGATACAGCAAAAGGTATACTCCCAGATCCCAAGAACACTCATATTGTGACAAGCTGGATGATTGCACAAACAGTGACTGCTGTAGCAGGTGTGGTCTCTTATCCCTTTGATACAGTAAGGCAGCGAATGATGATGCAGTCTGGTCGCAAAGGAGCTGATATCAAGTACACTGGGACCATTGACTGCTGGAAGAAGATTGCTAAAGATGAGGGTGGCAAAACTTTCTTCAAGGGTGCCTGGTCCAATGTTCTTAGAGGCATGGGTGGAGCTTTCGTGCTTGTCCTGTATGATGAATTGAAGAAAGTAATCTAAGTACATCCTAACTAAGGAACCAGTGAATAT
>CM053773.1:199870267-199910603 GCA_028658325.1 Potorous gilbertii
TTCTTGCATCACTATGGCCCCTCATGGCATGGTTTATGAGCACATTATCTCTGTCATTCCTCATGGTACAAGGTTAGTATTAGTGTATCCATTTTTCCACTTAATAGTATTTTATTTTTTCCAATAACATGTAAAAATAATTTTTAACATTCATTTTTATAAGATTTAGAGTTCTAAATTTTTCTCCCTTTCCCCTCCCCTCCCTAAGAGAAAAGCTGTCTTCTATAGGTTATCATGTTAAACATATTTCCACATCAGTCATGTTGTGAAAGAGAAATCAGCACAAAAGGGGAAAACCATGAGAAGGAAAAACAACCAAAAAACCCAACACAAGTGAAAATAGTACACTTTGACCTGCATTCAGACTCCATGGTTCTTCCTCTGGGTTTGGAGAGCATTTTCCATCGTGAGTCTTTTGGAAATGTCTTGGATCCTTGTATTGCCGAGAAGAGCTAACTCTGTCATAGTTGATCATTGCACAGTGTTGCTGTTACTGTGTTCTGCTCACTTCACTTGGCACCACTTCATTTCTTTCCAGGTTCTTCTGAAATCTACCTGTTTATCATTTCTTATAGTGCAGTAGTATTTCATTACATTCATATACCACAACTTGTTCAACCAATCTCCAATTGATGGGCATCCCTCAATTTCTAATTCTTGGCCACCACAAAAAGTGGGGATAAATATTTTTGTACATGTGGCTCCTTTCCCCTTTTGTGTGACTTCCTTGGGATACAGACCTAGTGCTGGTATTGCTGGATCAAAGGATATGCATAGTTTTATAGCCCATTGGACATAGCTCCAAATTGCTCTCCAGAATGGTTGGATCAGTTCACAACTCCACCAACGATGCATTAGTGTTCCAATTTTCCCCACATCTCCAACATTTATCATTTTTCTTTTCTGTCATATCAGCCAATCTGATAGGTGTGATGTGGAACCTTAAAGTTGTTTTAATTTGCATTTCTCTAATCAGTAGTGATTTGGAGTACTTTTTTTGGAGGAGAGAAGGCAGAGTAATTGGGGTTAAGTGACTTGCCCAAGGTCACGCAGCTAGTAAGTGTCAAGTGTCTAAGGTTGGATTTGAATGCAGGTTGTCCTGCCTCTAAGACTGATGCTGTATTCACCGTGCTGCCCCTAGAGCATTTTTTCCTATGACTATAGATAGCTTTAATTTCTTCATCTGAAAACTGCCTGTTCGTGTTTTTTGACCATTTATCAGTTGGGGAATGATTTGTATTTTTATAAATTTTGACTCAGTTCTCTGTGTGTTTGAGAAGTGAGGCCTTTACCAGAAACACTGGCTGTAAAAATTGTTTTCCAGCTTTCTGCTTTCCTTCTAATTTTGATTGCGTTGGTTTTATTTGTGCAAAATCTTTTTAATTTAATGTAATCAAAATTATCCTTGGTACTCTTTCAGAGGAGGTGGCTGTCTTCTGAACTGACTTTCCAGGTTGAGCTTGAGGTTCCCAACCATGGAGCCAGGAGAATCTGGAAGTACTGCAGATGAGGAGGAGGAGCGAGTGATGGAGCAGAGGCCTCGGACTCGATCCAACCCAGAGGGAGCTGAAGACCGAGCCCTGAGTGCCCAAGCTAGTGTGGGGAATCGGAGTGAAGGGGAGGGTGAGGCAGCCAGCGCTGATGACAGTCCACAGAACCCACCCAGCACCAATGGCAAGCCCTGGCAGGTGCCACCACAGACTCCAGAATTTCAAGTCCGGACTCCCAGGGTCAATTGCCCAGAGAAGGTGGTATGTATCAGCTTCTGGCTTGAAGAAACTGGGAGATGTTTGTTTTAGCACTGATTGTGGTAGCACAAGCCCTCAGTGCAGAGTTCTCAACTGCACAAGCATGACGGCAAGAGAGGACCTGGAATGAGAGGGATGGGCAACCATGCATATGGATGGCCCAGAAAACTTGAAGGGTCTCATATCTGTGAGTGTGTACCTAGTATGAGTCTACGTAGGCAGAGACTTTTAACTTTCCTGTTTCTAGGATACTATGCCTAGTACAGGAGTCAGGATAATTAAACCCCAGAAAATTTTTATAATACTTTGCAGCCTGGTGTTGTCCTCTGGGATGCTGCTTTTATAGCAACCTTATTTTCACTTAAGTGCTGTTGTCTCTTCAAAGGCTTAGCTGAAGCCAGTTGGCCAGGAGCTAATATTGAATTCCTTTTGTACCCTCTTCCCCAGCCAGAGTTGGGAGGAACCCGGGTTCTCGTCTTGGCTTTGCAAGAGCCCCCTCCCTGGGGCCTCAATGTCCTCACCTGTAAAAATGAATGTGTTGGAATAAATGATTAAATTTTACTTTTTTCAGTCAATGAAAGTCCATCTTCTTTTACATTTCCTCCCTCCCCTCATTCTCCATGGCCTCTTAATCCCTTGAGAATAAAATGAAAAGGCAGCCCCTGTTCAAAACATGTAGTGAAACAATAAATCCTCCCATTCTAGGTGGAATAGGTGCCCACCATGCCCATTCCACAGTGAGACTGGATTACATTATCATACTGGCTCACCTTTATAGCACTTCCCAGTTAACACAGTACTCTGCACCTCTTGATCCTTGCCACAATTTTGCAAGGTAGGATTTTTTGTTCCCATTTTACAAACGAGAGACTGAGGCTCAGGGACACTAGATGTATTTTATCCAGAGACACACGTGTCCTAAACAGTAGAGTTTTAAAATCTTACACAGAGTCTTGTGCAGGTTTTTATGAAGTCCTTATTGGTTGTCTTAAGCCAAAACCAAGATTGTTGTGTCTTAAGTGAACCTCTTTTTAAAAGAATCCCATTCTTGAAGTGACTTTCTTTATCAGAAAAGAAGTCCAAATGGTGAGGCCAGCACAGTTGACCTGAGGTGACATTATTACTTTGCAGCTTGCCTGAGGTTCAAGGGGCTGAATGATTTGCTGGAAATGGGCTGGAGCAGGGTGGGTTAAGTGGGTGTTAAGTGTTTTTAATTTCCTTCTCTCTACCCCTCCCCCAACATCTTTAACACAGATCATATGCCTGGACCTGTCAGAGGAAATGTCTTTGCCAAAACTGGAGTCATTTAATGGGTGAGAGGGTTTTTCTCCCCTAATTTATAAGCATATTTAGACTCTCTGATCCTGCATTCCTTCCACCTTTGGATCCTTGGGTGAGGACAGATGGGAAGGTTGGAGCAGGAAAGGTGGTGGTCCTTGTGGTGCCTTAGCAGGGAGCAGAGTGGACCCATGTATTGGGGAATTGACTTTGGTAGCTCATGAAGCATAAATTGGAGAGGAAACGAGATTAGAAGACCAGTTAGGAAGCAGTTAGACTAATCTAGTTACAAGGGAAACTAGGCTGATAGCAATAGGAATGAGAGAAGACTGGAATCAGTGTAATTTGACAACTGGTTGGACAGGAAGCATAGGGGGCAAAGCCATTTCTATCCATCTTAGCTCCTTTAGTGGCATATCAGTTGTGATCTTAATTTGGGGGGAAAGGGGGACAGTCCAGTTAGAGATTGATGGGGCAGAAACACAGACCATGGTACCCTTTGTTGCATGGGTGGATGGAGGATATCTTAGCCTGATTCTCCTCTGGCCTGGGATCCCATAGAACGTAACAGTGATAATGAGGAGTCCCCTGGGACTTAGTCTCCATCCCTGAAAGGTGCCTTGGCATTGCCTAAAGGCTACTGAGTATCCTCTCTCATCCCTGACCAGCTCAAAGACCAATGCCCTGAACGTGTCCCAGAAGATGATCGAGATGTTTGTTCGGACGAAACACAAGATTGACAAGTGCCACGAGTTTGCCCTGGTGGTGGTAAATGATGACACCACTTGGGTGAGTGAGTGTGGAAGGAGTCCCTGTTCCTCCTCTCCTTCCCCTTCTGCTTCTTTTCCCTTACTCCTTTTCCATTTCTGGGGAAGAAATTAGGTATCCAGCTCACCTGATCTCCAGCTTCCAACAAGGACCTTTCCCTTACCTTAAGTGAACCACAGATGGTCAAATCTAGGTGGACCTGACCTTACAAACATGCAACACAGGATATCAGAGATGGGAATGCCTTCTAATCCTAGACCTGGAAAAGATTTCAGAACATGGAACGTAGAGCTGGCTAACCTTACAACATAGGGAGTCAGAGTTAGGAGAAAGTTTAAAATATTGGATGTCTGAGCTGGCAGTGGGGTCTTAGCGATCAACTATCTGGTCTACGCCATTTCATTTGCAAATGAAAAACAAAGTTCAGAGAGGGGATGTACTTGTAGGTGGCAAAGAGCTGAACCAAGATCGCCTGACTGTTTGTCTAGTGGTCTTTCTGTTATACAGCTTTGTCTTTCCGTGACAGCATGTGAGTTTGACCTAAGTTCATGAGAAACCAGACCACAGAGGCTAGGCATTTGGAGAAAACTACTGGTTAAATTGAAGCTCCTTCATTACTGAGCCCTTTAACTCCTCCCCCTTTTGCCCTGCCTCACATCCTCAGAAAACATTGATTAGTCTAAGGGGGATCCTGGGGATGGGGACTGTTCTAGGACCATTTGAGCTGATATATGGAAGAAATAATACCTTTCTGCCTATCACATGGTTGTCTGGAAGGTGGGGCCTACAGATCAAGAAAGACAAGCAGGTAAGCATCCCTAGTTTTGTTTTTAGCTCTCAGGCTTGACTTCTGACCCCAGGGAGCTGTGCAGCTGCCTCTACGACCTTGAAACCGCTACCTGTGTGGCCTTCAGTATCCTTCTGAAAGGGCCAAGGGGGAGGCTGGGGCAGGGGAGGGAGGGGACCCACAACACCTAGTGGTCATGTGTAGAGAGTGAGGGGTTCAGTAGCCCTGTAGACATTACTTGGTAATAATGGCATCACCTCCAGAGTTGCAAGGAAGAGTCTCTCCCTTGATACAGACAGCCTTGTCTGCTTCCCAGTCTCTTCCCTTCTTTCCCCACATTCTGTTCTATCCCATTTCTCCTTCCCTTTCCAGTCTTAAATTTTTCTACTCCAGTGCTCCTATGGTGACATGGTCACCCCACAGTAATTGTCCAAAGCTCTTTGTCATCGTTGGCCTAACTGCCTTTTCCTGTAGTGGACTTGTGCTTTTGTTTGTAAACTGGAATAGAAAGGGAGGGCTCCCTATCTTTTTTCTGGGGCAGATTGAAATAAGGCTTTGGGAGATGTGAGGGTAACAGAGACATCCAGGAGTTGTGGAGACCTTGAAGAAAGAGCCCCACATTTCCAGAGATGGCGATCTGGTCATCAGAGAACTGACCTTTGGCATTTTCACTGGTCCTTATCTCTCCCATACCAGACTTGGACAGCCTGTTTAACCTTATGTAAGTTATTGCTATTGTCATTTCCTGACACAAAGGTTAGAAGGTCTTGGTGTTTTAGGCAGCATGGTACCATGTTAGTTGGAAGTATTGTGAAGTGCCTGGCATGCCATTTCTTAAGTATTAGTTGATGAGAAGTCAGAGGTTCTCTGAAGTGTCACACACCTCTTCTTCCCTGCTGGTCTAGACAGCAGAAGATTGAGCTTCCAGTCACAGAGAACGTCCAGACCATCCCGCCACCCTACGTAGTGCGGACCATCTTGGTGTACAGTCGTCCTGCCTGCCAGGCCCAGTTTGCCATGATGGAGCCCATAAAGGTAGGTGAGAAAAAGGTTAGGCTGTCTGGAGAAGAACTACCCTTACAATTCTGATGACCAAGTGATCCAGGAATGGGTTTTTTAAGTGAACTTCCTTGTCCCTTGCCCTGATCATCCCACTCTCCTTCTCAAAACCTGCCAGTGGCTCTCTTGTTCCTAGCAATTAAAGCCCAAAATCCTTCTCTTGACATTCACCACCCTTCTCAGTCTAGTCCCACCTTACCTAGCCTCACCTCCCACTGCTGTATTTCTGGTATATTCTGCTCCAGCCAGACTGGACTGCTGAGCTCTCTGAGTTCATCCTGTGCTCTTCTTTCTCTTTTCCTTTTTTTTTTTTTTTTTGCACCATTCCTATACATGGAATGACTTCTCCCCATTGCTTCCTGTTGACAGTCCACCTGCCCATCAAGGCTCTTTAAAGACCCTCTTAAAGTCCAGCCTGGTCTTCTTGAGTTAGAGGTGACTCCTCCCTAGCCCCTCTCAGAACATGTCCCACTAGGCGGTTACCATATTCTGCTTTGGATTTTGTCTGAATACATTTCATATGTCCCTTGTTGGGTTGTGAGATCTTTGAAGGCAAAGACCCAGCCTTATGTCTCCTGTCATATGCCCCTTTCCCCCTCTCCTCATGGTAGCAGGCACAGTGCAGTGTACCTAGTTACTTAGTAAAGGTTTGTTGGACAAAAGGATTGAGTGGACAGATGTGCCAGGAGGGGGTGAACAGGTGCACCATGGTCATTTCCATTTAGACTACTATCAGGAAGTACTTCCTCATTCTGGGTTGTTGCACATGAGCCACGGGCTACTGTGGAATCTGTTTTCTTTGATGGAGGAGCGAACGCTCTTTGTCAGAAGATTTAGGAGTTAAATCTGCATGGAAGTCATGGAGTCGGTGCAGTGTTTCTTGCCACCTTAAAGTTTTTGTCAGAGACCTTTAATGTCCGTATTGTCGCTTTGCTCCTCATAGTAGGCAGGATCAGAGACATTAGCCCCATTTTACAGATAAAGGAACTGAAGCTCGAGATGCCCTCAGGACACAGCTAATGGTCAGAAGAAATTTAAACCCAGGTCTCTCTTGATTCCCAGACCAGCCCCCTTTCTAGAAAAGCACGCTACCTTTTTGATTTTTGAAAAAAAAGTTTACTGTTTTTCTTTCCCTGCAGAAGATGCTTCAGTGTCCATATTTCTTTTTTGATGTGGTATATATCCACAACGGAACTGAAGAAAAAGAAGAGGAAACCAGCTGGAAGGTGAGACGAGAAATGAGGGCAAAGCTGCCAAGCTGTAGAAGAGTAAACTTGTCTTGAAGTCCTGGAAGAAGACTACCATTTTATGGAAGGGTTGGTGTCTGAGCATGTAGAAGGGAAAGCTGTGCTCTTGGAGAGCCAGTGGGAGGTCCTCCAGAACCGATCACGTTTCTATTTGGACCTGGTTATGAGGTTGATAGGTCAGGGGCATCCTAAGGACATCCCATGGTAGATTTTGGAAAAGCATTTCACCAAGTATCTCAGGAATAAAATGGAAAGATAAAGATCCAATGTGAGTAGATGAATTTGGTGCTGGGTGAATGACTGGGTGCAGAGTGGTCACCAATCACTTCTATGTCACCGTGGACTGAGGGCTCTAGTACTGGAGTGCCTTGGAATCTGCCTTTGACTCTTCACAGTTCAACATTCTTATTAAAGCAGAGTTGGTATGTTTATCAGATTTGTAGAGGACAAAACATCTGGGGTGGAGGGTTGTGGTGAAGTTGCTGACGTGTCATTTTATAATGAGATCCCAAAAGATCTCAACTGTCTAGAGTCATTGGCATGATCAGGATCCGGGGTAGGGAACCCGTGACCTTGAGGCCACATGTGGCCCTCAAGGTCCTCAGACATGACCCTTTGACTAAATCCAAATACAAGGACCCAGAGGGCTACATGGGGCCTCATGGCCACGGGCTCCCCATCCCTGATCTAGTAAAATGAAATTTTATTAGGAATAAAGGTAAGGTCCTACATTGGAGTTAAAGAATCAGCAGCCCAAATTCAAGTCTCTAGACAGATGTTTGTGTGAAAAAAATCTGGGGGTTTTAGTAGACCCCAGTGTGACTTAGAAGTGTGATATGACGGCTAGAGCAGCTGATATCATCCTTAGCTGCCATAGTAGAGGCATTGTGCCCAGGATGAGGAGTGTGCTGTGACCCGCTGTCCTCTGGCTTGATCAGACTGCATCTGGAGTATTTTGTTGAGTTCTCCCCAAGAAGGACCATATTTGTGCAAAATCTAAAGATCCAGAGGAGACTCGAGGGAGGGAAAAGGACCTACTAGGAAGATTTGATATCTCTCTCCAGGTATCCAGAAACTTGTGTAGTATAAGAGAGGGATTAGATTTGTTTAGTCTAGGAAGGCAGACCTAGGAACAGCGGATGAAAGCCAGAGGAGGTACATTGTGGCTCTAACAGAGTACGCATAATGTCTTTGTACCTAGAGCTCTCCCATAGTAGAAGGAGGTGGTAGGTTCCTTCTCACCAGAGAGAGCCCTACCAGGCAGCCTGGCTAACCACTCCTCCAGAATATTACGATTCCTGTTCCTGAGTCCCTTCTCGCTTTGAGTTTCTTTGATTCTGTGAGACTAAAGTAATGTCTCAGATCTGTGATATTTTACAGATGTAGAAACTCAGTCCCAGAGAAGTTAAGTGATTCTCTCAGAACCAGGAAGCTAACCCAGGGTTTCTGACTCTGAATCCACTGCCCTTGCCATGACAGGATCCACTACACTTTAATCCTGGGCCTAGCTTATCACTTCCTGAGTGCCACGGTGGCTTGTTCCTGAGAAGGCAGGTCTCAAGGGGGAGAAAGTATTCATGAGAGTTTCCTAAAGCTCTTGAGACAAGATTAGTATTTGAAATAAATACATGCCCACTGGCATATTGGCAGAAGGAGGTGACGGACCCCAATGATAGAAGGCAGCCCCATTACTGCAAAAGCAACATGTGTGCCACCAGATAGCATCTACCGAGCTTCCCCTTTTGTGCTTCCCCTATTGCTCACACTAGCTTTGGGACTGCCAGGAACTCTCCTCTGTTGCCAGTTTGTAAAGAAGTTGAACAAAGGAGGGTGTAAATGTGCTTTCACCCTGTGGTTTGGGTGGGATATTTGCTCAGACACTAACTCACTGTTTGACTGTGGATAAGTCATTCCCCCACCTCCGAGCCTTAGGTTTCCCATTTGAAAAGTGTCTTTCGGGGGCAGGGGGAACTGCACTAGATGAATTCAGAAGTCCCTTCCAGCCTTGACATACTTTAGGGGTGTATGTCTTTGGGACAAAAGGACAGACAGTTGATTGTTGGCTGAGGAGTGTGGAACCTTATCCCTTTGAATCTCTTCCAAATACCTCTCATGTGTCATAGCCTGAAAAGGGTTGGGAAGCCCCAGCCTCAGTAACAAACTACATGGTTAAATAATACATTTGACCTTGAACTATAGAACTATTAGAACTAGTGGGGATCTGATAAAACAGAATGTCAAAGCCTAGAGGGACTCGAATAAAATGTTAGTCCTGGGAGGGCAGGACAGGAATGATAAGTGGCCATTTGTACCATCAAGGACGTTGAGGCTCAAAAGCAGTCATAATTTACCTAGTGGTGCATGTCTCGTAAGTGATTGAAGGACAAAGATAGAACTAGGATATCTTCTGACTCCCAAATAGAGTTTTTTCAACCATCTTAGGCTGCTTCTGAAAAGCTGAGGCCATACCCGGACACACACTGGCTGTGTGACCCTGGGTGGGTCATTGCCAGGGCCCTCAGGCCACAATCTTAAGACCTTCCTCTATGGAGAAGGGGTTGCTCTGCATGGGTGAAGGAATCTCTTCAGGAGCTCCAGATAACAATGAAATCATGAGTTTGGGCACCTCACCCCCAAAGGACAGGGCAGCTGTTGCCTGAATTTGCTGAAGGCAGCAAGTGCGGCATCTTATATCAGCACTTAGTCTCACTCCCAGCCCCACCAAAGAACATGGTTGTTTGAAGGTGGTTACTGGATTTGGAGAGCCCTTTCTACATATTCCTGAGCCTAAACCTGGCCATTTTGGAATGGGGGAAGACCAGAGTTGTGGGGTCTTTGCAGGGGACCTCTCTTTTGATTGCTTGTGCATGGGATCTCTCCTTTGTGTGTCCATGTGGATGCATATGTACCCATGTTTAATGGTCTTTGGCCCCTTCTCACCCTCAGGACACGTACGCCCTCTTTGGAGGCTTGGATTCCAAAGGCACCAGCTACAAGTATGAGGTTTCGCTGGCAGGACCAGCTGTGGAGCTGCATAACTGCATGGCCAAACTCCTGGCACACCCTTTGCAGAGACCTTTCCAGACTCATGCCTCCTATAGCCTTCTAGAGGAAGAAGAACCTGCTGAAATGGAAGCCACCGTTTAAGGCCTGCCTTAAGCCTCTAGGCTCTTTGTTTTCTTTTGTGTGGGATGAATCCGTAAGCCCTGGAAAAAGGTCCTTAGGAACAGTGGTTGTGGCTCCAGTGGAGATGGTGGCTCTTGGCTAAGGTTCAATCAGTGACTGATGTGGGTACATGGACCTGTCTTGCCACAATGCTAAATGCAGTCTGTGGGCCCCATGATGACTTTTGACTATGTATTAAATTGTCAGTATCCATCTGGGTAGGTGTGGTCTCTTGTCCCTCCCCTGGTTCTTGACATTGTACCTAGAATGAGGGGGATATTGCTGCCTTTTACCCTTCTGGGCAAATGACATTTAGAGTACTTTGTTCAGTTGTGGGTGAAGTTTTGTCAAACATTACTAAGTTCTGGGCATAAAAATAAAAAAATCTACAGTCCCTATTCAAGGGGTATATATTCAAGTAGGCCATATTTTAGGAGAAATGGTATTGAATGAGGATGAGAATAGGAGAAGAACCAAGATGGGGGAAAAAAGATTGGGATCCATGCCATGAGGATGGTTTGAAGAAACAGGATATTTACTCTCGAGAATAACATTTAGAAAGGACATCTCTCTTCATAGATATGCAGGGCTGGGACGTGGAAGGAGGGATCAGACTTGGTTTGTTTGGCCCTGGAGTGCAGCAGGGACAGAATTGCAGAGAGGCTGATTCATTGTGTGCATCAGGTAGACATGGAACTACAGGCTATCTGAGGTATTTTCTGTCTCAAATCAGGGCTTGGGGTGTGGAGAAGATGAGGGGTATTGGGAATATTAGCAGAAAATAACTACTTCATGCCTAAGAGTCAGACAAGCTGACTGCCTTGGGCATGCAACATTTTACAGTGGAAGACCACTCACTGGTTCTAGAGTCCGAGGACCTGGGTTCAGATTCCATCTCTGAGGAATGATACCTTTGCCATGTTATTATCAAGATCATAAGATACTATTCATCAGAGATGGCAGCTAAATTCAGGTCCTCAGGCTCTAGAACCAGTGAGTACTCTTTCTACTGCCTTTGTCTGTGAGCCCCGTTCCAGTTCCATATTCATGGTCTTAAGGCTGAAGTCCAAGTGGACTATATAGAACTTGGGCTTAGAGTGTTGTAGAACTTTTCCCAATCAGATTTTCTCTATGGAAGACCATCCTTTAATGAATCCCTCATCCTTTATTGGAAATGGAACAGAATTCGTTCTTGTTCCTTGAAGAGACAGCACCAAGATAGTGGGGAACTACAGGGGATATTGAGTTTGGAGAAGAGATGACTTGAGAGGAATTGGTATTGTCTTTAAGTATCTTGAAGGCTATGGCTTTTGAGGGCAGAATTAGCAAGAGTGTAGCTTTCGCTTCAATATAAGGGACATCCTGAGAAATGGAACTGCTTAAAAGTGGAATGGAGATAGTGACTGCTCCACTAGGTGGCTCAGTATTGTAGCAGGGATAGAAGGGATTCCTGTTCTGGTGGGAGTGGGACTGGAGACATGGGGCTCCTTTTCAAATCAAAGATCCTGCAATTAAGTGATAACTAAAAATATTTTAGCTTAAACTGCTCAGTGACATGTTCAGAAAATCGAAGATCATACATACAGTATGAACCTGAGAATTCATGGTGTCCACGACAGTGCCGTGTTCATCTTTCATTGCTGAAGAAGACCATGCCATCAGAGAAATGAGGACATGACTTGCACTTGGTTTTGAGTGAGGAAGGGCTGTGCAGGTCACCAGCCTCACTTCTCTTCCAGAGCCATCTGAACCCAGTGACCAGACATTCATCAGGATGACTAGAGATGACCCAGGATGCACTAGGAGACCTTGGGCCCTTTAGGCCAAGGTCTTTGCAGGTACTCACTTAGGGTGAATAGCCCTGTTTAAGAAGTAGCCAAGGGCATGACCCCTTTGATGAGTTCAAGAAAAAGAAGGACATCAGGCTGGGAGGGAAACAGCTACAGTTCCTATTGATAATCACTCTAAAGCTAGGAGGGTCCAGAAGAGCCCTTAGGCAGGGGCCCATTGGCGTCCCAGCTTCAGAGTGCAGTAGGCTTAAGGTTTTGGGAAAGGACAGAACAGGACAGGGGAGAGGAAAGGAAAGGAGCCAGTAAAACCCAAATAAACTGGGCATCTTTTGGCCATACAAATTTACCTTCTTTGGAGAGGAGAAAGAAGGGGTGGGGGAGACAGGAGAGGAGGAGTTGAATTACCCAGCTTCTTGGAGATGTCCAGTGATGAGGAATTAATTGGAAGCTTTATTGCATCACTAACAGCTCCAGTTATTAGGAAGTTCATTTTTACATTGATTGGTTTGAAACAGTCCCTATGTACCAAGTACGAAATTGGCTGTAAGTCTCCTCTGGTCAATCAAGATAGGCAATGGCCAAGTCCTGAAGAAGCATCCACCCCCTTCCCCCTTGCCCACCTTAGCTGTGTTCTCCATTTCTGGAGACAGATACACTTTTTTGTTTCACTTCAGGCTGACTTTAGCCACTGACCCGCTATTTAACTTTAGGAGGAAAATTGCAAATCAAAGGGAAGTCCCTAATCAAGTGACTTGACTAATGCCCTGATGACCACTTCCTAGCACTGTTGCCAGGGGAGTCCGGGAGCCCAGGCCCTTGGCATTCCTGTGTCCCACACCAGTGCCAAACAGTTTGGTAGGACCAGCATCGCTCAAGCCTCCCTATGTAACCTTGAGCAATTCCTTTCCGATCCTATGTCCTCACTTGGGCAGTGAACGAGCATCTAGCACTGGACGTACTCTGGGAGGATGTTGCGCATTCCTGCCCGTTGCACAGCCCCTAGCCAGCCCTAAATGCCACTCAGCCTGCCCCACGCCTTATCGCCCGGACCCAGGCTCCATCCAGCTGCTTATCTCAGTTGTTCTGGAGCCTGGGCGAAGTAACCCGTGCTGATCGGAGATCTAGGCAGTCTCGAATGCCACGGCACGTCTGGCACCGCCCCCTGCCCTAGGCTGCTGAGCAGGACCGCCAGTTGTGGGGTGGCGCCGGTTGTGGGGTGGCGCCGGTTGTGGGGTGGCTCGGGTTGCGCAGGCGCACAGAGCAGCGAGGGAAGTTCGAATGGCCGCGATGGGACCTTGGACCGCCGAATGGACCCAAGACAGCTCGGATGGTCCCGGCTCAGCTGAGTCAGGGAGAGGCACAGGCGCGGCCGCCTCGGGTCTGGCGCGGAGGCTTCGAGAGGCGGTGCACGAAGGGCAGGCGCGGTGAGGGCCGGCCCGGGGCGGGCATTCTCCTGAGCTGTCGGGGCTGGGTGTCTTCCGCCCAAAGGAGGGAAGTGCCGGGGAGCCTAGGGCTCTGCTCTCCCTGGGGCCCGGGGCTTGGCTGGGGGTGCTAGGGCCCCGAGCTCCGGTCTGAGGGTTCTCTGTTCCCTGCAGGGAGGTGGAATCGCTGCTACGGCTCGGGGCTGACCCCAACCTGGTGCTGCCGGATGGCGTGGCCGCGGTCCACCTGGCGGCGGGGAGCGCGCGGGCCAGCGGCCTGCAGTGTCTGGCTGTGCTGCTGCAGCACGGAGCCGACCCCAATGCCCGGTATTGCTCTAGGACCCTGCACTCCCCAGGCACCTCCCCAGACCTCCGGGGACACCCCCCGCCCACATACACACATGACCTTGGGACCAACCCCTTCTGTGGGGACTAGAAATCCCTGCCTCAACCTCCCCTTCTCACTCCGACCAACTCCCATCAGTGCCATTCTCTATAGGTGGGGCCCAGGGAGAAGGGAACAGATGGGCATCATGGAATCTGACAACCCTTCAAGGATCCCCCCTCCCCGACCAATCTGAGGGAGGGGGCGTGGCCCCTACTGTCAGAAAGCCTCAGGTCTAAGGTCACAGCTTGTGATCTCAGGCTCTAATTGCCCTGTCTCTAGGTCTGAGGATGCCCTGACCCCTGTGCACGTAGCCGCATCCTGGGGCCGTTACAAGTGCCTGGAGCTACTTCTGAGGGAAGGAGGTGACCCTGAGCTCCAGGACCAGGTGCCCAGGGTTTTTGATGGGCTAGCGTTGAGACTTAGGGTTTCTTTAGTGGGGATATGGGGTGGGAAGGCAGGGTCCTCTAGGATGGGACTGTAGCACTGGGTACCACAGGGCGGGGAGGATTCTCAAGGCTTTATTCTTAGGATGGGAATCGAGCGATGGACCTTGCCCTGGAGCAGGGGAATAAGGAGTGTGTTGAGATCCTGACAGAGCATGCTGGCTCGGAGAAATTGCCCCCTGGCCAAGCTCTTTGCCAAGGAGAGGATCGAGGCAACAGCTTCTCATCAGCCCTGAATGGAGATGACCTTGATACTAGCATCTGGGGACTTTCAGATGTGACTTTTAGCCCCAGGCCTCTGGGCAGCATAGTCAGAGCCCATGTGGATGAGAGTGAGGCAGAGAGTGAAGCTTTGGAGGCTGGGCACACCCTCCCAAGTCAGACTCTCCCAGTTCATCCTCAGACCTCACATGGGAAAGGGCTTGGGGTTTGCAAACTCACTGAACCTGACTTCAGCTTCCCTGCACCCTTCTTTCCCCAACCCACTTCCCCACCTTCACCAGCTCCTAGATTGGATTCTATGCCCCACTTGGCACTGAATGACATCCCCCCCGACCACAGCTGCCTCTTTCACTCGGGCGCAGGATGCTCCTGTGAAGATCAAGATGAAGCAGCCTCCAGCTCTCTCCCTGCTGATACAGGCACTTGCTCTAGTGACTCCTTCCTCACTGCAGAGGAAACCTTTGGCCCTGATGCCCAGGTGCCCAGTGCTGTCCCCTCTAGCCCCATCACCCCAGATGTCACTGGGGCTGTACCATCTCAGCTCAGGAAGGGTGGGTGTGGATCTCAGTCAGGTGGCATGGCAGGGACCAGCCCTACCCAAATAGCACCCTTGGACATGTGTTCCCCAGATAACAAGGCTCCCCAGACATCAGGGCCCCCCAGGAAGGATCTGACTTACTCAGCCCTGAGGGCTGAGCTCAGAGACATGATACTGAATGCTGGGCACTCCCAGTCCACTCTAGATGAGTCAGGCATGCTGCCAGCCACTATGGACCCTGTGACCCATCTCAATGCTCAGTTGAGGGGACTTGTTCTGGGTCCCCCTCCAGAACCCCAAGATTTCTTTACCACTAGGATACCCTGCACGCCCCAGGGCTTGATCTCCCACAATGGTGAAGGCAATAGCTCCTCCCTTTCTGACAAGAGTGTGGAGCAGGGCCCACTCCTGATGACTCTGCCTAGAAGATTTGGCCCAGGCTCCATGAACAATGAGAGTCCCAGGGGAGAAAAGTACCTAACCTTGGACAGTTTAGAACAGGCTAGAGCAGTTCCCCTCACCACCCAGACCAGCAGTTTGGTAGAGATCCCATTTAATGACTTCTTGACTGATGACAAGACTTCCCAGAGTAGTGAGGATGGAGCTAGCATGTGGCTGACAGAGGATGGTGAAGATGAAGACCACTATGTCCCCCAAGACCTCAGGGCCACCTCCTGCTGGAATTGCATCAGGAACTCTCCAGAGCCACCTAGGGCACATCCAATCCTGCATCATCGGCTGCTCCCCAAGGAGCAGTCCCTGCATCCTTCTGAGCCAAAGTCCACAGAATCTCTGCGTGCTGATCCCAAGGCTGGGCCCAGCTTCTTTGATCAGCCTGAGGACACAGTCATAGATGGACAAAGTTGCCGTCATCCATCCACACCCTTCCCACCACGAGACCCTTCCACCCTGTCCAACCAAGAGCTATTGCAGCATCTGCGGGCCCTTGGGGAGAGCCCAGGCCCTGTCACTCCCTTCACCAAACCATACTACCTGAAGCGACTGAAGGAGGGGAGCCCTGGGAGGCCAGCTGGTGAGTTCTCCTCCCTGGGAGGTGATGGGTTTCACTGGGTCTTCTGGATGGAGAGAAATCCCATGTCCAAGAAACAGAGTCTTGGGGAGTCTTCCCAATTATCCTGGAACCTTAAACTCCCAGAATGGCTGTCCTGGCTCTACCAATGATTCACTATGTAATTGGGCAAGTCTCTTCTATGGGCCTCTGTTTCCCTCATCAAGGGATTAGTCTAGATAAATACTATCTCCCCCTCTACAGTGAGAACCCCAATGAGGCTATACTCTGACCCCATTTCCTTTCCTGATCTGCACATGGTCCAGTCCCAGCAAGGTACAGTCCAGAGCTGACCCTGGCCCTGCAAACAGGCTGTGTCCCTAATGCCCAGGATGATGAGGATGTCCTGGCCCAGCAGTTTGACCAGCCAGATTCAACCCAGAGGTGGCGTGAGGGGATTGTTAAGTCAAGTTTCACCTACCTGCTGCTGGATCCCAGGTATGTAAACCACTAGTAGGGATATAGGTGAATATCTTGGTATATAGAGAAAAGAGCCTTGGATGGGTTCAAGCCCTGCCTCTTTCTATGTGACTTTGGGAAAATCTTTTGCCTTCCCTGGATCTTGGTTTCCTCAATGTAAAATAAAGGTTTGATAGGTGGCTCAATGAACAGAGCTCTGGCCTGGAGTCAGGAAGACCCAAGTTTAAATCCAGTTTCAGGTACTTAGTAGTTGTGTGACCCTGAACAAGTCACTTCACCTCTATTTTCCTTAATCCATTGGAGAAGGAAATGGCAAACCACTCTAGTGTCTGCCAAAAAAACCCCATGGACAGTGTTGGGATGCTTTGGTCTACAGGGTCACAGAGTCAGACAAGACTGAAACAGCAACAAACACAGTCCTTTCCAGTTCTAATATTCTCATGCTGTGTTCTACCCTTTGAAGTTCTAAAGTCCCTCCCAGCTCTAAAAATCTATGTTCTAACAGCCCTTCCAGCTCTGACACCCTGTGTTCTAAGGGCCCTCCAAGCTCTGACATCCTGGGTTCTAAGTGTCCTCCCAGCTCTGATACCCTGTGTTCTAAGGACCCTCCCAGCTCTGACACTCTGGGTTCTAAGGGTCCTCCTAGTTCTAACATTCTATGTTCTAAAATCCCTCCCAGCTCTGATACCTTGTGTTCTAAGGGCACTCCCAGCTCTGAGGCTCTGTGTTCTAAGCGCTCTCCCAACTCTGATACCTTGTGTTCTGAGGGCCCTCCCAACTCTGACATCCTAGGTTCTAAGGGCACTCCTAGGTCTGACATTCCATGTTCTAAAATCCCTCCCAGCTCTGACACCCTGTGTTCTAAGGGCACTCCTAGCTCTGACACCCTGTGTTCTAAGCACCCTCCCAGCTCTGACACCCTGTGTTCTGAGGTCCCTCCCAGCTCTGACACCCTGTGTTGTGAGGGCCCTCCCAACTCTGACATCCTGGGTTCTAAGGGCCCTCCTAGGTCTGACATTCCATGTTCTAAAATCCCTCCCAGCTCTGACACTCTGTGTTCTAAGGGTACCCCTAGCTCTCCCATACTGTAGTCTATACTCTACTCATCCTTCCAGGTCTGGCATTCACACCAAAGGGCTCTCAAAGGCCATCTAGTACAATTCATAGCTAATAAAATACATGCAAAGAATAAGTGTTCATAAAACAAAGGGCAAAAAAGGAAATGGAGAAAGCTTTGATATTTACAAATAGAAATGGAAAAACTAGTTGTTTTATTACAAGAGAGTTCTGTGGGGCTGAGAAAGTCATTGTGGCAAGGATGTGAAAAAGATCATCAGCAAAGCATTTGTCTTTTTTTTTTAAAGGTAAGTGGGTTAGCAGCTGGTATGGTGGGAAATGAGTTAGACCTGTATCCTGCACTGTAAACCCCAGTATATTCCAGCTTTATGATATTTAAACATAAGAACTACAAAAAAAATGGAAGAAAATGAAATAATATATTTATCTTAATTGTAGAAGGAAAAGAATTTTTTTCCCTCTTAAATAAGAGGAATCATTAGGGACAAGATAGATGTCTGATATAAAATGTGAACATTCTGTACAACAAAAAAAATGTTATCAAAATGAAAAGAAAATAGATTGGGAAAAAGTTTGTGGCAAAAATTAATCTGAGATAAAAACTCAACATCTAAAATACACAAGAACCATTAAAAACACATAAAGGTGGCTCCCATCCTTAATAATCAATTAATGATCAGGGCAATGGTGGTATGGGAATGAAGAGGGTCTGGACATGGATTAGGGGATAATGAACTGGGCACCAGTAGGTAATTTAGGAAAAGTGTGGGATAGACCAGCTCCATGGGTATCATCTGTGTTGTGGGGATGTTTGTTTTTTCGCCAGGGTGACCCAAAACCTTCCCTCCCGATGCCACATCTTGAGCCCAGCTGAATGCTTCCAGACCTTTACTCATGCCATCTTCTATGTGGGTAAGGGGACTCGGACTCGGCCATATTCCCATCTGTCCGAGGCTCTGCGCCATCAATGGAACAGGCAAAAGCAGGTGCTGGGATTACAAGAGGGCAAGTGGAAGGCCTGGAGTGGGACTAAACTGATGGATTTGCAACCTAGTTTCTCTTCCCACAGACTTGCCCCAAGGTGCAGTGCATCCTGGACATTTGGGCAAGTGGCCATGGCGTGGTCTCCCTGCACTGCTTCCAGAACGTCATTGCAGTAGAAGCCTATACACGGGAGGCGTGCCTGGTGGATGCCCTTGGTGTGTGTCAGGGCAGCATATGGGACAGGCCCTGCCCCACAAGCCCCCTTTCTTGGGGAAGGCCCTGGACTTTCCACTGGGGTGGGACAAGTTCCCTCTGTATGAATGTGGGTCTCTTTATCTCCTCAGGGATGCAGGTGCTCTCCAATCAGAAGAAAGGCCACTACTATGGTGTGGTAGCAAGCTGGCCACTTCATCGGCGCAGACGGCTGGGTGTTCACCTGTTGCATCGGGCTTTGGGCATCTTCCTGGCAGAGGGGGAGAGGCAGCTTCGGCCCCCGGACATCCAAGTTGGTACCTAAGTGGCAGTATTAACCTCTGGATGTCGAAACTGGGCCATGAATGGCTCCATCTCTCCAGATACTGACCAGGCCTGAGAGACCATCAGACATACAGGTCAGATACCGAGTGGCCCTCAGAAAAGAAGTCACCTGAGTGGATCTAGCTTCTCCCAGATGTTCAGGCCTGAGGAACCTCTATTCATTTCAGACATTCACCAGCCACAAAAGACAATATTAGCAGCCTCAAGGATACAGGTTCTGAGTTACATATCCAACTATTGGGAGCCACCCCCTCCAAGGCTTTGCTAGGGGCTTACAACAGGTGGTCAGCTCTGATGATTTCAGGGACCCTTATTTCTGTGCTTTATGCCCCCAACTGCACCTGGGATCAGTCAGCTGCAATGTTCCTTGCCAACTGTCCTCTGACTCTTTCTTTGTGGGAATGCCTCCCCTGTACTTCAGTAGGGCCAAAGGGTCTCTCCCAGGGGGATGGAAACCTAGCTACCTCTTCTCTCCCAGTTCCCTGGCTCTGGGGATACAGGCCTCAGTACTTGCAGATGTCATTGCTGTTAGGGGCCGAAGGGTTTTCTATAAAGCCTTGTGACATCGATGATGGAGATATTAGCCATAGAATCCTATCATACCAGTGGTGGGAGGAACTCTACCGAGCATCCTCTCCACCCACTTCATGAGGCCTGGAAAGGGGAATGCCATGCAGCTTATAAATAAAATAACAGTGCCATGACTCAGAGCCAGAGAAGCTAATTCCAAGTCCAGACAGTAAACCCACACGGGGACCTTTTGATCCCTATTTACAGAAGCTGGTATGATTTCTTACCCTCAATTTTATCTGTGAAAACCTTGAGTCTCAGAGAGGTTCAGTGATCTACCCAAGGCCACATAGCTAGTCCTGTGTCTGGAATTTCGAAGCATGCCTCATTCTTCTTTCCAAACTTGACCTTTAGTGAATAAACTGACCTACAATGGCTATTCTGACCAGTGATCGAAGGGTTAGGGGATGAGGGGAGATTTTCCCGTATGGGATCAACACAGAAGTGACTGAAGGGTCTTTTATGATGTTCCATCAAATCCCCAAAACATCGACTTAAGTTAAACTTTCTACCAGGAGTCCTAATCTGAGGTCTGGGAACCTTTTTTTTAGGGGGTGGGATGAAGGGGGAGATCAGGGTTAAGTGATTTGCCCAGGGTCACACAGCTACTAAGTGTCTAGGCGGAATTTGCACTCAAGTCCTCCTGACTCCAGGGCCAGTGCCCTATCCACTATACCACCTAGCTGCCCCAGTCTATGAACATTTTTTTTAATGTAATATTTTGAAAATTATTTCAATCTAATTGGTTTCCTTTGTAATCACATCTCTTTTATTTTATGCATGTAAAGACCTGTTTCTTAGAAGGGGCCAGAAGCAGGATCCTGGGTTTGGGTGCTTAGGTTCCATGCCAGGAGCCCAGCTCACCACACACAAGGCCCATGGATGACGCTGATTGTCACATTTATTGGGCTACAGCTTGTGGTCTGCACAATCCACATCTGTCTCCCCCACCCCACCACCGCTTCCATCCCTGCCCCCACAAGCTTCAGTCCCCTCCCTCAAGCTGAAAAGGGCTTTACAGCTGGGAGGGGCCCCATCAGGTGGGAGTAGGAGTTTCTGGTCAAATAGGGGTGGGAGACGGGTAGAGGGGGAGGGAGGGAGGAAGGATCCTTCCCTAGGAACAGCAATGCTGATGATGGAGAGGACTCTCACCTTCTAGAAATCAGTCCTCAGCAAAGAGACACATACGAGACCGAAGCTCAGTGGGGAAACAAAGGAAGAGACCTTAATACTGAGCACTGGAATGGGGGTGGGAGGTTTTGTAACATAGAAGGAAGGCGAGTTTCTGTACAAGGTCCTTAAATATAGAGAGGGTGATTTCCAGCTCCCTAGAAACATGGGGAAGATATAGCTAGTCCTGCTGGGGGTAACCAGGGGCCACAGCTGAACAGGGGAAGGGTCTCTTCCCCTGCTGTTTTGGCCCGCCTGGGTGGATGTCAAACCCTCCCAGAAAGCCAGACCTGGCCTGTCTCCCTCCCAGGAGGGTAGGGGTTCATCCCTAATTTTCCTCAGGCGGTCTGCCTCGGCACCCCTCTCCCCAAATAGCGCCTACAGGTACGCAAAGGAGACAAGCAGGAAAAGGGGATGGGGTTGGGGGGAGGCTTTAGCCCCCTCTTTCAGTGGCCAGTCTGGCCCTGCTGGACAACTCCGAATGCCACTGGGCAGCCCCCCATGGGCGCCTCGATCCCTGGGTGGGGAGGGGCCCCCTCAGCGTGGCTTTCTTCTCCCTCCATTAGCCGGAGGGAGGGCAACCATGGCCCTCCCTGAGGCCTGAGGGAAGGCGCTGTCTGCAGCTCCCAGCCTCTTGAAAAGCGCCCCATCGGTCTGTCTGTCCGGCCATCCATCCACTTTATTTCTTCTCAGTGGCACTGGCATCAGGATGGTCAGGCGGCCCCAGGACCTCTGGCTCCCACAGAAGGAACTCATGGAGCAGGGTGTTGACTGTTTCTGGACATTCTAGCATCACCATGTGGCTGCCCTCATCAATGAGCTTCAGGAAAGCTAAAAGGAGGATCTGGAGGATGCAAGGCCAGAAATCATTCCACCCAGCCCCTTGCCTCAGGGTAGACCTCTCAAATGGGCCATATTTCTAGAGGGGAGGTAGGCTCCCTCTGAGATCAACATTGAGGGGAAATTCTGCAACTTAACCTTCACGCTGAAAGAAGTGCTTCCTTCTGACTCCCACAATGTCTGATTAGGGATCCTTTTCTCTTATTCATTTCTGTGTTCACTTACCCAATAACAGTTAAAGATCCAGGATTCTATTCCCTCCTCCCAGGGCTCCATCCCCTCCTCCTTGGCTCCACTGCCTCCCAGTATTCTCACCATGAAATCTAGACCCTCCCCCCCAGCTCCAAGCCTGATATTTCTTGGGGCCTTTGTAGCTTGCTCCATTGGTGACTGAGATAGAAAGGGCTTTCCCCTACCTCTGCCATACGCTGGTCCTCTTCCACAGGCACGAATTTGTCGTGCATACCATGCACCAGCAAGACAGGTACAGTGAGCTCAGCGTGATAGACCTCGTCGCCTTCTGGCCAGTATTGTCCACTCATCATGGCCCGAAGGACAAAGGAGGAAACGTTGAAGGCATTGCCTTCCTTCAGCAGCTGTTTCTCCTTGGCTCCCTGACGGGCAAAGCCAGCCCTATGGATGCAAAGGGTTAAGGGGTGGAAATCATTTTGGGGCCTGGGCCTGAACCACTTTTTGGCCATCACGCAACCCAGAAGCCAGGAGTATATCCCCTCAAAGGCCATCCCATGTGCATCATGCCAATATCTAAGTCAAAAACTCCCTCCAAAGAGATTGTGGGCCCCAGGTCTCACTTGAGGAAACTCCAGGCCAGGCAAGGTGAGAGGCATCTGAGAACGCAGGTGGGCATATTGAAGATAGAGCAAAGGCTTGGTTCCAGGGCTGTGGGGCCACCACCATTGATCATGATCACTTTATGGACCAGTTCCGGGTACTCATGGGCCAGGAATGTGCAAAATGAAACCCTGTAGTAGCAAGGAGAGATGGACTGCTCAACATAACTAAAGAAGAGGCTGGATCCCGGTGAACCCTCCCCCTTTGCTTCCCCAGCATTTGACCTAACCCTTCAGGTTAGAGTTGAATCAATCAGCAAGCATTTCAGGGCCAGGAACTTAATGTTAGTCAGTCAATAATCATTAATTAAATAAGTACACTAAGTGCTAGAGATGCAAAAGAAATAGAAAATAGTCCTTGCCCCCAAGGAGCAGTGGAAATTGGGGGAGAGGGCATGGGCTTGGAAAAGCCTGTCAAACTCAGGGCTGGACTTCAGAGCTGTCACAGGCCAAGGTCTAAGGACAACTGATCCCTTGCCCCAGGAACTCTCAACCTGCCTCTTATCACTGTCCTGTCCCCCTTTTCCTAGAAGGGATAATCTGATCCCTTTCACTTTAAGTCAAGGAACCTGAGGCCAAGAGAGGCAACTTGTTCAAGGTAGGATGACAAATTGGTAACCGAAGAGGGGCTAGAACCACTGTCTCCTCCATCCCTCTCTCCCTCTCTCATCCCTCCCCACCAGCTGCCACCCCTTCACCTCACCCATAAGAGTGCCCAATGAGCACATTTCGCCTCTTGGCATAGCGTTTGAAGATGGCTCGCATGTCCTCAGCAAGAGCATAGAAAGTGTATGCAGCAGCCACTTGTGGGGCAGAGCTGGCCCCATGTCCTGCCAGGTCTGGAGCCACCACCTCATAGCCCAGGCCAACAAAGAAATCCAGTTGCTCCTTCCAAATGGCCAGGGAGCCACCCACACCATGGATGAAAAAGAGGACTACATCAGCCTGGGCACCCTTGCAACTGGTGACCCGCTTCTCACAGTCGATATTGATGGTACGCTTGGGACGCCGTGCTCTCCGCCGCCGTCCAGCAGGCCCCGAGCCTGGGCGGGCCCCTTCTCCCGTTGGGCCATTTGCCAAAGAGGAAGAAGGTTCAGGCATCTCTAGCTCCAGGGTGGAGGGGGGCTCACCAATACCATTGTACCCTTGCAGGAGGTCAGCTCGGAGCACATCCCCAAGGTTCTCCACCACCAGCTGACCATTGCGGTAGACAGTGATGCGTCGCTTGCAGTGAACTAGCCCACCCTTCTCCCCTTCTGGCTGCAATGGTACCGGCGGCTGGTCTCCCACAGGTGGGGGGCACACATGCTTCACCCGAAGAATTCTCCCTGGCTTTACCTCCACAAAAGTGTAGCCATCACTGGACTCAACGCTTTCCAGAGGACCCACGGCATTGGTTGTTGAGCCCAGGAGGCAGCACATGATACCATCGGCCACACCGGTCAGCATGGTGTGTCCTGGTGGAAGAGAGGACTTGAGGTGAGGACCTGTTTGCTCACTACACAAGGTACAAACCATGGAGTCTTCCACTGAGACTCTTAGACCAAGAAGGGACTTCAAACATAGTGTCAGAAAGGCAAAGAACATAGGCTGGCAGAGAGAGGTCCTAGAGCTGGAAAGGACCTTAGAAACCATGTGGTCTAATCCTCTTATTTTCTGAGTGCTAGGGCTCTGTGTAAGGTCCTACAGTAAGTCAGTGGCAAAGATAGAATTGGAAGCTAGGGCTCCTGATTCCCAAGCTAGTACTCTTTCTGATTTGCCACTGGTCTGTGAGGTCCCTTCAGGCTCTGACATTCCTCATTCCATGTTCCAAGGGCTCTCCTAGCTCCGACATGCCATGTTTCATATTCCAAGAGCCTTCTCAGAGCTCTGATATTTTATGAGTCTGTGATTCTTAATTCTACTAGTTTAAGTTGCTTGGAACCCGATGAACACTCTAGATTAACTCTGGGGAGAGTTGGGGCAATGAAGCTTACCTGATGGAGGTTTATAACCTTTCACCCCAGTCCCAGACCCCACAGCTTCTCCCTTTCCTCTCCAACTTTTTGGAACATGAGCAGGAAAGAATTCAATCCCTTTTACACACACACACACACACACACACACACACACACACACACACACACACACACGCACTACTGCCTGCTAGCACCTTGTTCTATCCCCTCCTTTGTTAGGAAAGCCCTTACTTAAGTTTCAACTTGTGTTACTTAAAAAAAAAAATCTTGGTTTTACGGTGCCTATTTCCACCACCCCCCTCTGTATCTCTCCCCTTGCCAATTCCCAGAGAACTATTCTTTATAACAAAAAATTGGGGGAGGAGTATGTTTCAAAGCCCAAAGTTTCTGGGTCCCTTGGGGGAAAGGGAGGTAGGCAGAGGATCTCAGCCAGGTCAGAGGTGACAGATATGGATGGTCCTTTAGCTAAGGCTTGATGTGTTAGTGGAAGCCTTGGAGGGAATTTCCAGGCCAGGGATAAGGAATGGAGTCCAAGCCTGTAGGAAGTACTTTTCATACCAGCCTTTCTCTATCCTATGGGGGAGTGAGTGTAGGAGCTGGACTGTTTGAGAAAAACAACTAAATAGCCTGATTTAAAAAGTCAAGAAATCTCTGGGCAGAGAGGAAATGCCAGAAGTCACTTTGCTCACTTTGAGTCTTTGCCTCAAAAACAGTATTCTGCCAGGAAAATGGTGGCAGATTCTACTTCATCCTTCAGTTGTCCTTACCCACAGTACAAATATCATGAAATATTCTTGTAAATGCCTGATCACACTGCTTGCTCTCACTTCAGGGGAGATGAATGGGTGAGTAGTGGTACCTCAGCTCCACATGTGAGAAGTTGATTGGATTGGGGGATGGGCAGAGCTTAAGGCAGGGTCCCTGCTCCCTCAAAAAGGTTTAGAGGGACTAGCTAGGGTCAGAGCTCTAGGGACATTTGAGGGTGAGAGAAATGGAATTCTAGACTCACAGAATGTTAAAGACTGGAAGGGAGAGACCTCAGACATGGGGAAGAAGGGTGGTGAGGATTGCTCTTTGATGGGGAAGACAATTTGATTTGGGAACAGATGGGATATAGTATAAGGACCTGCATCATAGATAGGACTAAGAATAACACTAGACAACACAGTAGATAGGGAAAGGAATATATTCATTCACTTGCTCTTTTTTAATCCCTTAGTTCAACAAGTATTAAGTAACTGATGTATACAGAGAGTACTGGAACTGGAGTCAGGAGTCCTGGGTTCCCATTACTATTTGACCTTGAAGTCATTTAACCTGTCTGGGCCTCAGTTTCCTCTAGTGTAAAATGAGGAGGTTGGGTTAAATGATCTCCTTATAACTCTACACTTAAAATTAAGATCTTATGATTCTAGGTGCTAGGGAAGATACAAAATTTACATATATCCTTATGGGACTCAGGGTCTAGTATATAGTTATACTATATAATTATATTACAATATATTACACAAGTATTTTGTTTTGTTTGGTCCAGACTGTGATTTCATTGGTGGAACAAACACCTCTATCCATACGGAACTGATCCTTGGTAAGTTAAAAGTGTGTCAGGGGATGGGGAAGGAGTATGAAATGGTATTAAATCACTTGCCCAGGGTCACACTGCCCAGTATATTCAGAATTGAGACTTGAATCCAGGTCAGCTCTCTAATCTACTACTTTAAACTGCCTCTTGAATATATTGGAGAGAAGCAAACCCAGGGCTCTCTAAGATCTAAGAGGAAGGTCTGAGTAACCGGGCAGATTTGAAAACGCTTCCTGGAAGAGATGGCATTTGATTGAGTTGGGTTATAAAGGATAGGCAGAGGGTTCAATAGGGCAGAAAGCAGAAGAAAGAGGCCATTCTGGCCTGGGCATCTGAAGGGAACTGAATGAGTAAAGGCTCAAAGGCAGAAGAGCACAGGCAGACTTTGAGGGACAGAGCTATCCAATCTGGCTTGAGAATGGCTTGAGTGGGTAATCTAATACTGAAAAGCTCAAGGGAGTGCTACATTTCAGAGGACTTTGCTGTTAGCTGTATGACAGGATAAGATATTAATACAGAGAAAGGAGACAGGTGTGGGTGAGAGACAGGATATGGAAGGGATGTATGTGTATATGGGGGTAGGAGGAGGAAAGACTTGAGGATGCAGGCTTGAATTAAAGACACTGTGATGTAAGGGTATGGGGTGGTGGTAGAATACGCTGCTTAGAAGAAAAGGGACTGGAGGACAGGGACTGGGGAGGGATGTGGAGAGAAAAGTACATGGGGTAGGTAGGGGACAAGGAGACATAAGCAGAGGACAGAGGATAAAGATACAGAATAAGGGACAGAGGGAGAGGTAGGGAAGAGAGCTGCTGGGGACAGGGGAATGTTGAGGGGAAGCCCACGTCTGAGACAACGAGGGACCAGGATGGGGGAGGATAGTGGGAGGACCTGGGCCTTGCATCCCCAGAGGCCTCCTCTTCTGTCTCTCCTCTCAGCCCCAGTCCCCCCCACCCATTGGTAACCACGGTAACAAGGCTGTGGCCCTCCTTGTCTGTTACATAACAGACATCCTTGAGCCTTGGGAAACCTCGCCCGGTCCTGGGGGGGAAGGTCACCCTGCTTATGAAGTGGGGGTATAGCTTGGTTTCCTAGTCCCGGGTCACTTTCTTTCAGTCCATCCTCCCTAAAGCCCCAATGGAATGGAAGTGAACCTCTTCCAGAGCCGCTCTAGCCTCTCTGGCAGAGCCTGGGCACAATGGGGGGAGGGAACCGAAAAAGAGACAATCGGAAGCCACGACATTCTTGCTTCTCTCCTTAATGCGGAGGGAGATGCAGCTGAGGACCAGGCTGAGGCCGAGGCAGGGGCGGGAGGGGATCTGGGCTGCGTCTTCTCTCGCCTGCCTGGGCCTTGGCCCCCATCCTGGACCTGCAGTGGCAGCACAAATGGAGGTGGGGGCGAAGAGGAGGAAGCAAATGGCAGGGGCATCTGGGGGCTTCAAGTCACAGATGCTTTCCCTCCCCTCCCCAGCCCTGCGGCTCTGGGATACCCCCCCCCCATTTCCCGGGACACCGTCATTGATCCCCTGGCCCCATCTCTGCCTCCTAGTCCCTAGCGTGATCGGGGAAGGTTTCATCTTTACCCCTCCACCTAATCAATCACTCCCCCAAGTCAATCGCTCTCCCATCCCCCATCCCTTTCTCTGGACCCGGGGGCCTCCTTCAAGATTCTCTACCCACTGCCATCACGCTTGGCGCATCCCTGCCCCCAAGGAGTCCCCAGTTCTGCCACCGCCTCTTTGGCACCCTTTATCCCCTACTGCGGCCCCCAAACCCCTAACGCCTCACCCCCAGCTCCCAAACCCCTGTCATGCGCGCCTCCCCGTCCCCAGCTCCCAAACCTCCGCATCCCCAGCTGTTAGTCCTTCGGGCTCACCTCATCGGTGGCCCCCGCGGGCCGGAGTTGCAGGCTGCGGGGGACCCAGGAGTCCGGGCACCGACAGCGACATGCAGTCGCTAGCCTCTACATGGTGGCAGGCGCCCGTCGGGGCAAGGCATATAGAGCTCTGGCCTGGCTTCGCCCCGTCCCACTGCCCAGCTGGGGTCGCTGGGGGTCGGGGGACTCGGGACTTGCAGCACTCAACGCTCTTGCATCCCGTAGCCATAGAGAGAACCTAGGCCCTTTAAATCCCTCCCGGGTGGGAGGAAGGGGGGGGTAGAGAAAGAGCGCAGTTTGGGATGGGCAGGTTACCTAGCCAATCCGCAGCCCCGGCAGCTTTGGCCTAGATAGGAGCCAATCAGAAGCGTTATGGAGGGAAGAGAGGCGGGCAGAGGGCAATATTCCCCCCCCATTTTTCCCCCACCCGGGTGCCTCCTATCCAAGGTGCGTTGAGTTGGGCTAGGGCTTTGGAGGCGTGGGAGTCGCCAGGAGGTCACCAAATCTCAAGGGACTTCACTTATCCATTTGTCCATACCTTGACAGGAATTCCTTTCTATCATATCCCTGACAAGAGATCGCCTGGTCCCTCACTTGAATAACCCCTGGATGGGGAGCACACTACCTACTAACGTAGACCTATTTTCTTTTGGGTAACCCTGATTGTTACATCAAGCTTAAATCTGCCTCCTGGCCACTTGCACCTACTGCCCCTAGCTGTCCCCTGACAAGCGGACAAGTCCAACCTTTCTTGCCCTAGAAAGCCTTTCAAATATTGAAAGTCAGCTATCATGCTGTCTCTCTCCATCATCCTGTCCTCCAGACTCCTCTAGGAACCTTCCTCGAGGGATGTAGCCAGAAGTAATCGACCTTTTTCTTCTTCTAGAAGATCGATGAATTTAGAGTCGCAGTATGTGAGTTGGGATCCTGGTTCTGCCAAATGACCTTGGACAAGTCAACCCTTCTCACCATCATTATACTCCTCTGTAGAGCCGGGGTTAGATTAAATGATCTTTTCTCTGAGGAGTCCCACAGCACCACGTCTGTTTCATTCAATTCAATTAAGCAAACCTTTACCAGATAAAGTCAGCACATTGATCTTGTGCTAGGCACAAGAAACAGATACAAAGACAAAAATGAAACTATCTGCTCTCAAGGAAATAACCTTGTACTGGTGGGATACAGCCAGAGGTGTCCTGGTGGTAAATGCTTTTAACAAACTTCTCTCCTAGGGGACAAAAATAACCAGACATTTTAAAGCTGAATCCACATTATTAACATTTTCTCCCTCACTTTCTTAAGTGCAATTAAAAAACAATAAACCAATCCCGGAATTTTGTGTCATTTGCCTATTTTCAAGAAGTAAATGCTCACACTGGAAACTGAACAATGCGCTCTCCAGCCTATTCAACTAGCTTCGCATATGCCTGGATACAGCCACATTTCAATCAAGTACACAAGTAAATTAATCCAAAATAAGTAGAGGTTGTTTTTTTTTTTTTTTACATTGCTATCACTTCTTTTCCAATGATTCCCCATTCGTCCAACTCCCTTGTAATAAACAAATCAACACAATAGCACCTCATGACCCATTTGAAACCTGTCTGATACCTTTCAGTTGAGAGAGAGGCCTGTTTCATCATGGGTCTTCTGGAGATACAATTAGTCACTGTATTGATCAAAATTCTGAAGTATTTTGGTGGTGGTGGGTTTTTTCTTTACTACTTTTTGGCTTGCCTTTTGCTTTTATATAATTTATACTTGCTAGCTATAATACTATCAATTTCATTTTCCACTACACTTTTCCCTGCTCTGTTTCCCAGACAGCCACCCCATGTTACAAAGAATAAAAAGCAGAAAACAGGTCAGGAAAATTAATCAACACATCAAAAAATGTGACATTCTTTTTTTCTGGAAAGTCCAGATTTTGACTATACTGTTTCTGGGAGTTTTCATTTGGGGAATTTCTTTCATGAGATGATCAGTGGATTCTTTTATTTGCATCTTGCCCTTTGATTCTAAGAGATCTGGACAGCTTTTGTATGATTTTTAAAATTTTGATGTCCAGAGTCTTATTTAGGTCATGTCTTTCAGGTAGTTCAATGATTTTTAAATTATCTTTCCTCAGTGTTTTCCAGGTCAGTTGTTTTTACTGTAAGGTACTGTACATTTTCTCCTATTTTTTTTAGTCCTTTCAGTTGATTTCTTGTTGTCTCATAGAGTTCTTTCTTCTATTTAGACCATTCTAATTTTCAGGCAGTTTGTTGCTTGGGCAAGGTTTTTGCTCCAAGCCCTTTCCAAGTCTTTCTTCTGTAACTCTCATTTCTTTTCCAATTTTTTTCCTCTAGCACTTTCATTTCATTTGTAAAATCATTTTACTTTTTTTAAACTCTCACTTTATCTCTTTCGGGTTAAACTTATGCCCAAATTGTTTTCTTTCAAGTTTTTCTTTTCTTTTAGGTTTATATTTTGAACATAATAGCTTTTTATAGTGGGGATTCTTTCTTGTTTTCTCATTCTTCTAGTCCACTTTTTGGTTCCAAACTTTATGTTAGAGTCAGTCTAGGCTGATGTGTGTTCTATGTTTTTGTTGCTGTTTTATTGGGATAATTGAGTGTTGTGATATGCCAAGATCAAGGACAGCTCAGGCTGGGACCTACAAGCTTTCTGTGTACCACAAATGGTTTGATGTAGAGCAATCACTATACTCCTAGTGTGAATTTTGCAAGTTTCTAACCTTCATACTTGTGGGCTTGCCCCTACTTGGAGTTTCCATAAACTGCTGCTAGATTCAGCTGCCATTGGACAGCTGGGAAGCTTTACTGGTTCAGAGTGATAGAACTGCAAGTTCTACTTTAATCTGGAATTCCTTCCCTGGTTATTCCATTGTAAGCTGGACTAGAAGTGGGAACTGAGACCCTTGCTCCATTCAGAATCACTCAGCTGCTACTTGCTTCCCATCAGACTGTGAGCTCCTTGAGTGCATGAACTATTTGTTTTCTACCTTTCTTTGTATCCTCAGTGCTTAGAATAGGGTCTGGCACATAGTAGGTGCTTAATAGATATAGCTGACTGAATGACTGCTCCTGAACTTGATTCTTACATAGCCTAGGGCCCTGGACCCTACCTTCACCTTGAAACATCTCCCTAAGGTACAAATCCCCTCCTCAGTCTGGCTTCTATCTGTGACCCAGAATTGGGTATGGAACTATGGAGAACTCAGCTGGCATCTATTTCTGTATCCTGCACAAGGTCAGGCCCCTTCGTGCTGAATTTGGAACATTCCCTTGCCCTGGTGCACAACCTCTTGTTGTACTGGAATGTTCCTTAAACCCATTTCTGTCTAGATTCCAATTTCAATGACCTTTCTTGCAGACCTTTCTATCTGTCTTCCAATGCTGTCCTAGGAGGGAAAAATGACTCACTGTGATTCTTTCTTGGATTTCTGGATCACAATTCTGTCTTGTGAATTTTCTGGTTCTATTTGGAGGTGGTAGGGGGTGGGGCAGAACTCAGCTGTACTACTTACTACTATTCCACCTCCTTGGCTGTGTCTAATGTAGTTTTTTATTGGAGTCTGGGGCCAATTTAGGGGTTTTACTGGAGGAAGCATGTGGTTGGTGAATGGTCTATTTCCTGTTCAGGCCCACGTTTTAGCTGGAATTTCAGCATTCAGTTTCAATTAGCTTTTTTTATTGTTTTTTTCCTCTTACATTGTCTTATTGCAGTGTTGGTTTCCACAAAATGACTTCAAGAGGTAAAGAAGACTAATACACTGTGGCCCCACGTAGATGACATGTGAGTTGTGCTACAAAGGTAGTTAGGGATTGTTTTAGGCAGAGGAGAGGAGGGAGGGCGTTATAGTTGTGAAGGACCACTTACATAAAGTGTAAGTGCCGAAGAAGGTAGAATGCTTTGTGTGGAAAACAGCTAGCTGGTCTGTTGGACTGAAATGAAAAGTATGTGGAAGGGAGTTAGATGACGCAAGTCATGGACAGTACATGGGAACCAGATTGGGGAGGACTTTAAATGCTAGGTAGAGGAATTTCTCTCTCCTGAATTTAGCACCTTGTTACCATTTGACTGTTGAACATTTACAAAACATCTCAAAATCAACATGGATAAAACCAATCTCATTACATTTTTCCCTCTACTCATGCCCAATAGGCAGCTAGGTGGTACAGTAGATAGAACTCTTAAATCTGGAGTCAGGAAGACCTGAGTTCAAATTCAACCTCGGTGGCATTGGGCAAGTTACTTAACCCCATTTGCCTCAGTCTCTTCATCTGTAAAAATGCGCTGGACAAGGAAATGACAAACCATTCTGGTATCTGCCAAGAAAACCCCAAATGGGGTCACAGAGAGTCAGACAAGACTGAACAACAACAGAGGAATTTTTATTTTATCCTTGAGGAAATAGAGTCACTGAAGATGACATGGTCAGATTTGTATTTTAGGAATATGAATTTGGCTGCAGAGTGGAGGATGGACGGGAGAGGAAGGAGTTAGAGACAGGAAAAGTAATTAAGAGGCTAATATCAAGTCCAGATGAGAGGTGATAAAACCCCCTGAGTGGAGACAAGTGTCCGATTTGAGATGTTGTGAAGGGAGAGTTGACAAGATGTGATAATGGTTTGGATATGGAAGGTGGGGGAGGAGGAAGAGTAAAGAATGACTCCAAGTTTCTAAACCTGGGTGAGTAGAAGGATGATGATGCCTTCAGCAGGAATGAGGAAGTTTGGAAGAATAATCACAGTAGGAGCATATTTATTTAGTACTCTAATGTTTGTGAAGTATTTTGTAATTATCTCATTGTCTTCTCACAACAATCCTTGGAGGGAGATGATATTAATTTACAGATGAGTAAACTGAGGCTGAGACAGATTAAGTGTCTGGCCCAGGGTCACACAGTTAGTAAGTGTCTGAGGTTAGATTTGAACTCAGGTCTTCCTGACTCCAGGTCTAGGAGTTCTATCCACTGTACCCTCTAGCTGCCTCTTAGGCATGAGTATGGGGGAAATGTAATGAGTTTGGTTTTATTATGAATGTTGACTTTGAGATGTTTTGTTAGTATTTAGCAGTTTAATAAGGGGCTAATTTCAGGAGAAAATTAGGGCTGGATGTATAGATCTGAGAACCATATAGAGAGAAATAATGACTGAATTGATGAGCTGATGAGGTCACTGAGGCAGAGCGTATAGAGAGGGAGGAGAAGGGGGTTCACTAGAGAGCACTGTGAGTGTCTACATTTGGTGGGTGGGAGCGAGATAATAGTTGCTGGCATTTACACAGTGTTTTAAAGTTTCACATTTATCTCATTTGATTTTCATTTATAGCCTTGAGAGTAGGTTCTAATATAATCCTCTTTTTACAGATGAGGAAATTGATGTTGAGAGAGGTTAAGATCTGCCTGGAGTCACACAGCTAGTAGGTGTCTGAGGTAGAATTTGAACTCAGGACTTCCTGACTTACAGAGACTTACAAGAGTTGTTTAAGAATCAGGAGGGGAACTGAGGTAAGAACACTGTCCCAGAAAGTCAAAACAAGAACAGGGGTTGGTCAACAGTGTGAAAAAGCTAAAGGCCAAGTAGAATGAAGACTAAGAAAAGGACACTGAATTTCATGCTCGTATAGCACAGCAACCTAGACCTCTCCCCATACGAGGTACCTTCATCTGAACTCATTCCATCTTGTAAATGTCTGTATTGTTAACATTATGCTAAGCAGTGCCCAGGACTGAAACAATATGCCAGGTGCACTTATGACCACATAACTAGTGCCTCACTTGTTCTGGATTCGAGTCCTCCCTTAATACAAACTAAATCAGGTCAGGTTTCTGGCTGTTGAATTACCCAGTCTCTATATGGGTCTTGGAATACTGTGGTTGACAGGAGGAAGGATAGGAAAGTCTGTGTGACCTCTGTGTGGCTAAGCAGGGCTGCACAGGGGAGCCCAGTTACCTGGGTGGCTTTCCCAAGATGTGTGTGCTTGTACTTGCCTATGTGATGTATGGTCCAAGGAAAGTCTCCTGCATGGGTCGTACACGGCTTACATCAAATGACATGGGCGATAATGATTCTATCACAAAATCATTAATATCTGCAGCCTTAGAGTCCTCCTGAGTCTTTCCCATTCTGTCATGTGTGCCTGTGTAAGAGGGCAAGTGTGAGTCCTGCCCTGGCCTTCATATCCTGCTTTGAGCGACGCATACTTGTTTACTGAGCCTTTATGCATTCATTCAATTGTTTATTAAGGTCCAACAATGTGCTTGGCATGGGGGAAGGGAAAAGGAGGAGGTCTAGATAAATAAGATCTGGTCCCTACCTTCACTGGGCATAGCAAGGGGGCATAGGATATATACAAAAATATATGATCACTATATACAATGTAACCCATGGCTCATTTCACATAGAGAATGATTAATCTATGCCTGCATGAGGGGTGGAAATAGGGAGAGCTTCAGAGAAGAGAGAACCTGGCTTTTCTTACCCCCAGTCTCGAAAAAGGGCACATGCAGCTGATTGGGAAAAGGTCCCCAGAGGAAAAGAAAGACTTGGGGAAGGAAGAGATATGCAGAGGAACTGCAGCCTTGATCATGGAACTTCTCCTTGAGTGAGATCTGGTTCTCTCTCTCTCTCTCTCTCTCTCTCTCTCTCTCTCTCTCTCTCTCTCTCTCTTCTGTCTGTCTCTGTCTCTCTTTCTCTGTGTGTCTCTGTGTCTTCTCTGCTTCTCTGTCTTTCTTGGTCTCTGTCTCTCTCAGTTGTCTCTCGTCTATATCTATCTGTCTATCTCTTTGAAATATATCACTCCCAGAGCTCATTCACTCTGTGAATTGCCTAGCTGTCTAGAATATGCTAATTTGTATAACTCCTCTGGTTTCTGTTTGCTGCTATCTTAGATAAATGGGTTTCTATGCTACTTGCCATGTGGGATGCTCTTTGTGTATATGGCATTTGGTGGGGAAGGGAGTTGAGTCTTTGGATATATGCCTTGGAACATTTCAAGAGATAAGGATCAGAAGAATGTCTTCAACTTAAAAATTATTTCCCCTAGACTAACTAACTACTTAGGGGAGCGGACAGACACAATTCTAGCCTATAATTCTCTCTGAGGTGGGCAGAGCAGCCAATCTTATTGCCCCAGCCTGTTGCTTCCTTCTGGAAGGAATCAAAGTCTTTTTTGGAAAAAGATGGGCTGAGGGGACTCCAGATAGATCTATCCATCATACTGTGCGCTCCTTTAGAGCAAGGAGGATTTTTTTGGGAGGGGGGTTATCTTATATTTCTATCGTTGGGGCTTAGCACATTGCCTGAAACATATTGGGTGTTTAATAAATGCTAGTTGACTGACTTTTCACACCTTCCTGAAAGTCACATTTTGAAAGAACCATGTAGACATAGATGACATGTATATAGACATACATGTCATGTAGACATACATAACCTATGAAGGCATAATGTACACAGTGTATGTTAATAATAACTGATATTCATATAGTACTTTAAGGTTTGTAAAACATTTTATATTAATTATCTCCTTTGAGCCTTGTGTCAACCCTATGGTGTAGAGACTGCAGGTATTATTATACTTGTTTTACAGAACCTGGGGCAAAGAGAAATCAAATGACTTGCTCATTGCCACTGCTCTAAGAAGTGCCAAAAGGTAGGATTTTGATCCAGATCTCCCTTTTTCCTAATCTGTCTTTTGATCCACTATATCCCTTTCTGTTTTTCAGTAACCAGAGTGTATAAGCCATACAGAAGGAAGAATAGAAAAGACCATGTGAGCTCAGAAGATCTTATTCCAAACAAGGGGCTTTTCTGTTTTCCTGGGGTCCCAGACTCCCTCTCCCCCAATGAGATCTAGTTACTGGTCTGGGGAAAGCCTAATAGGATGGGGAGGTGTTATTATTGATGTTCAGCCGTGTCTGGCTCTTCATTTGGGGTTTTCTTGGCAAAGATACCAAAGTAGTTTGCCATTTCTCCAGCTCATTTTACAGATGGGGAAACTGAGGCAGACAAGTGACTTGCCCAGGGTCACACAGCTAATAAGTGTCTGAGGCTGGATTTGAACACAGGTCTCCCTAACTTCAGGATCAGTGTTTTATCCACTAAGCCACTTAGCTTCCCTAGGTGGTAGAGAAGGTAGACAAGTCACCAAGATAAGTCTCCCAGTTTCCTGACTCAGGCATATGCCCGGGTGTCATATTCTGGCCCCAAGGATTCTAGCAATTGACTTTGACCTTGATCATTTGTTATAGTATTGACTGTCTTGGTAATGGAACCTGAGTGGCATGTTTTGAATTCACTGAAAGGAGTTCTTGTGTATTGCCAGGGGAAGCAGAAGGCCTCTTGGGCCAACCTGAGGTACAAATCCCATAGCTCTTTGAACATAAAGGAAGCTTAAAGGTTCTTAGTCCCCTTGGATGGCCAGCCCTCTCTCCCCAAGGCGCACAGGCAATATAGTGTGAGAGGCAACAGAGTGTAATGGAAATAATGCTGCTATTTTAAATCACAACCCCAGCGTTCGGATCTCAGCTCTTTTGATTACTGCTTGTATGACCTTGGACAAATTTCAGTTTCTTTGGATTTAGTTTTCTCATCTGTAAAATGAGGGGTGGGGGTTGGAACTAGATGGCATCTAGGGTCCTTTCCAGCTCAAAATTCTAGAAATCTTTTCAGCTGAGTGGATTGCAATCCACTAAGTCCTCCCCTCCGAACCTTCTTCACAAGAATTGTTGTCTAGCCTATCCCCAGTGGATCACTTGGTTGGTTATGAAATCCTGTGAATACTAGTCCTGCAAAGTCCCTGTGAACTTCTCTTCCCACCACCCTAACCCCCTCTATTCTCACCTCCTTCACTCCAGTGTTACCTCACTACAACCTGTATTTTTGCAATAGCCTCCTAATACATCTTCCCATCTGTGAAATGGATCATTTTGATTACATAAAATTAAAGTTTTTATACAGTTAAGATTGGAAGAAAAGCAGGAAACTGGGGGAAAATTTTTACAGCAAGTCTCTCTGATAAAGGCCTCATCTCAAATATGTAGAGAACTGAGTCAAAGAATACAAGTCATTCTCCAACTGAGAGACGATTAAAGGATATGAACAAGTAGTTTTCAGAAGAAGAAATCAAAGTTATTCATGGTCATATGAAAAAATGCTCTAAATCGCTATTGATTAGAGAAATGAAAAGAAAAGCAACTCTGAGGCACCACCTCATACCTATCAAATTGGCTAATATGGCAGAAAAGGAAAATAACAAACATTAGAAGGGATTGTGAAAAATAGGGACACCAATGCATTGTTGGTGGAGAGGTGAACTGATCCAACCATTCTGGAGAACAATTTGGAACTATACCTAAAGGGCTATAAAACTGTATATATCTTTTAATCTAGCAATACTACTAATAGGTCTGTACCCCAAAGAGATAAAAGAAAAAAGATGTACAAAATAGCGCTCTTTTTATGGTGGCAAAGAATGGAAAATTGAGGGGATGCTCATCAGTTGAGGAATGACTAACCAAGTTAGGATATATGGTTGTGATGGAATATTACCGTGTTATAAGAAATGACAAGCAGGATGTTTTCAGAAAAACCTGGGAAGGGTTACATGAATTGATATAAAATGAAATGAGCAGAGCCAGAAGAACACTGTACACAGTAACAGTTATATTGTATGATGATCAACTGCGAATGACTTAGCTATTCTCAGTAATACAATGATTGAAAATAATTACAAAGGACTTATGATGAAAAATACTATTATCCATCTACCTTCAGAGAAAGAACTGATGGCGTCTGAATGCAGATTGAAGCACCATATCTTTTTTTTACCTTATTATTTTTGAGTTTTTTTAGTCTGTATTTTCTTTTGCAACATGACTAGTATGGAAATATTTTGCATAACTGCATATGTGTAATATATTAAATTGTTTGCCTTATCAATGAGAGGGGAGAAAATGGGAGAGGAGAAAATTTAGAATTCAAAATTTTCAAAAATTTAATGTTAAAAACTTTTGTTTACATCTACTTGAGAAAAAAGTAAAAATTAAATGTAATAAAATTAAAAAACTAAGTCTTCCCACCTTGAGTTTCTGCTATCTACTCTCCAGTTTTTCACAATCTCCCAGACTCATCTTCCCCATACCTAGAACTGGTTAAGATAATCCTCTACTCAAAACTTTGCAATGTATCCTTATTGCCTACCAGATAATGCATAAACAGCCTAGTTGGGTCGTCTTTATTCTGGTGCCACCATTTTTTCCAGCTTCATCTCTCAGTATCTAGCACAATGCTTTGCACTTAGTAGGCACTGAATAAAAATCTTTAATTGAACTAAATGCACCACATGACCAATAAGTCACACACTTTATATCCTTTCTTATCTCATGCCTTTACTCATATCATTCATTTTATCTCCTCTCTAGTAAATGAAAATTTACCTCTTAAAAAAAAAAAGAAGCAAGATGTATAATTGATATCTTTTATCTTTCCATCATGGTCATTTCGGTCACGGCTCAGTCTGTCTACCTCAAACTGAACCCTTTTTTTATTATAAGCAAGCAAAGAAAATGATTAAATGGCCATATATTGGTGTGCTGTGAACACCCATTCTCACTTTCTGGGCTGGCTTATTTTCCCAACCTACTCTTATGCTGGTAGGTCTGGGATTCCCAGAAGGGAACTTGGTATGCTGTTAGCACTAAGACTCTCCTTTCTAGGGTGCTAGGGATCACCCTGGCATGTGGGGGAGATCTGCTCTATCTTCTTTTGCCACTCTAGCTCCTGTACCCCTACTTGTCTGCTTTGCATTTACAATAAAGTCAATCACCATGATGCCACCAACTCTTAAACGTAAAATACTAAGGGATAAGGCAAACACAGTAAGTGATAAGAGCAACATTTACTTGATGGAACACAAAAGTGGAAATAACCAAACATCACAATATACTCTAAAACCAGGGTCACACTCTCTCATCAATACATCAAGTGTCTATGAAGGAGAGTGAGCATATACTTAGCAAAATTTAAGAGGGAGGCACAAGTAGGGAAAACCATGTGCCCAGAACAATCCACAACCCTGGACTATGGACCCTGCAGGATCCAGCTGTCTCATCCCAAGCTACTTCTCTGCTGGTTGCTCCCCTTCTGGTCCTCACCACTCTCCTGCTGGGAAAATCCTTTTTTGCGGCTCTCATGCTGATGAAACAATGGTAAACTTGTTTACTTCACAGCCATCCTTAATAGGGTGCTAAGAAAGTGGGACACCCTTAAGGAATAAAACATCAAAATTATTCTTGTTTAGTGACAAGCAATTCCTCTAAGGCGGAGAACTACCAATCTCCTCAGGTTCCTCTTTGCACACACTAGACAAGTTCAGCCAGCTCTTCCCTCAACTGAATTCCACTTTCCCTCAATCATTTTCAGATCAAACAAAGCCTCTTTTCCAATAAGCACAGTTCCAGAGTTTCTTTCCCCTTCTATTTCTCCCTTCTCAAACCATAAGGGCAATAGAGAGCATCCAGGCACCTGAGTGATTTCCCTTCCCATCTGACACAGCCTAGTGACTGGCTTGTGTTTTGTCCTTTGTTCTCGAAGAGGACCATGACATCAAGATGATGACATGACTTGCAGTTGACTTTCATTTGAGTGAGAGAGGGCTGTGCAAGGTCACCAACCTCACCTTCTTCTCTTGTGCCATCTGGGTCCAGTGGCATGATATTCATCAGGACGACTGGAGATGGTGCAGGATGCAATGTGAGACTGTCTTTTTCAGGTTCAGGTTTTATCGCAGTCTTACTTTGAGTGAGATAACACTTAAATTAATCGGCTTCTCCTCTCCTCTTCTCTCCTCTCCTCTCCCCTCCCCTCTCTCTCCCTCCCCTCCCCTCCCCTCCTCTTCTCTCTCCTCTGCTCCCCTCATCTTACTTTGAGTGAGATACATTCTTTCAATTAATCGGCTTTTCCTCCCCTTCCCTCCCCTCCCATCCCCTCCTCTCCTCTCCTCTCCTGTCTTCTCTGCTCCTCTCCTCTCTTCTCCTCTCCCTTTTCTCTCCTCTCCCTCTCCTTTCCTCTCCTGCCCCCTGGTGTTCTGCCCAGGGGAAGGTAACTCCATGGCCAAAAGCTGTCTTTTTTTCCCTCTGTGTTTACTGGTTACATTTCTTGCTCAAATATCAAGCTTTAAATCCAGTTCACTCCGGAGCTCATAGACTGGCACATGATGAGAAATTAAATGTTCGTTCTCTTCCTTCCTCAGACTGTAGATGGCACTACAAAGCAACAATCTTAGACAGCTTTAAACATAGCAATTCATCTCTCCTCCAATCAGCACTGCTGAAAAATGTTCTCAGCTGGCCGAGTCTTTGTCCCCCAGAACGGCAACAGAATGCCTTTCCATCAGCAGGTTTCCCTCTAGGCAGTGGGAGCCAGCTGTATCTCTATGTAGTCGTCCATGTCTTCTTCCCTAGTTTCCCATGACTTATCCTGCGCTCAGCTTCCTCTCCTATGCCTTTGTCTCTTCCTCTACTTTCCTCTCTACTTTCC
>CM053773.1:199911103-199946594 GCA_028658325.1 Potorous gilbertii
AATTGAGACAGCACAAAGTAAATGCAGGATGCACAAATTTGGAATATCCACCCCAAATAGTCACATGGACTATCTATGCCCAACCTGTGGTAGAGCATTCTGAGCTCGTATTGGTCTGATCAGCCACAGTCGGACACACTGAAATTTCACTTTACAATAGTGATGTCATTTTGATCCTCTTTGAAGATGAAGGACAACAACCAACCAACATTTGCACCCATATCTGCCCCTGCTATCTGGGATGCTCCCTCCTTCCTCAGCCTCCTGGCTCCCTAGTTTCCTCAAGTATCAGCTCAAACCCCACTTTTTTCAGGAGGCCTTTCCCAGTCCTCCCCATTGTTGGTGACTTCCTTCTGTATATATCTTTTATATACAAGGTTACTTGCATTAGAATGTACGTGTTTCCTTGTATCCCCTGTCCTTCATGCGATGTCTGGTACATAAAAAGTAAGTTCTACTTAGGTTACTTAGTAATGCTTGTTGACTCAACATGTGAAAAAAGGATTAACCTGGAGAAAGAGGAGGCAGGGAGACTGCTCAGGAGTCTGGGGCAGTAGTCTTGGTGAGAAGTGATGAGCATCTTGTGAGAAGTGATGAGAAATGACAAGATCCAGCAGCTGACTGTTGATGTTCAGTGAGGGAGAAGGAAGACACTAAGGTCACAAACCTGGGTAGCTTGAAGGATGATTTGACCCTCCGTGGAAATAGGAAAACTTGGAAGGGGAGGAACTTAAGGGTAAAGATGATAAGTTCTCTTTGGACATGTTGAATTTGAGGTGTCTTTGGGACATGTAGGTCAGTGGAGGTGTGAGACTGCAACTCAGGGGAGAGACTAGGGTTGAATGTCTAGATCTGGAAGTCATTGGCAGTGGGGATGATCATTAAACCCATGGGAATTGATGAGGTCACCAAGTGAGAGAGTGTAGAGAGAAAAGGGAAGAGACTGCAGGACAGAACCTTTGCAACATCTGTAATGAGAAAGAAAGCATGGTTTGGATGAAGAACTGGCAAAGGAGACTAAGAAGAGAGCAAAAAAGAACATGAAATATGAAACAGATTCACAGTTTCATACAGAATCCTTTTTTGTATGTGTCCTACTATGTGGATGGAAATGCTGCATGTGTGTATATGTGCACACACACACATGTGCATTTATGTGCTCCAAGTTCAGAATTTTAAAATCCCCCCAAAAGAATAAAAAATAATTTTTAAAGCATCCAGCAGAAAAGAAAACAAAAAGAAATTAGTATCATGAAATCCCAGAAAAAAAGGAAGTATCCAGGAGAAAAGAGCGATGAACAGAGTCACATGCTATAGAGAAGTACTCGGAATTGAGAAAAGAGACCTTTGGCAATTATTCATCTGCTGGACAGAGTGTCACAGCCCCCTGCTCTTGGGTTCCACTCAGGGCTTCAGTGATTGTGAGTGCTAGGCTGCCCAGACCCATGCTTCCTCCCTGACCATCCCTCCCTCCTCCTCCTTTATCTTTCCACATCAGCCTCATCCTTCCTAGGTCATTAGCTAACTCTCCTTTCTTCTTCCTTAGTACCCTATGGAGCCCTCAATATGTATTTTTTATTAAGCCCCTCATGCTGCTGCTGCTGCTTGCTGTCACAGAAATCTGGCTATCTCAGAAGACACTACATCCGTGGCCAGGCCTACAGGCCCAAGATCTTCTCCCACTGCCGCCAACATCCTGGGTCTGGAGAAGGAATGTGTCATCGAGACTATGCCCTGTCACTGTAGATGTTCCAAAGGCTCTGTCCTGCAGCCTCTTCCCTTTTTGCTCTTTGTCTTGGTGACCTCATCTATTCCCATGCGTTTGACCATCATCACTATCGCTGATGACTCCCAGATCTAGACATCCAACCCTAGTCTCTCTCATGAGTTACGGTCTTGCACCTCCTATGTCCTTCTTGCCTTTGTCAGGCCCACCTCCTGCCCCCTTCACTCAGCCACCTGAAGGATCCGTGAAGGATCACCTTGTCCAGTTAGATCCTGGTGACTGTTCTCTGCCAGCCCCCAGGTCATTTCTTTCTTGAGGAGTTCAGGTCCTGACTCATCAGCTTCTTCTCCACTTAAGTACACACACACACACACACACACACACACACACACACACACGTGTGCGTGCACACACATATGTATACATGCATGTATGTGTGTATATACATATGCAAATATGTGTATGCACATGTGTATCTATACGTATCTATACCATATTATATTGTACATATTTTATATATTATGTATCAGTATATGTGTGTGTTTCACCTCTAACTCAAATCAACAGGCATTTTTGAAAATTTTATGTGTTTATTTATTTTTAGTTTTCACCATTCACTTCTATAAGATTTTGAGTTCTAAATTTTCTTCCCTTCCCTTCACTTCCCCACAACTTGTTCAACCATTCCCTGACTGATGGACAGCCCCTCAACTTCCAGTTCTTGGCCACCGCAAAAGAGCTGCTATAAATATTTTTGTACATGTGGATCCCTTTCCCATTTTTATGATCTCTTTGGATAGAGATCTAGTAGAGGTTGTTGTTGTTGTTGCGTTCATCCTTTGTTGCCAAAGAAGACCATGCCATCAGAGAAATGATGACATGACTTGTACTTGACTTTGTTTTGAGTGAGGGAGGGCTATGCCAGGTCACCAGCCTCACTTGTGCTCTGGAACCATCTGAATCCAGCAACCAGACATTCATCAGGATAACTGGAGATGGCCCAGGATGCAATGGGAGACTTTGGCCCCTTTAGGCCAAGGTCTATTCAGGTACTCACTTATGGTGAGGTAAAGCCCATTCAATGAATAAATAGGCCTGTCTAAGAAGTAGTCAGGGGATGGCCCCTTTAATGAAGCAAAGAAAAGTAACTACATCAGGCTGGGAGGGAAACAGCAACAATTACTGTTGATAATCACTCTTAAGCCAGGAGGGTCCAGAAAACAGCCCTTAAGTAGAGCTTGGGCAGGGTCCTAGTGTTGTCTAATCTGTGGGCTTCAGAGTACAATAGGTTTAAGGTTTAGGTAAGGGAAAGAAAAGAAAGATGGAGGAGGTCAGGAAATTGGTCTGTATTCACAAATATAGTAGAGTTATTGCTGGGTTAAAAGGTATGCACAGTTTTATAACCCTTTGGGCATAGTTCCAAATTGCCCTCCAGAATGGTTGGATTGGATTGGTTCACGACTCTACCAGCAATGCATTAGTGTTCCACTTTTCCCACATCTCCACCATTTATCATTTTCCTGTTTTATCATGTTAACCAATCTGATAAGTGTGATGTGATACCTCAGAGTTTGAACAAGCATTTATTAAGCACCTACTATGTGCCAGGCCCCGTTCCAAGCACCAAAGATACAAAGAGGCAGAACCAGTTCTTGCCTTCAGGGAGCTCACTATCTAATAACTCTACAGTTCACAACTCTGAGATTCCCCTCTCTGACCATAACCTCTTATTCTAGCTCATCCTGAGCCTTATTCCCCCAAACCCATTCTCCACGCTGTCTTCCATCCCTCCCTGCCTTTCCAGGCCATCATCTCGACTGTGATGGATTCATTCTCCTCCCCTTCAAATCGAGAGTCTTGCCAGTTCACCTTTTGCCCGGTCCTTGGCCCTTAGATGCCTTATCTCATTTTTATCTACCACTCATCTCTTTCCAAAAACCAAGCCTGCATGACTCCCACCATTCACCTCTTCCACTTCTGCCCACATGGTGCTGGGGAAAGTCACCTGGCTTTGCTATCTGGGCCCTCCCTGCAGCAGTCCAGTCCTTTGGCTCTTCCCTGACCTCTCTCACTCCCCACAGAGACCTCTCTTCTCCCAAAGCCTCCCTCTTTAACACCTCTGCCCTTTCCAGTGCCTTTTCTTGGTGTCTGTCCTCCGTCTCTGCAACATTACAGCCTGTTGATCCCTTACCCTGTCTTCTCTGGACATCTTGTATCATGACTTTGTTTTATCAGTGTTGCTGAATCGTCATTTGTGCCCCAACCCCTAGGCATGGAAGTAGCCCCAGAGCTCTGTCCTGGGCCTTCTTCCCTCTCTCTCTGTCCTATGCTCCACATTTTAATGATCTCATCAGCTCCCATGGCATTAGCTATCATCTTAATCCCATCACATCTGGACTGCTGGAATAGACTCTCTGTTCTCCTCCCTCTCTGATCTTCTTTCACATCGATGCCAAAGTGCTCACCCAGGCCCAACCTTGTCACCCCCTGCTAAAGAAGCAGCACAGTCTCCCCAAGCCCTTGAGATAACATACAGACTCTCATTTGGCCTTCACGGTCCAATGTCAGTCTGTCCCTCGCCCCTCCTTCTCTGCTTTCCCACCAGTCTGGCCTCCTTGTTACTCCCCATCCACATTGCTCCACATCCCTTTGCATTGATCCATGTCTGAAATGGGGGACAAACGCTTCCTCACCATCTCCTGAGACGCTGCACCAGCCATAGTGAAGATGCCGTGTAAACTGTAACTCCATACACTGGAGCTCTAGTGAGGGCAAGCCTTCAGCAAGTCAGAGAAGACTGGAGAGGCTGGGCAGGCTTGAGGTTAGGGCTCAGACAGCCCCTTGTTCTGGGAGTCTGGGGAGACCTATACAGGTCTGGCAGTATGTTAAGTGTATGGAATATTCCCAAGGATACCTGGAGCAGTAGAACGAGAGCCTGGTTCCAACACTTACTGACTGCACGTTGACCTCATTACTGAGGGGCCAAGGCTATTTTTTTAAGACTGCAAATTACCCAGAAGTCACTCATCTTAGTTCAGAATATTTCCTTACCTGGCACTCCCCACACCAATGGTATCAAACTCAAATATAAACAGAACCTACTAACTCCTAAATAAGGATCCTTGTAACAGCAGATTAACTTAGAAAACCATATGTTAACATTATCTATGTGCTATTATGCTTTTTATTTGTTTTGTTAAATAATTCCCAACTACATTTTAATCTGTTTGACTCCTCTGCCCTAAATTAATGAAATCACAGGTTTGGCCAAAAGCAAATATGTTGAAGTCAGATCAAAAAACATTTATTTAGTACCTATTTTGCGGCAGGCAAGACAACCAGATGACTCCGGATAGAGTGCTAGGCCTGAGATCAGGAAGATGACATTACTCAATCGTTTCTGTAGCATCCATCTCTTTGTGATCTCTTTTGGGAGGTTTTCTTGGCCAAAATACTGGAGTGGTTTGCCATTTCCTTCTTTAGATCATTTTACAGATGAGGAAACTGAGGCAAACAGTGAAGTGACTTACCCAGAGTCACACAGCTAGGAAGAGTCTAATGCCAGATTTGAACTTGGAAAGAGGAGTCTTCCTGACTCTAGGCCCCAGCCTCCATCCATGGCACCACTTAGCTGTCTGGAAGACCTACTTTCAAATCTGACCTTACACTTCCCAGCTGTGTGACCCTGGGCAAGTCATTTCCCCTCTGGTTTCCTAAAATTTGCCTCAACCCACTGGAGAAGGAAATGGTAAACCCCTCCACTCTCTTTACCCCTAAAGAAACCAAATGAGGTCATGAAGTCAGACACAACTGAACAACAGCCCCTAGCCTGAAGCCCCTAGCCTGAAGGAGCTTACATTCTAACAGGGAAGATGACATGCAGACAACCGTGCACAGGCAAAATAGATACAGTCCAAATTGGGCTTTACCAGCCAGGAAAGACATCATCATTCAGGGATTGTTAGAGGTGGGATTTTAGCTGGGGTTCAAAGAAGGAAGGCGGCCACCATTTTCACCAAGTCACTAATGTGTTGCCTTGCTTTTAGTATGTATCTGCCCTGGAAGAAATGCTCCAAGCCTTGAAAGAACAGTCAAGGTAAGACTATGGTCAGACATTGCAGGGCTAAGAGGCAGCTCAGTAGAGTGGCTAGGGAAAGATTCAGGAGGACCTGGGTTCTAATCTTCCTTTTAACATGTACCAGCTCTGATGTTCAACTGATCACACAGGCCAGTCTTAGCTTCCCAGCACCCCAGGCAGCTCTGTTCTTCTCCAAGTCAGGGGTAAGCAGTCTGGGAAAGCCTGGGGAGAGCTTTGCAGAATGGTGCTGTCAGAGGGAAAAACAAAATAGATTGGATTACAAAGGAAACCAATTCTGTTGAAACCCAGTTATCAAACTATTTTTAAAAGCAAGCACACCAGACATCAGGTTATGATCCGTATTGCTAGAGGAAGTGTTGCCCTTTCCTGGCAGAGCCCCTATACCAATTAATTCATAGTTCCAGACCAAACCAAAACAACTCAGCATGATTGGTCTGAGTCAGCTAATTAGGAAAGATGCTTGCCATTTTAGTGGGGGGGTCAAGGATCACTGCTGTCCTACATTCTGTTGGAACTTGCCCAAATAGATAAAGCTGGTTATTGGCATTTATCTATTTACAGAATGTCAGAGCTAAGAGGGCCCTTAGAACCCAGAGTGTCAGAACTGGGAGGGACCTTAGAACCCAGAATATCAGAACTGAGAGGGCCCTTAGAACCCAGAATGTCAGAGCTGAGAGGGCCCTTCGAACCCAGAATGTCAGAGCTGAGAGGGCCCTTCGAACCCAGAATATCAGAGCTGAGAGGGCCCTTAGAACCCAGAATATCAGAGCTGAGAGGGTCCTTAGAACCCAGAGTGTCAGAGCTGGGAGGGTCCTTAGAACACAGAATGTCAGAGTTGAGAGGGCCCTTAGAACCCAGTGTCAGAGCTGGGAGGGTCCTTAGAACACAGAATGTCAGAGTTGAGAGGGCCCTTAGGACCCAGAGTATCATAACTGGGAGGGACCTTAGAATCCAGGATGTCAGAGCTGGGAGGGGACTTAGAACCCAGAATGTCAGAGTTGGGAGGACCTTGAACACAGGATGTCAGATCTGGGAGGGCCCTTAGAACACAGATGTCAGAACTGGGAGGTGCCTAAGTATATAAGCTGTCAGAACTGGGAGGGGCCTTAGAATATAGGATATCAGAACTGGGAGGGGTCTTAGAACCCAGGATGTCAGAACTGGGAGGCTTCCTCAGACATCATCTGGTCCAGCCTTCTCTAAATTTTACAGATGATGAATTTAATCTTCAAGGAAGTTAAAAGACATGCCCAAAGTCACTTGACTGGTTCATAGAAGAGCCAAAACTCAAAGCCAGGCCTCATTGTCCCGGATTCCTTTCCTCCAGTGTGCTGTGCCCCTTGCAAGTATGAGAATGAGGCCCATAGCAGCCCAGAGGAGCAGGGGAAGGCTTCCTGGAGGAGAGGGCTGCCATCTCATCTTTTCTGGGAGTTAGTTCAGGATGATTCCCAGGGAGTCACCTGTGCTAAACAGATAGAAGGAGGCAGGTTTCCTGCTGACGTTTTTTCTTTCTTGTGCTTTTCAGTAAACCTGCCCCTGAAATGCTTAATGAGTATTCGAGAAAAGTGGACTTTTTAAAAGGAATGTTAGAGGCTGAAAAACTGGTAAGTAAAATCATTAGCCTGTTCCTAATGTTTACACCATCACAGGGACCAACCTCAGAGAATCATGGTCCTTTGGTCCTTACAACAACCCTATAGAAGGCACTATGATTAAACCCATTTTGCAGATGCAGAAACTGAGGCAAAAAGAGGTGAAGTGATTTGTATAGGGTCACACAGCTGGCAAGGGTCTGAGGCGGGTTTAGAACTCAGGTCCTCCTGACTCCAAGTCTAGCATTCTATCTACTGTGCCACCAGTGATCTATTTTCACATTAAAAACAGTATTTTGCAGATGATAAGTCATTGCACTTAGAGTTAGGAGACCTAAGTTTGAATTTTAGGGTCCTCCTTTACTCCCCGCAGATGACAACGTTTGCTTGCTTCATCTTCAGATCGCTTTATATTTACTTCTCTGGCCACGTGCCCTGTTCCCCCATAGAATGGACAATTCTTAAGGACAGAGACTCTTTTGTGTCTGTCTTTGGCCACCAGGAGGCACAGTGGATAGAAGACTGGCCTGGGAGTCAGAAAGACCTGATTTCTAATCCTGCCTCAGACTCTTGCCAGCTGTATGACCCTGGACAAGTCATTTCACCTCTGTTTGCCTCAGTTACTTCATCTGCAAAATGGGCATAATTATAAAGCCTGCTACGGGTTGTTGTGAGGATCCAAAGGCGTATATGCTAATAGCACCAATACAGCCTATAACAGAAACAGTTGGGATGATGATAAGAGTAGAAGGACGCTGCAGTTACAGCCAGCATTATATCACGCTTTCATATTTGCAGAGGACTTTACAGGTATCGTCGTATTTGATCCCCACGAAGCCTCTGACATGGGTACTGTGATTATCCGCATTTTACAGAGGAGAAAACTGAGGGTCACAGGGTAAGCTGACTTGCCCAGACACACACTGTCTCAGGCAGGGTATGATTTTGGGTCTTCCGGATTCTAAATCCAGCCCTCCACCTGCTTTGTGAGCTAGCCAGCTAGCACCTTAAAGTGCTGCTCGTAGTCGTTCTCCTCAGTATCCCTAGCACAGTGCTTTGCATAGAAGGTCACAGATGGAGGGGCTTCCGGTGACTGTCTGGGTCAGTGACTGACAAGAATCCCCACTCAGGTTAGGCCCCTCCACCCCTGGGCCCCAGAGGCATGCAATACCACTCAGTAGAGAGTGTGCCCAAGGAATTTTATTTATTTTTTAAAGGCAAACATTCATTGAATATTTACTCACAGAGGACATTATTTTGATTCATCAAGCTAAAGAAACTAAATGTAATTTTTAAAACTCAGTGACTCCACTTCCCTTATAAAGGCCCCACTTAATCAGACCTTTCCCCTTTCTGTGCACCATAGAACAAACTTTTTGGCTTTGCCCGCTTGGCCTCCTTGGGAGGGAACCCTGCTTCCCCAGCTCCTGCTTAGCCATGAAGGGCTGATAACCAGAGGGGGAGGGGAACCTTTTCAAATCTAACATTTAACTCATTTGCTTTTCTGTGCCAACCTGAGCCCTGAAACCACATTCCATGGGCAGAGCCAAGGAAAACAAAGTGGCCAAAGGAGTGAAAAGGGAAAGAAATCTTGTTGATTTTTCCTTGACTTGACTTCAGCCACCTGGAGGCCCTGGACAGGAGAGGACCAGGGAGGAGGCCCTGGACAGACTGGGGAGGGGGCTGGCTTCCTGGGGGAAGGAAGGAGAAGGTCACAAGCCCTTCCGACCCAAACAGGGACTGGGTACCAGGCAAGTATAAGCCCCTCTGCTGTCGAGAGCCTGGAGGGCCACCCCCCCCATCTCCTACCCCACCCCAGAGCTTCATGGAAACTGTGGAGGGGGAGTAAGATGGAAGCAGAGAAAGAAGAGAAACGTGGTGGTGCCAATGGCTGTCAAAGCCAGAGGTGCCAAGAGACCAGGCCTCCCCACCCCCATCCCAAGTAGTCCCGCCCTGGGGAGAGGCCATGGGAGCCACATCAGCAAGTGCCTGAGCACATCTGACATACTTCCTGTGCACATCTCCCATGGGCAATCATCAGCATTTGCAGAATTGAAATCTAATTTTTAAATTAAAATTACAAAGGCTGGATCTCTGCTAAAGGGAATGGGAGGGAGGAATTTTGGAAATGAAGGTAATGTAAAAACAAAAGGTGTCAAGAAGCCTTTGTGGAAAAAAATAGTGTCTTGCCAGGGATTGCACAAGGAATCGCTGCACAGCATGGCAAACCAGCCACATTTCAGCCATTTGCACAACTTGGTGAGAGTTTGCAGGCTTCTCTCTCTGACTAGACAAATGAGACTGGGGTCCTGGAATTCCTTATCATAGATGCTGGTTGTCATTGACAATAGGATCCCTGGCAGCATGGGGGCAAAGGTGGTGGGGAGGGGGAAGAGAATTGCTCATGGAGCGTTGGTGGGTCACCTCCTCAACCTCACCTCTCATTTCTTTTTGGAGCCTTCCTGGGAGGGAGGCACTGATTCCCCAAAAAAAAGAGTCACAGGATCAGAGGGTATATATAGCCAGCAGTGCCCCATACTTATCCACCTTCCTCTTTTCTCTCCCCAGTCATCTTCCTCGGAGAAAGCCCTAGCCAACCAGTTCTTGGCCCCAGGACGCACACCCACCACCACCAAAGAACGGGTGCCGGCCACCAAGACTGTGCACCTACAGACCAGGGCTCGGTACACAGGAGAAATGAGAAATGAACTGCTGGGCACGGTATGTCGCTGAGGCATTGCACCACAGGGCAGAAATGGCCTTCCCTCCCCCTCCCCCTGCTGGTGACCTGGCCTTTGCTGGAATGCCTTTAGAGGCAACCAAAGGTTCCATGTTGGACAACTTTCCTTGAGCCAAGATCCACCTCCCTGTACTCTCCACTCAGTGGTCCTAGTTCTGCCCTCGAGGGCCAAGCAGAACACTGCTAATCCTTCCACAGCTCTGCCTTGAAAGAATTCATTTGCCAATACCTACTGAAGGATTCTGCTCCCACAGGGTGTGCTTACCTGGGGGAGAGGCAGGACTTCAGCCTGTTCTGCAGAAAATATAGGGGAAACAATTAGGACAGTTAGGAAAACAAAGAAATATCTTCTGTTTGCATAGCGCGTTATAGTTTTTATCAAGTTAAACTGAATTTAAAACACTTTTTTTCCAGAAAGTTTTCTTGATGCTTTAATTTGCAATATTCCCCTTTCCCTTTCTCCCCTGTAGAGCCAACTTTTGTACCAAAGAATAAAAACGAGGCAGGGGACCATCATATACCATAGTATACGCAGTATTCCACATTCCCCCACTCCCCTTCTGTAGAGAAGAGGAGACAAGCCACTTTCTCATAGCTCTTCTTCAAGGGCAAGCCTGCTCATTACCATTGCATGGCTTTCAGTTTCACAATTGTTGTTTCTGGCAGTTTTTAACTAAGTGATTTCTACCCTCATTACTTTATCTGCTCACAAATATTAAATTGTGGGGACAGACCATAAATCCCAGAGGAACTCAGAAGGGGGAGAGCATTTGGGTCTGGAGTGGTCCAAGAAGCCTTTCTGAAGGAGGTGGAAATTAACTAGGCCTTGATGATGGGGAAGATTTAGAGAGGGAAGAAATAGGGCATAGACAAAAGCCTAGAAGTAGGATTTGCGGGAGCTCTTGGGAAGATCAACCTGGCTCAAGCAGAAATGTTGGGGGAGAAAAGGCAGGTTGTGGAGGGCATTGAATGGAAGAGAATTTTTGGCCTGATCTAGTAAGAGGAGCATGATGGGCAGGGAAGGAAGGGAAAAAGGAAGACCAAGATGGCTGCTGGTGTGTGTGATCCAGGTCTGCAGGGATGAAGGGCTGGGCAGTGGCCAGTGAGTCAGACACATTTCAAAAGATGCCTTGATGGGGCTTAGTGATAACTTGAAGATAGGGATGAAAAGAAGGTATTCAGATGACTCCTCATCCTGACATTCAAGGCCTCCACAGAAGCCCATCTTGAACACCTTCCCTTGTCATGTGTCACACATATCCTCTAGAGCTGGACGTAACCTGGGTTTGACCTTGGGAGTCCAAAATTGATGTCAGAGCTGTATAAATTCAGGCAGATCCTATCAACTGCCAAATATAAGCCCCATGCCAGTTTGTCTAACAGCCCAGGACCAACAGGGCTCAGTTCAGTGATTCATTATTGAGATGGCCCTAGGAAAATGAAATTTTTGCCCATAGCAACCCTCCAAGACCACCTACTTATCTACAAGGGGGCTGCAATCTGCACCCATGAATGAAGTAGCCAACATCACCTCCTTGATGTTGCTGACCTCTCTCCATTTTTCCAAAAGACCTCATTTTAGAGGTGTCATGTAAATTTGGGGGAACTCTTTGCTGGGACCAATAAGATAAAAGTTTATGAAAGTGGATTAAGTGACTGAGGCTCTGGACCTGCTGAATGGAACATTGCCAGAGGAAAGCAGAGATTGGGTTGTATGGCCCTGGATCAGAATTCTTCCTTCCCAGGACCCTCTGCTAAGCCTCAGGCTGATCCCCACTAAGGCCATACCTCTCCAGAGGGACCTTGGCCATAATGAGTGTATGTGAAGGAAGGAGACCTGGTGTTTCCCCTCTGGCCAGCTCCTTAGCCAGAGCTCCATGGGTCAGTCACGTGATAGAGGATACTTTCTCATGATAGTTTTTCTCCCTTTAGGAGTCCTCGGCAACCAGAGGTGAGTAGACGCAGCCCCTCCAAGCTGTTTGCTTTGAGCCCTGCAAGGGAAGCACTGGGCAGCTTAGCCTAGGCTTCCCATCTTCATTGCAGAGATGGAAAGCCTCCAGCTACCCAAAACTGGCACCCTGGAGTCATGGAAAGAACATGGGCAAAGGCTGTAGGTTCAGATCTTGGCCCTGCTCCCTGCTAGCTGTGTGACCTTGAGTGAGACATTTCCTCCCTCATGGCCTTGGTGTCCTCACTGGCAAAACCAGAGTATCACATCCAAAGCTTTCTAAAACCCAGCTGCACATCCTGTGGTCTCACAACCCGGCGTGGTATCAGAAAGTCATTCTCATCAATCTCTGTTCCTGAACAGCCTTTCCCTAGGACAGCAACAGGAAATGTCCCCTATCTTCTCAGTCCTAGGGGGCCCCACTCCAGGCATTTCCCTGATAGCATCCTGGAAAGTGGTCCAGGGAGAAAGTCTCTGCTGACTAAGGGAGCCTAGGCCTCTTGTTACTCCCAAAAGCCAACAGCAGGGGGAGACTCGACTCCCTCAAGATACCGACTGAGCCTCGTTGGAGACGCCAGTTCACATACGGGAAGGAGAGTCTGTGAGGAGTCCAGATGGGCCTTCTAGTTCGCCCTCGCTGTGTGACCCAGAATCTGGCATCTCCCCATCAAACCGAGAGGGTTGGGCCGAGAGCCTTCCTCTGGTGCCTTACTGTGAGAGGGGAAGTAACTGGGATCTGAAGATCCACACTGGCTGAGCAAACAGTCAGTCAGCCAGCATGTATTAAACATTTACCATGTCCTAGGCACTGGGGATATCAAAACAAAGAATGTAGCCATTCCTGCCCTCAAGGAGCTTACAAGTGTAGGGGGTGGGCATCCACATAAAGGGCAAGCGCTGTGGCTGGTTCTGAGTTCTAGGCTGTGTGGCCAGTGTCTGAGGCCCTGCCTAGCTTAGGGCACAGAGACCCATCACCAAATTGCCCTCAGCCCAGTGATTTTTTTGGCCAAAGCATCTCTGTTTACTAAGTTACTGAAGGCTTGAGATGAGCTTTGTTGGAGTAAAAAAAAAACACCTTGATGAAATCACAGATTCTTGATGTTTTGAAGGAGTGGTAGAATAGGAAGGAGGGGTCAGGCTGTAGATGAAGGCCTGGTTCCTGAGGCCCCTTTGGATGCCAAGAGTCCAGCCCTATGTGTGGAATTGTTACAGGAGACACAATCCAGGCCCTCAAGGTCTGGGTGGTAGATCAGGCTAACACACAGAAAACTTACTGTAACACCTCATAGGCCAGAGGGAAGCAGTAGAACACAAAATGTCAGAGCTGGGAGGTTGCCCTTAGAACCCATAACAACAGGGGTGGGAAGGCCTTTAGACACAGAATGCCAGAGCCACGAAGGACTTTAGAACACAGTGTCATCACTAGAAGGTACCTTAGAGATCATCTAGTCCATCCCCCCTCATTTTGTAGCTGAGAAAATTGACCCAGAAAGGAATCAGCTTATCAAACCAAATGCAGCTAGTACATTGCAGAGCCTAGACAAAAACCCAAATCTGTGGCTCCTAAGTCTAGGATTTTTTCCACTGCCAAGGGCCCTGAGGGGGCAGACCATGAACTTGAAGAGGGATCCCTGGGAGCTGAGTAGGCTTCATGACAAAGACAGAGACAGAGGAGATCAGGGAGAAAGCCCCATCAGGATCTCAGGCAGTGGCTACCTAGCATCTAGTCAGCATTTCACAAGGCATATGAGCAAAAGCACTAAGTGAGGAAGGAGAATGGCACAGTAATGGGGCTGGGGTGAAGACATATAAGGCTGAAGCATGCTTAAGGGTGTGCTTAAACCTTAGGATTATCTGTTGGACCCAAACTATAGAAATTCCAGGAATACTTGAGGTCCTTAGAATGGACTTTGTCTGAAAGCTTCACAAGGAAGAATTCCATCTGTATAAGGGAACAGTAAAAGCTTGCAAACTGACAAATGTCTATTTTGGTTCCAGGTTCTGGGGACCTAAACTTAAGGAAAAGAACGTAAGTGACTCATCTTTGGTACTATCTCTTCATCTCACGTTGTAAGGGACCCATAGAGTTCACAGATGTACAGGCCTCAAAAGCCATCCAGTCTAACTCCCACCTGTAACATGAACCCTGTCCCTACAACAGGCCTAGCAAATGACCAGCCTAGCCAACTTTGATACCTTCAGGGGTAGGAAATTCATCACCTCCCAATTAGCCCATCCCACTTAAGGACAGCTCTCATCTCTAGGACATTTACCTTCATATCCGACTCAAATCTACTTCCCCTGTAGTTTCTACCCATTGTGCTGCCCTCTAGGGCCAAACAGAATAAGTTTAATCCTTCTTGCTCTAGAAGACGATTCCAAAATTTGAAGACACTTCTCACTTGACTGCATAAATCTGGTCTTCTTAAGGCTCAGCATCCCCAGTAACTTTAATTAATGTTCTGAATGGAACTCCACTTTTGTCAGCATCCTAGTTATTCCTCCAGAGAACTAGAGAAAGTGACTTAACTGATGCAAATCCCCTGTCCTGAACAGATAGCTGAAATTCTGTTGTTTCCATAAGTAAAAAGGCCTGTGGCTATTATGCAGAAGCCTTTTCTGCTTATGTATGGGAAGTCCAGGTCATGGTATTCACCCTGAAGCTTAGACACACCTGCCTCAGGGCAAAGGGGACAGGCAATTTTTCTTTTTTGGTGGTTTGGATCTTTGCTCTTTCTAAACAAACCTTTCCCCACCCCATCCCCTCTGCACACACAGGGGCCTTGGGTCAGATGAAAAGCAGTCAGCTGCTGAGCTTGATGCTGTGCTGCAGCATCACCACAGTGTCCAGGAGAAGCTGGCTGAGGAGATGTTGAGTTTGGCCCGAAGTCTGAAGAACAACACTCTGGCAGCACAGAATGTTATTAAACAAGATAATCAGGTAGAACGACAAGAAACCCGAGATGCCCAGCTGGCGTCTCCAGCTGCTAGAGCCATGGAGCAACAGCATGGAGGGGGATGGGAGCGCTTAGAACATGATAGCTGGGAGGGCCCTTATGACACAGAATGTCAGAACTGGGAGGGCCCTTAGAACACAGAATGTCAGAACTGGGAGGGCCCTTAGAACAGAGATTGTCAGAGGTGGGAGGGCCTTTGGGACACAGAATGTCAGAGCTGGGAGGGCCCTTGGGACACAGAATGTCAGAATTGGGAGGTGTCTTAAAACAAAGAATATCAGAGTTGGAAGGATGCTTGGAAATCATCTAATCTAGTTCCCTTATTTAACTGATAGAAAAATGAGGACCTCTGATGAAAAGCAATTTGCCCAAGGACATGGAGTTTAGCAGCAGGGCTTAGACTAGAACCTAAGAGGTGTGGGTGTGGGTGGTGGGGCCTCTGAGCTCCCCTGGGTACTGGAGCCGAGCCACCCCCTCATCCTCTTCTGCCTGTCCTTTCCCACAGACACTCTCCCACTCCATCAAAATGGCGGACCAGAACTTTGAGAAGCTGAAGACGGAGTCGGAGAGATTGGAGCAGCACGCCAAGAAGTCGGTCAACTGGCTCTTGTGGATCGTGCTCATCTTTGTCTGTTTCATCTTTATCAGCATGATCCTCTTCATCAGAATCTTTCCCAAGTTAAAGTGAAACCAGGGGCTGGCCAGCTGGCATGTGGACAAGGGTAGGGGAGAAGTGGGGGCAGGTCTGAACTTAAAAAACAATCATTCACCTCCCAGTTTCCTTGCAAGCACTCGGGCCCATAGCACAAGAAGGTCTTCCTCAAAAAGAGCAGAATAAAATGCCATTTCCATAGTTTTGGTGAATGGTCTGGCCTCAGTCTTTCCAGCTGTGTGTCCTAGGGCACATCACGGCCTTCTCTCCTCTGATCCCATGTCCTCATCTATAAAATGTCGATGGTGCACTCATTCAGAGTCCTTCAGCTCTGATGATTCTGTAGGTTGTAGGTGAAATCCTAGCTTCACATCCATACATGAGGAAAGACTAACTCCAGCCTTCTTGATGCCTTTGCAGAATTCAGCTCAGTAAACAGTAAGGACTTGTCAAGTACCATCCCAGCACTTAGCACTGGGGACTCAGACCCTAGAAAATGACATAGTTCTTGCCTTCAAGGAGCTTATATTCTAGCAGAGGGTAAAATATGCCCAAGCACAGTGCACCATGGAAGGTCAAGCAGATGCAAGTATGATGTGCGGTAGAGGGTGAGGGGGCATTAGAGGTCAAATAGAGAGGGTCAAGGGGTCATTCCAGGCCAGGGGCATAAGAGAAGGCTTCATGGAGCTGGTAATAGCAGAACCACTAGAGTGGCTCTGAACCCCACGAAAAGATAGAGTAATGAGGAGGGGCCTCTCCCTCTCCCCCATACCCATATCCAGTCTGTTGTCAAATTTCCCAAATCCACACAATCTCCCTCAAACAGGCCCTTCTCACCTCTCATCTAGACTTTTGTACTTGGTCTTTCGGACTTTGTCTCTCCCCATTTCAGTCCAGCCCATGCCAAGTTAATATTCCTAAAGCCCAGCTCAGATTGTCACTCCATCACTCAAGAAACTTCACTGACACCCTATTGCCTGATTCTTAATTTGGAAAACTAATTTTTCCATGCTTTAGAACTTACACATAGTCATGGATAGTAACAGTCTGTTGGCTGGACAAGTCATCCCAAAGGACAATGTATAAAATGAATAATCAAGGACTACTTTGTGTGGAGTTTGTTGGGGGGAAATGTTTTTAAAGAAAGAAAAGAAACCATCCAGAATGAATTTTAAAGCACGTCAGCTACCCATTACTCTGTTTTCAAATTCCTGAGCAGTCTATCAGTGGTACATCTGTCAAGTAAAAACATACACATTCTTTATAACCTGAGGGCCCCTAGCTCTGACATTTTGTGTTCTAAGGGCCCTCCCAAATCTGACATCCCATGTTCTAAGGGCCCTCCCAGTTCTGACATCCCGTGTTCATGTTCTAAGGGCCCTCCCAGCTCCGATATCCCATGTTCTAAGGGCCCTCCCAGCTCTGACATCCCGTGTTCATGTCCTAAGGGCCCTCCCAGCTCTGACGTCCTGTGTTCATGTTCTAAGGGCCCTCCCAGCTCTGACGTCCTGTGTTCATGTTCTAAGGGCCCTCCCAGTTCTGACATCCTGTGTTCATGTTCTAAGGGCCCTCCCAGCTCCGATATCCCATGTTCTAAGGGCCCTCCCAGCTCCAATATCCCGTGTTCTAGGGGCCCTCCCAGCTCTGACATCCCATGTTCATGTCCTAAGGGCCCTCCCAGCTCTGACATCCCGTGTTCATGTTCTAAGGGCCCTCCCAGCTCCGATATCCCATGTTCTAAGGGCCCTCCCAGCTCCAATATCCCGTGTTCTAGGGGCCCTGCCACTAGATGAGAAATGAGGGATAGAATAGCATAATGGGTAAACGCCTCTGCTTGGCATTTAAAACCCTTAGTCTGACTCCTGCTCATCTTTCCAAAGTGATTTCCATTACACCCCTTCTCACAATCTGCACTTCAGTCAAACTGACCCATATGCTGTTTCTTGTACAAAAGCATCCCATCTCCCATCTCCAAGTCTTTGCCCAGACTGTTCTCCATGCCTGGAATTCATTCCCACCTCACCGTCACTTTTTACAATCCCTAGCTTCCTTCAAGGTTCAGCCCAAGTCTTCCATTCTGAGATCCTCTATCCCTTTGTATTTGCCAGATTTTGTATTTACTTCTCTGGGTTGGGAAGCTGTTTTCCCCACACTGGAATGTAAATTCTGTAAAAGCAGGGAATGTTTTTAGTTTTGTCTTTGAAGCTACAGTGCCTGCAATATGATAGGTGCTTAATGAAAACTTGGTAAATGAATGAAGATTCAATCTGACAGGGGAAAAATGTAAAGTCTTACATTTGGATTAAAAAATCCCCAACTTTGAGGATAGAGACAAGATGGTGGAGAAAAGGTAGGGACTTGCCTGAACTCTTCCCAGAACCCCTCCAAACAACTTTAAATAATGCCTCAAAACAAATTCTGGAGCAGTAGAACCCACAAAAAAAACAGGATGGAACAATTTTCTAACCCCAGACAACTTAGAAGGTTGGCAAGAAAACTCTGTTGCACTGGAGCGAGAGTGGAACTCAGTTCAGTGCAGGCCTTGCCCCAGAAAACCAACAGTAGGACTTGGGGGCAACTGAATTGGGAGGTTTCCAATCCTCTCAGCCCACAGATGGTAAGGGGGTCAGACAACAGTTCAAAAGGAAATTACAGGGTTCCCTTTTCTGGCACCAGAGGCAGGACTTGGTTGCATTGCCCATATTTGGATCTGGGTCACAATCTTGGATCTCAGTTCCAGGGCAAGAGGGAGCATTAGCATGTCAGAATTCATGGCTGCAGAGGAGTTGAGTCCCTGCAGTCACAATTCTGGGGTAGAAAAGAGTACTTGTGATCACTCATATACCAGAGAACAGGCCAAGGGAGTGGTAAACACACCTCTCCCTAGATCCTACCACCTTGGAAGAACCAAAAACTTACAGGTCCCTTGAATTGTCTCTGAAAATAACTGCACAAAAAAGCCTGAAGCTTGGGACAGTGCCCTCTCCACTCCAAAAGCAGAGTCCACATTAGCATAGATTTAAAAGTCAAGAAAAAGCCTGGAAAAATGAGCAAACAGCAAAAAAAGATCCTAAATGTAGAAAATTATTATGGTGATAAGATCAAAACAGAAACTCAGAAGAAGACAACCAAGTCAAAACTTTTATATCCAAAGAAATATCATACACACACACACACACAGAATTGGTCAAATGGAAAAGGAAGTGCAAAAGCAAACTGAAGAAACTATTTCCTTATAAATTAGAACTGGGCAAATGGAATCTAATGACTCCATGGGACATTAAAAATCAATTAAACAAATTCAAAAGAATGAAAAATATAAGAAAATATGAAATATGTCATTGGAAAAACAACTGATCTGGAAAATAGATCCAGTAGAGATAATTTTAAAAGTATTGGACTCCCTGAAAAGAGAATAGACATAGTCTTTCAGGGAATTATCAAGGAATACTGCCCTAATATTCTAGAACCAGAGGGTAAAATAGAAATTGAAAGAATCCACCAATCACCTCCTGAAAGAGATCCCAAAATGAAAACTCCCAGAAATATTGTAGTCAAATCCCAGAGCTCCCAGATCAAGGAGGAAATATTGCAAGAGCTGGAAAAAACAATTAAAATATCATGGAGCCACAATCAGAATAATACAAAATTTAGCAGTTTCTACAATAAAAGATTATAGGACTTTGAATATGATATTCCAGAGGGCAAAAAGAGCTGGAATTACAACCAAGAATCACCTCCTGGCAAAACTGAGTACAGTTATCCCGTCTACATTGTGGAGGTTAGGGATGTGGTGCTCCCACAGTCTGGAAAATCTGTGTAAAAATGTTTGGCCTCTCTTCATTCTCCCTTCATACTTCATACATATGAATTATTGTGGTATTAAAACATAAAATATGTTGATATTACACGATACTATAAAGAAATTTTATACGTTTCTAAACTTTTTCTGTGTCATCTGCTGGTCTTCACATGTTGTCTGCAGCCCATGCAAAACTCCCAAAAAATTCCCATTTAATTTTTTATGCCAATCAACAATATTTCAAAACCTCAATAAGGAAAGATAAAATGTAGAAGGGATAATGTATAATCCTCTGGGGGAAGATGGATATTCAGTGAAATAGAACACTTTCAAGCATTCCTGATGAAAAGATCAGAGGTGAATAAAAAATTTGACTTTCAAATACAAGCCCAAGAGAAGCATAAGGAGGTAAACAGGAAAGAGAAATCATAAGGGATTCAATAAGGTTAAGTTATTTACATTCCTACATAAGAAAATGATACTTGAAACTCCTGAAAACTTTATCATTATTAGGGTAGTTATAAGGAGTATACATAGACAGATGGCATGGGTGTGAGTTGAATATGATGGGATAATTATCATAAAAAATAGAGGAAAGAGAAAGAGGAATGCACTGGGAGAAGAGGAGAGGGAGAGATAGAATGGGGTAAATTGTTTCATATAAAAGAGATGAGAAAAAGCTTTTACAGTGGAGGGAAAGATGGGGGAGCACATGAACCTTACGCATCAGAAATGACTCAAGGTGAAAGGAGACAGAGTAGGATAAACCGGCGGAAAACAAGATGGAGGGAAACACAAAGTAATCATAACTGAAAAAATTCAAAGCAAGTTTCTCTGATAAAGACATAATTTCTCAAATATATAAAGAACTGAATCAAATTTATAGAAATAAGAGCCATTGCCCAATTGATCAATGGTCTAAGGATGTAAACAGGTAGTTTTCAGATAAAATAATCCAAGTTATCTGCAGTCATAAAAAAATGCTCCAAATCACTCTTGATTAGAGAAATGCAAATTAAAACAACTCTGAGTTACCACCCCATACCTATGAGATTGACTAATATGACAGAAAAGGAAAACAACAAATGTTTGTGAAATTATATTCAACTAATTCAACTGCATTCAATTAATTCAACTATTCTGTAGAACAATTTGGAACTATGCCCAAAGGGCTATAAAACTGTGTGTAACCTTTTACCCAGAAATACCACTACTAGGTCTGTATCCCAAACAGGAGGAGGAGGAGAAAGAGAAGAAGGAGGAGGAGGAGAAGAAGAAAAAAAGGAGAAGAAGAAGAAGAAAAGGATCTATAAGTACAAAAATATTTATAGCAGCTCCTTTTGTGATGGCAAAGAATTGTAAATCAAAGAGATTTAATTGGGGAATGGCTGAACAAGTTGTTGTATAGGATTGTGATAGAAAACTATTATGCTATAAGAAATGATGAGCAGGATGCTCTCAGAAAAACTTGGAAAGAATAACATGAACTGATGCAAAGCAAAATGAGCAGAAACAGGAGAATCCTACACTGTAATAGGAACATGGTACAATGATCAATTGTGAATGAATTAACTATTCTCAGCAATGTGATGATCCAGGACAATTCTGAAGGACTTATGATGAAAAATGCTATCCAACTCTCTCCAGAGGTGATGGAGTCTAAATACAGGTTGAAGCATATTTTTTTCTCCTTTCTTTATTTTTCTTAGTATTTTTGTCTGTTTTCTTTTACAACATGACTAACGTGGAAGTGTGTTTCATGATTGCATAGGTATAATCTATATCAAATTGCTTGCCTTCTCAATGAGGGGGAGATGGGAGGGAGAGAATTTGAAACTTAAGAAACAAATTTAAAATTGTTTTTATATGTAATTGTGGGAAAATAAAAATATTAAATTAAAATAAAAATACTAAATTTAATAATATTATATTATATACTGAATAATTATATATTTTATAATATATTATAAATAATATAACATATATTATTATATATAATAATATATTAAATTAAAAATAAAATACTAAGTTAAAAAACCCCAACTTCCCAAGGGCAAGATGGGTGAAATATAACCACTGAGCAGTTGACCTGAAAAAAATATAAGGGTCTTAGTGGTCTGCAAGCTTAATATGAGTCAACATGTCAAATGGCAACCCAAAAAGTAAATGAGATCTTGGGCTGCAAATAGAGGCTATGTCCATCATTGAGGAGATAAATATTCCCATCATACTGTGCACATATCAGACCACTCCAGAAGTTTGGGTCTCCAGTCCAGATGCCATGTTTCATGGAGGTCCTTGATAGACCAGAACGTATCTAAAGGAAGGTGACCAGGATGGTGAAGGGACTCTAGGTCACTCCATAGAAGGATCCATGGAAGGAACTGATAAGTTTCTGGCTTGAAGGAGGGAAATCTGGCAAGGGCAGTGTGATGACTGTTCTCAGCTATTGAAGAGCTTTCACCTGGAAGAGTATAATGGGGCCTGTTCTCCTTTCCCCAGAGGACAGAACCAGAAGCAGAGGGTAAGATTTAGGCTTTTTGTAGAGAAAATGAGCACCACTCATTGAGTGAAAATGAGCCAGCCACTCCAGCCCAAGATCCAAGGAGGAGGTTGTCCTGAGCCCAGGAAGAAGGGTAACCACGGAGCCACTAGATGTCCTAGCAGAGGACCCAGAAACGTCCATCTCCAGGATGGACTCTGAATTCAAACCCAGGAAGAAAAGAAGGAAGGAAGGAAGGAAGGAAGGAAGGAAGGAAAAGAAAAAAGGGAGGATGAGAGGGAGGCAGGAAGAGAAGGGCAAGTAATTAGATGATGGAGGCCAGGGAACCATTTTTTCTTTTATTTCTTTTCTTAAAATGATAAGGCAGAGGCTGAAATCTTTCAACTCCCTTGCACGTTCTTCCCCTTCATTCACACTATGTTCCAGCCAAATTGACCTGTTTGCCCTCAGACTTGGCCCTTCATCTACTACCTCCAAGCCTTTGCATAGACTGTTAACCTTGCCTGGAATATACACCTTTCTCTCTGCTTCTTAGTATCCCTAGTTTCCTTCAAGGCTCCCCACACATGCCCCCTCATACCTAAAACCTTTCCTAAATCTCTTTGTGGTTAGTATTGCTAACCTCTTCCTCAAACAACCTTGTATATGTGTATCCCTTTATACATCAAATCTCTCAAGTCAAAGATAAAGTCTGAGAAGTTGGTAATTCTTTTTAGTGAATCACATTTTTGTGATTAGCATATCACATTGTAGGTGTTTAATAAATGCTGATGGACCTGTATTGAATTGAAACTTAGGGCAGCGGTCCAAGTACCTACTGATGCTTGTAGTAGCTTTGCCACTAATTAGATGTGTGATCTCAGGGAAGTGCAACATGGCAGAAAACACTGAGGCCTAGGAGGGTATCCTGTTCTACCTCAACTACTTCGTAGTCATGTGACCTTGTCACTGACCTTATTTCTCTGGGCCTCAGTATCCCCATTTGTGAAGTGCTCTATGTTCTAAGGTCCCTCTAAACACTGACATCCTCTGCTTAATGTTCTAGGGCCTTCCCAGCTCTGACATTCTGGGTTCTAAGGTCCCCCTCACACCAGACATGACATCTTGTGTTCTAAGGTCCCTCCTATCTTTGACATTCTCTCCTGAGGTCTTTGTAGTACTCAGTTCTGATTCTCTTAGACTCCAAAGTCTCTTTCAGTTGTGATGGTGTATAGACCTGAGTCATGTCCCATATTTGGACCATGGACCCCCTACCCCAATCACTTTACTGTCACTATCTAGATCGCCCACTAGGGGGTGCCTCTTCCTCTCCTGTGGAGCCCCTCTTTCTCCCAACTGCTCCCTGTCCTGGGACCCTTGGCTATCAATGGAGGAAGATCAGGACAATTTTCCTGACTATGAAAAAGTTTTTGCAATTCATAAAGCCCCTGTATTTTATCTCATCTAAGTAGTAATAAATCCTGGTGGGATTTCCCACCCTCATCAGCTCAGAATCCATCTTCCATCCTTCAGCCTGGTTCAGAGACCCCAAATACCCCTATGTGGTCCCCACAGAGAAGAGGCTCCCCAGACCTCAGGAGATTAGTTGTATTGGGCAAAGGTTAACTAAGCCCATATCCTCAAGCGATATTTTTCCTAGGATGCCAATAGCTGCTAAGGGGTTATCCTAGACACTCAAATACCATCAAGGTATTTAGCTCTTTCCCTGCCTTCTCCCCTGACCAAGCTTTCTGAATTGTCTTCCCAAAGCCCAGTCCTGGACACATCCCTCTGATGCTCAACTACTTTCAAGGGCTCCCATAGCCAAAGAATAATGTCCAGATTCCTCAGCCTGGAATTCAAGGCCTTCTGCAAAAATCCTCTAACTTCTCTCTACACCTACTTCTTAATCTTCAAATACCCTACACTTTGGTTCCTACATATATACCTATATATTAAAATCCTGCTTGACCCTACTCAAATGTTCTCTCTTCTAGGATTCATCTCCACTCTGAGCCCTGATAAACTTTTTCCATTTTTTTTTTTTTGGACTTGCCCAAGATCTCATAGCTGGTGTCTGAGGCTGAATTTGAACTCAGGAAGAGGAGACTTTCTGATTGTAGGCCCAACACACTCTCCACTGCACCATCTCACTAATCCTTGATAAACTTTTCTAGCATTTAAGTTCTCAAGACAAAGGAGATAGAGGGCCAACCTTGGCTTCTTGTCCTGGGTTCATATCCTGCCTCTGATAGTTGCTGTCCCTCATTTTGGAAGAGGACCAAAATGACATCACCATGATAAAGTCAAGTTTCAACATGTCCGACTGTGGTTGATCAGACCGATAGGAGCTCGGAATGCTCTACCACAGATTGGGTACTGATAGTCCAAGGAAATATTTGTCAGGATACTCCAAATTTGCATATCCTTTGTTTTCCTTGTGCTGTTTCAATTCTGCTTTGCTCAAAGAGCACAGCACCCTTTCTGATGTGGGCACGCCATGCTGAGCAGGCCTGTGCTAGTGTCTCCCATATCACACAATCAAATCCAAAGTTCTTGAGAGAGACTTTGAGAAGGTCCTTGTATCGCTTCTTCTGACCATCAGGTGATCACCTGCCCCATGTGAGTTCTCCATAAAATAGAACTTTTGGTAAGCATACGTTTTGCATTCAGACAACATGGTCAGCCTGTCAGAGCTGCACTCTCTGGAGCATAGTTTGAATGCTTAGCAGTTCAGCTGGAGCAAGGACCTCAGTGTCTGGTATCTTATCCTGCCAGGTGATCCTCAGCATCTTACTAAGACAAGAAGTGATTCAGTTTCCTGGCATGGCGCTGGTAGAACGTCCATGTTTCACAGGCATACAATAATGATATCTGTGCAATGGCTCTGTAGACCTTCAGTTTGGAGGTCAATCTAATACCACTTCTCTCTCAAACCTTTCTTCAGAGCCTCCCAAACACTGAGATGGCTCTAGCAATGTTTGCATCAACCTCATTGTCAGCGTGTACATCTCTGGAAAGTACACTGCCAAGGTAAGTGAACTTATTCACAACATTCAAAACTTCTCCATTTGTTTGTTGTAACTGATGGATATGGATGGTATGGTGGTGGCTGATGGAGCACCTGTTGTTTTTTTTGTGTGTGTGTGTTATTTATTCGGCCAAAATTAGCACAGGCAGCAGAGAATTGATCCATATTTTGTTGCATCTCAGCTTCAGAGGCTGCATTGAGTGCGTAATCATCTGCAAACAGAGGATCATGTACCAACACTCCCTCTACTTTGGTCTTGTCTTGTAGCCCTTTCAAATTGAAGAATTTACCATCAGTGAGGTAGTTGACCTTGATGCTGTGTTCATCTTCATTGAAAGCATTTGACAACATGGCTGAAAACATCAGGCTAAAAAGCATGAGAGCAAGCCCGCAGCCCCGTTTCACTCCACTGGTGACTGGGAAGGCATGAGAGCATTGTTCATTATCCAGAAATTGACGTACAGTACTGATGAACTTCTCTGGGCAACCAAATTTTGACATGATTTTCCATAAGCCCTTATGACTAACAGTGTCAAAGGTTTTGGTCAGATCTACAAATGCTGTGTTGTACAGACCTCTGTTCTGGTCCTGGCATTTTTTCTGGAGTTGTCGAACAGCAAACACCATATTGACTGTTCCTTGGCCCTTTCTGAAGCCACACTGGCTCTCAGGTATATGACCATCTTCCAGGTGAAGGATGAGACTATTAAGGAGGACTCTAGCAAGACTCTTGCCAGCAATGATTAAGAGAGAGACACACACACACACACACACACACACACACACACCCCGTGATTGTCACAGGACAATCTATTCCTTTTACCTTTATATAGATGGACAATGGAGGCATCCTTGAGCTCCTGGGGGATAACCTCCTCTTGCCCTATAACCTGGAATATTTCAGTCAACTTTTTTATGAGCAATGGTCCCCCTACCTTGTAAATCTCAGCTGGAATAAAATCAGCACCAGGTGCTTTGCCACATGAAAGGAGCCTAATGACCCTCAAAACCTCTTCTTCAGTTGGAAGTTCAGGTAAGGAGAGATAAATTTCAACCTGAGGTAAATGGTCAAAGGCCTCAGCATTAATTGATGATGGTCTTTTGAGAACACTATGGAAGTGCTCAGCCCATCTCGCTAGGATCATGTCCTTATCACTAATCAATGTGGCTCCATCAGCACTGAGTAGTTGCGATGCACCATGCGATTTTAGTCCATAAATAGCTTTCAGGGAATCATAAAAGTGCTTTGGATTGTTACTATCAGCATAAAACTGAATTTCATCTGCCTTCTTACTGAGGAAGGAATCCTGCATCTCTCCAAGTTTTGCTTGTACTCTACTTTTTATGGAATTAAATGCTGCCTTCTTAAAATTGTTTGAATTATCCTGCTGGTAAATCCTGTGGAGTTCTTGTTTTTCATTCGGCAGCTTCTGAATTTCCCCATCATTTTCATCAAACCAGTCTTAGTGTTTACAAGTGTTCTGACCCAGATGAACAAATGCAGTGCTGTACACCAAGTCTCTGAAAGTTGCCCACTCCTTTTCTGCTCCACTGTTGCCAACTGTGTGTTGGCTCAACTTTCCCTCCAAGTCAGCAACAAACTGTTCACACTCAGAGAAGAGCTTTAATTTGTTAACGTTAATTCTTCTGGTAGTCATTTTGCTTTGGGGATGTCACTTTTGATGAATGTGAATATTTAGCTTGGAAAGGATAAGTCTAGGATCAGTCCTGCACTCTGAACCACACATTGCCTTTGTCACTCACCTCTTGTCTGTCTTTTCTCCTTACAATCACATATAGTCTATTAGATGCCAGTGTTTGCTGTGAGGGTGCATCCATGAAGTTTTATTGCATTCAGGTAAACAGAAAACAGTGTTGGTGATGAGAAATTCATGCAATGCACAAGTCTTCAGCAGTAAATGACCATTGCTGTTGCTGTTTCCAACTCCATTCCTCCCTAGGACTCCCTGCCAGGTCTGGTAATCTGAGCCTACTCTAGCATTAAAATCACCCAGAATTATAAGTTTGTCCTCTTTTGGCACATTGATGATAAGGGTCTCTAGGTCTTCATAAAATTTTTCTTTGACCTCATCACGGTTCATCATGGTGGAAGCATAGGCACTGATGATGGTGGCATGGAGTTTTACTGTGAGTGGCAATCACGTTGTCATGAGCCTGTCAGCACTCCTTTTGGCAGGCATACCAGCTTGCTGACTAGATTGGTTTTGATTGCAAAACCTACACCAACTTCATGGTGCTTTCCTTCACTGTATTCACTCCAGACAAAGGAGTATCCAGTTCCGACTTCAGTAAGCTGGCCTTCGTTTGCCAGCCTTGTTTCACTCAGGGCTGTTATTTGAGTGTAATATCTGTTGAATCCTCTTGTAACAAGAGCAGTTCTCCTTTCAGGTCTACTGGATTTTGTGTTGTCTATAAGTGTGTGCACATTCCATGTGCCAATGGTGAGTGGAATCATCTTTGCAGATACTTTTCATATAAAAAATGTATAAAATGTACCAAAAAAAATCTTCCACTGCCTATGATACACACTAACTGAACTGACTTGAAGGCAGGGTTGCCAGCTGTGCCCAGGTAAACCCTAATATCTCAATAAAAAGAAAATCTAGTATTTTGTGTACCATTTAAAAAGTAAAATTTAGCTAAATTTTTGTTTCTTTTTAGTTTATTTAATGAATAAAAATAATATCTTTTAAGATTGCTCATTCAATAAATGTTTCCTTTAACAATAAGTAAAGTTTCCTGGATGCACACCCTAGTAAAATGTCACCTTGTTTGTGACCAGCTCTGTGATTATGGGCAAGTCCCATTACCTCATAGCGTCCCAGGCACCTCTCTGGTGTAAGTTAAAGATGACTGATCATTTGCATCTTAGAAGAAATTATAACTCTGGAATAAAAAAGAGAAATACTTAAGGATCTCAAGTCCTTTTTCATACCCCGTTGGAAGATAGAGGATCCCTGTGCTGGTGTATGCCTACGCACACCTGAATAGATCTTTGTAGAATCTGCATCTGACAACCCTCTTCCCCTTCCCCGCCACCCTGTGTACTGGGTTCATTCCAGGACCTCCTCCTTGCTATTATTTCTCTAAGGAGTCAGAATTTATTTTCCTGTGTCCTGAGGTCTCTGATTTCAAGGGTAGGGGTACTCTTCCTGTAGCAAAGTTGCCAATCCTGTGAGACTTTGATGGGTCTGTTGGTAGTGGTGTTTATTTTTAATTTTATTTTTCAAGTAACAGGCATTTATTTTCCCTCCTCTCTCCCCACAATTATTTCAAAGAAAAGAAAGCTCTCATAACAAAATTTGCCGAGCCAAACAAAACAATTCCCAGATTCAAAAATACATATCTCAATCTGCACCTCGAGTCTACCACCCTTCTGTATCAGGAGGTGGACATAATGTTTCATTCCAATCCTCTGGAATCATGGGTAGTCTTTTTATCACTTAGAGTTCTTAAGTCTTTCAAAGTCTTTCAACTTTAAAATGCTCCTGAAACAACAACACTCAAGAATATTTAAGATAAAGGAAAAAATAATTTAATTTTAAGAAATAAATTGTTCTATGGCTCATCTTACTTCCATCTGCATCAGTTCCCACAAGTCACCTCAGGTTTCTCTGAAACCTAGTCCTTCATCATTTCTTACAGCACATTCACAATTCTTTGTATTCACAGGCCATAGTTTGTTTATCCACTTTCCCCAAGTGATGAGTACCCCATTAGTTTGCAGTTCTTTGTCACCACAAACAGAACCACTATAAATATTTGTGTTTTCTTCTTAAGTTTATCTTTTTGGCAACCCTGAGAATCATAGCAGACAATTTCCTGGTTTACTATGCCTGAGAAGGTTCCTTATCTTGGAACCCAACCTGGCCATGAGTCTCTGTACCTTTAATTCTACAGTTCTTCAGATGCTAGTCACATAGCCTTGGAACTTAGGAAAGCCTGCCAAAGTTTGTGTTTTGCTATGAAAAGAGGCCTTCAGGATCCCAGGGTCATTTCCACATATGAGGGGACATCAGAGGACATGGAGGGAGGAGGAGATGTGACTCAATCAGCAAGAATTATTAAGTGGCTGATGAGAGGGGGAAGGGAGGGAGAGAGGGAGGGAGGGAGGGAGAGAGAGAGAGAGAGAGAGAGAGAGAGAGAGAGAGAAGAATGGAGGGAGGGAGAAAATAAAGAGGAAAGAGAAAGAAAAGGGAAAGAGGAGAGGAGAGGAAAGAAGGGGGAGGGAAAGGGAGGAAAGAAAGAAAGAAAAAGAGAGAGAAAGAAAGAAAGAAAGAAAGAAAAAGAAAGAAAGAAAGAATCCTTGCTCTCAGGGAGCTTATATTCCAATGAGACAAATACAAATACAAGCATAGACAGGATAAATATAAAGTGAATAAATACAAATATATACAAAGTAGTTAAATATAAGATACTTTGGGAAGGAGGGAGGGTGTTCACAGTGGAGAAGGAAATCAGGAGAGGTTTCCTACAGAAAATGGTCCTTGTACATCATCTTAAAGGAAATTAAGAACTCTATGAGGCAGGGGCAAAGAGGGAGGGCATTCCAGGCATAAGGAATGGCCAATGCAAAGGCCTGAAGATAAGAGATGGATATTGTGGGCCACTTTGGCTCTAATGGTGCAGAAGGAGGAATGATGTTCAATGAGACTGGAAAGTCAGATTAGGGGGTAGGAGACAGTGGAGTCCAGGATAACACAGAAGTTACTGAAATGTCAATAACAGGAAAGTTTGGAAGAAGGAAGATTTTGGGGGAAAAGACTGTGGACATGGTGGGTTTATGATAATGATACAAAATATTGCCGGAACACCTTAAATTCTTTATATAGGTTAATTCCTTTGATTCTCACAGCAACCCTCTGAGGCAGATGCTTTTGTTATCCTTATTTTGCAGATGAGGAAACTGAGCTACAAAGAGGTTGGGGTCCCAGGGTCATGCAGCTAATATATATCTGGGACAGGGTTTGAACTCAGGTCTTACTAAGTCCAAGTGCAGTGCTTCACACTCCACCCTCCAGAACTTCCTGGAAGGAAGAAGGAAAGAGGAAGAAATGAAGAAAAGGAAAGAAAGAAAAAAGAGAGAAAGAAACTAAGAAAGAAAGAAAAAGAAAGAGAAAGAAAGAGAGAGAGAAACAAAGAAAGAAAGAAAGGAAAGAAAGAGAAAGAAAGGAAGGAAGGAAGGAAGGAAGGAAGGAAGGAAGGAAGGAAGGAAAGAAAGAAAAAAGAAAGAGAAGACAGACAAGGAAATAGAGAGAAAAGAAGGAAAAAAGGGAGGAAGAAAGGGAAGGAAGGATAGAGACAAAGAAAAAGGAAGGTAGGAAGAAAGAAAGGAAGGAAGGAAGAACATTAAGGGATTATTGTGTTGCAGGATGGGAAACCTCTGTATTTCCAAAACCACTCCTCCTGGCTTGGTGTGCGTGGCCTAATCCCATGTCGCTATGTCCCTATATTCATGTGCCCTTCTGTTCCATGTGCCCTGTGCTTTTGTCTCACTGTATCTTTGGGTCCCTGGGTTTGTGTGACCTATCCCCATGTAGCTGCCCCCCATACCCTTGTGTCCCTATGTCCTTGTATCCCTATCTCCCCATTTCTCTTCATCCCTATGTCCCCCATTTCCCACGCCCACATGTGTCCTGTGTCCCTGTGCCCTCTGTCGCTGTGGCCTGTGTCCGCTCAGCAGGAGGACCTGCTCTTTGGGTGTGAATCCTGGCCTTACTTTCCCGTGATCCCTGGAGGCTTGGGCTGAGGCTGGGCTCGCAGGAGAGCTTGCCTGCCGGCCCTCCCTCTCTGAGCCCGCCCCCCTTTTCCCTGACTGCCTGGGTCCTCCGCAGCTGCAGACTAGGGTGGGGTGGGGGCGGGTTAGGAGCCTATGCGGACAGGTTAATATATAACCCAGCCCAGCTCTGGTCCACGAGGGAAGTAGAGAGCAGGCCAGGACTCCTAGGACTGTGCAGCGGGGCTAGGCTCAGGGCCTCCACCCTGGGCCGGACAGGTAAAGGGCCCGAGCCCCTCCCAATCAGTGGAGAAAGAGGCAGGAGCCTCTGGCGGGGGGCCTGCCTGGCCGCCGAGCACCCTGGGGACTGGAGGAGGAGCAGAGCGCCCAGGCGCTCCCCTGGAGCCCTCAGCTGTCCAGGACCTAGGCTAGGGAGGTCCTTCGCCCTGGCACTAGGCTGGGGGCAGGGAGGGGGAGGGGGGAAGGAAGGCACTAGGCAGGGGGTGCCTCCAGGACTGAGCCTCTGCAGGGGCAGCTTCCAAGCAGCCATCAGGAGGAAGCCCTGGAGTAGGCGGACTCTTGGACTTCCTGCCCAGGCTCTGCAGGGCTAGGGGAAGGAGGGCAGTGTGTGCTGGGGGGAGGGGGCATGGCTAATGTTTGCCCTTCCTCCCCCCAAAGCCTTCCCTGTTCTGTAAGGGCTCCCTGGCACTAGAGAAAGGGCTTCTCTTCTTTAAGAACAGGGGTTGTTTCAGCTAACCTGAGAGGCCCCAGCTCAGGGTCCAGAGTGCCAGCAGTCAGCTATGCAAACGAGAGTCAGATATACAAATATACACAAAGCTGCCACCAGGCCTCCTGAGCCACGGATTCAGGAACGCTGGGAGGGACAGAGCCACCCACGTGGTGCCGGCTCCCGTCCCCACCGGTCTGTCTCCCAGGTGGCAGGTCCAACCCACACTGCCCATGCTCCAGGGAGGGATGAAGGCAAGCCCCCAGGGGCCAGGAGGAGTGGCCCCAGAGTCAAATACTCCATGGCAGAGAAGTTGAGGCGACCCGCACCTGCCCAATCCAGCAAGAGCATCCAGAACTCAGGCCAAGGACCACGAGGACTGGGTTATTCACCCAGAGTCCTCAGTAGTCTCCAAAGGCCAACCCAGACTGTCACTTCTGGCCACCACTTTGTTCCATACACTGGAAAGAAGTTTCTTCAGCAAGGCAAGAAAGGGGCCCCAAAAGGCTCCAGCTGCCCACCTACCACCTACTGCTCACCTGCCAGGCCCAAGAACCCTTGGGTAAGTAAGGCCCTGGTCCCCAGAATTGGGGCCCCATGGACAAGAACAAGAAATGAGTGGGAATGAGTTAAGGGAGAACAGAGGAAGACAAGATCTCAGGGCAGAGGAAGAGCCAGGGTATGTGGGCACAGGGGTGAGATGGGAGTCTGTGGGCATGAGTGAGGTAAATGTGGGCAGGAGGAGTTGTGCAGGCATAAATGGAGTAGATAGGTATAGGTATGAGGGGAAAATAGTGCTGTAGACATAGGAAGGAACTGAGGGTTGTGAGGAGGGGCCTAAGGAGCTCTGTGGACACAGGGCAATGGAATGTGTCAACAAACAGGACGGAACTCTCAGAGTCAACGAGAAATGAGGGATATGAATATACAGAGATTTGGGGTTGGTCAGGAGGGACAATACAGGCTCTGGGCAAAGGAGGGGTTGGGGTTTCTAGGCACTGAGGAAATAATGAGGTTTATGGGCATTGAGGATGTGTTTCTTTGTGAGCACAGGTAGTGAGTCTATGTGGGCATGGGGTCTGGGAATCAGGGAGGACAGGTTATGTAGGCATGGCAAGAAATGTGTCTCTGGGCACAGAAATGGTGTGTGGGCACAAGAGGGGATAAAGTCTTTCAGTACTGAGGGATGGGCAGAGTGGGAAAGGATGAGAGTGTGGACATCAAATGAATGGTAGGTATGGACTTGGGTGGAAGGAATCTGGGCAGGGGGAGAAAGAATTATATAGGGGCATAGGTTATGTAGGTACAATAAAATGGCATCTGTGGACATATGGGGCAATGGAATCTCTAGGCATGGGAGACTTGTTTGGGGACATAAGGGATGGGACATGTGGACATGGGGAGGCTGTAACCAGTCTGCTCTCCTCCCATCTCTTTCCCTCCAATCATTCCTTCTTTCTCAACTTCAATTTCTCCCCCTTTATTGGAGGCTCTCCCTGTTGCCCCTAAAAATGTCTAGGACTCCTCCTTCCTTTAAAACCTTCACTTGGCCCCTACCATCCCCTCCAGCTATCCTTCCTTTCCCAGGCAAGCCTTTGGAAAGAATCATCTCCACTCCATGCCTCCATAAATCCAAAGACCTTTTCTCCTTCCTCATCCTCTTTAGCTTCTCTGTAGCATTTGCTGCTGGCTACCATACCCTCCCTCCTGGACACTCTCTTGTCTCTGGGTTTTCATGATGTTGCATTCTCTTGATTCTTTTCCTACCTTTCTGGACAATCTTTCTGGGTTTCCTTTGCTAGAGCAGCTTAAGGGTGCAGCAAGCTTCTGTTCTGGGCCCACTTTCTTCTCTCTATACGGTCTCCCTTTGTGATGGGGTCAATGACCATTTCCATGGAGATGACTCCCAGATCTATATATTCAACCATAATGTTCACCCTACTCACCATCTGCCTGCTCTGTGTCCCACAAGCCTCTCCCACTTAACATATTCAAAATTGAACTCCTTATGACCCCCTCCCCAAACTCTTTCATCCAGGGCAGCTGGATACAGCAGTGTAAAGAACCCAGACCTGAAGTCAGGAAGACTCATATTATGGAGTTCAAATCTGACCTCAGACACTTACTAGCTGTGTGACTTTGGGCAAGTCACTTGACCCTGTTTGCCTCAATTTCCTCATCTACAAAATGAGTTGAAGAAGGAAATGGCATACCACTCCAATGAAAAGAAAACTCCAAATGGGATCACAAAGAGTTGGACATGACCAAACAACAACAGAAACTTTTTCACCCAAATCCACCCCTTCTCTAACTTTTCATTTATCCAAACTTACAACCTCATGTCATCATAGTAGAATGAAATAAGCACTTGTTCTGGAGTCAGACAGCGCAGGCTCAAATCTTACTTCTGATCCTTCCTACCTATGTGACCTTGGGCAAGTCACAACTTCCCTGTGTCTCAGTTTCCTTATCTGTAAAGTGAGGGAGTTGGAGGTCCCTTCCAGTTCTAAATCTATCATCCTGTGATCTTTTTTTTCCTCCCTTGTCCCCCATATCCAGTCAGTTCCCAGGAAGTCTCAATTCTATCTCCACGAAGCCTCGAGAATCCATTCCCTTCTTTACAATCCCTCAACCACCATCCCTCCATCACCTCTCATAATTATCTCTTAATTGGTCTCCTGCCCACAGTCTCTCCCTCCACAATCCTTCCTTCACATAAATGCCAAAATCACATTCCTCAGGTACAGGTTTGACTGTCTCATTCCCTTGTCTTCAAACCTACAATAGTTCCTTATTACCTCTAGGATAAAAATATCAACAGCTCAGCCTAATATTTAAGACCCTCCACACTTTGTCTCTAGATTACCTGTCCAGACTTTTTTCTCATTAGCCCTTTCATAAATAGGATGTCAGTCATATGGGACCACTCGCTGTTTCCTGAAATGCCCCTGCCACTTCATACAGCAGGAATGTCCCCTATGCCTGGAATAAACTGCCTCCTTGAGCCCTTCTCTTCTTTCAGGGCTGGGCTCAGGTGCCCACTCTTCCAGACAGTCTACCCTGGATCCCCTCAATTGAAAACATCCTCTCCTTCCTCGAATTTTTAAAAATAAAATTATTTATTTTCAGTTTTCAACATTCACTTTCACAAAATTTTGAATTTCAAATTTTCTCCCCATCTACCCCCACCCCAGGACAGCATGTATTCTGATTGCCCTTTCCTCCAATCTACTCTCCCTTCTATCACCCCCCTCCTTATCCCCTTCCCTTCTATCTTCCTGTAGGGTAAGATAAATTTCTATACCCCATTGCCTATATATCTTATTTCCTTGTTGCATGTAAAACAACCTTTAACATTCATTTTTAAAGCTTTGAGTTCCACATTCTCTCCCTTCCCCCCTCCCCACCCACCCTCATTGAGAAGGCAAGTAATTCTATATAGGTTACATGTGTGTGGTCATGCAAAAAACGTACATAACAGTCATGTGGTGAAAGACTATATTTCCATCTGTCCTGTCCTGCCCTCCATGTATTCATTATAGCTCTCTTTTGACTTGTCCCTCTGCAAAAGTTTGTTTCCAATTATCCCTTTCCCCAATCTGCCATACCTTCTATTATCACCCCCTCTCTTATCCCCTTCCCCTTGCTTTCCTTTAGGGTAAGATAAACTTCCATACCCAACTGAGTGTTCATGTTATTTCCTCCTGAAGTCAAATCCAATGAAAGGAAGGCTCACTTATTCCCTCTCACCTTCCCCTTCTTCCCCTCCTTTGTAAAAGCTCTTTCTTGCCTCTTTAATGTAAGATGATTAACTACATTCTATTTCTCTCTTTCTTTTTCTCCTAGTACATTCCACTCCATCCTTAATTTTCTTGTTTTAGATATCATCCCTTCATATTCAGTTCATCCTGTGCCCTCTGTCTCTCTCTCCTTCTCTCTCTCTCTCTCTCTCTCTCTCTCTCTATATATATATATATATATATATACACATATATATA
>CM053773.1:199947094-199992058 GCA_028658325.1 Potorous gilbertii
CATCCACATCTGGCTTCTTGAACTCATTTCTCTCAGGGATCTTGCCTTTCGAAAATCCACTTACGATTCTGTTCTATCGTTCCTGGCCTCCCCATTTCTATTCTCCCACTTCTCTCTCCACTCTTGCTTCCCAAATTTTTTTTCCCGTTCTTATTCTTCCAGTTTTTTCTGGTTCTCATTTCTTCATCCTCACCACTCACTCCCCTAGAACTACCTCATCTTACTTTTCAGTTCTAACACCCGTACTTCCCTCCCTGTTTCTCATCCTCTCAGGTCTCTCCCTCACCCCCCATTCTCCTCCCTCATTTCCTTCCTTCCTTGCCTTTGGTCCTAGGGTGTGTAGGGAACAGATGCCCTTGGGGAGGAAACTACACAATAGGGACCCATGTGACATGGGGGAGGTGGTATCCTACTTCCCTGAGTCCAGCCCCCGGTCTTTCCGGCATTGGCTTGACCAGCTGTTGACAGTGATGGTCCTATTAGTAGAACTGGTGGCCTGGGCTTTCACTCTGTCAGTAACAGGGAGCCCTGGGGGAGTCCTGGTCTCCGGAAGCTTTCCTTCTCTTGATGACCCCACTGTGAGCCAGAGGTACCTATTTTACCTGGGAGGGTCTGGGGGTCCTGCCTTAGCAGTGGGGGTGGTGATCTCCTTGTCCTAGCTTTACTCTTGGCTTTGGGTATCTGGATCCCCATAGGCTTTGTAAAGAAAAGGGAACAAGGGTGATGAGGGACTGTGCTAGGCCCTTGGTATGAGTCTGATAAATGCAGGCAGGAGGGTATCTGTGAGCTAGGATCCAGTATTTTCATCCACTGCAACTCTGGTAACTCCCAGGGTAATGAGGCTGGGTAAAATGGGAGCTCTGAAGTCTCAACTCACTCACCCTTCCTAGATGGATAAGTATCTTCCAGTCAGATGTATGCTGGGGCTCATGTTGGCTGGGTCTGGTTTTCGAATCTCTTCTCAGCTTCTAAAAGCTCTCTTCCCCTTCTGACTCTGGGCTTAGCCCCAGAACTTCCAATGGAAGATTTTTCAAAGCTTTGATGCTTACCACCTCTGTGACCTTGGGCAAATCACTTCCCTAATCTGATTCTTAATTTCTTCATCTGTTAAAGGAAGGACTTGGTCTAGGTAGTGGTTCCCATCCTTTTCACGCATGAAAAGCAGTGGCATTATTTGCATCCATTGATTGAGAAAACACATTATTCAACGTGAATTTGTATTTTATTAATCATAATGTATATTTTAATAAGTGATATGTGTATATATAAGCAAAAGTATTTGTTTAGCCTGCAGAAGATAAATTGTTTGTTCATTTGTTACATTGAGTCAGTCATTCCATGACATGGAGCTTTTGCATTAACTTTGAGACTGACAGGAGTCTGAAGCCCACAGATCAAGGACTACTGGGCCAGGAGATACTGATGATATCTCCACGAACTGTCAACCTGTGGTACTAGGAAGGGCCTTAAAAAGAGGTCATGTAGTGCACACTATTTTACAGATAAGAAAACTGAGGCCCAAACAGGGAAAGTTACTTGCATCAGGTCACAGAGAGAATCAGTGGCCAAGTTAACTTTAGCCATTCCTAACTCAGGAACAAAGATCTCCTCAAAGGACCATCTGAGCTATCAGAACCTAGCATTTACGTATGCCCAGTCTAGAGCCAGGCAGCCTGTGAGGTATGGGGAAAGACAGGGGAAAGGAAAGAACTAGCTCTGCCCTTGAGGAGCTTGTTGTAGTCAGGCTGGGGAGATGAAACTGCCATGGGATGTTTTGAGAATCATGTAGAAGAATATGTCTCCTCCTCTATCTCTGCCTGCCAATATCCTGCCCTTCCTTCTTGTCTCAGTTCCAAAGTGATCTTCTCCAGGAAGTCTACCCTGTTCCACCCCACCCCTATCAGAAGTGATCTCTCTCTCCTCTGAGACCGTATCTAGCTGTCTTGTGGCCTTGCCTTGTATTTCTGGGCATAAAAGAACAAAGCTATTTTCCCAGCTAGACTGTAAGTTCTTAGCCCTGTCTCTCCCATAGTCCCAAGTAAATGTATGTTGAAAAATAGGAGGAAGGAACGCTGCTGAATGTTAGGTAGAGGAGGAGACAAGGAGAGAACTTGGAATTCTTGGCTAAGGAGTTTAACCGTTTCTTTCATGGGTGATAAGGAGCCACAGAAAATGAGATGAAGGGCATGACCAAAGCTGAGTTTTAGGAAGATTCAACATTTAAATTTAATAAGCATTTAAATGGCATTTATGAGATACACTGAGCCAGGTACTGGGGATACAAAAACAAAAAGGGACCATTCTGCACTCAAAGAGTTTGCTTTTTTGTGGGATTTAGTATGTGCACAGACAAGTTTAATGAAAGATGATTTGAGAAGGAAGAGAATACTAGCAAATGGTTGGACTAGGGAAAGTTTTCTGGAAGTGGATGAAATGATATAAAAGCCTTTATTAAGCATTTACTATGTACCAAGCACTGTGCTAAGTGTTAAGAGATTGGAAGGGGAGAAGCTAGAAGCAGACAGGGGCACTAATTGGAGACTGATTGGTATATGAGGACTTTGGAAAGAGAAGCACATCTGCTAATTCTGAAACTGGGAAAGCAGACAGTGATGACGGAAGCAATGCACCCTTATTAGAAGTCAGAAATGCAGGTAGGTGAGGCATGGGGTTGCATGGGGCAGATAGCGATCAGATGTTAGGGTGAGCAAAAGATTCCCAATTTGGGTAGAAAGGGAGGTGGTTAGAGCAGAGATTCTTTTTTTAACTAATTAATTTTTAGTTTTCAATATTCACTTTATAAGATTATGAGTTCTAAATTTCCGCTCCTCTCTCACCAAGATGGCACACAACCTAACATACGCCATACATGTACAATCGTATCAAACGTATTTCTGCATTAGTCGTGTTCTGAAAGAAGAATCAGAACAAAAAGGGAAAAACCACGTGAAAGGGGGAAAAAAAGAGAAAGCAGTCTGCTTTGATCTACATTCAGACTCCATAGTTCTTTCTCTGGATGTGGATAGCATTTTCTATCATTGGACTATTGGAGTTGTCTTAGATCAATCTGTTGTTGAGAAGAGGTAGGTCTGTTACTGTGTACAGTGAAATAGTTCTGTAGATTAGGGATTCTTAATCTTGGGCCCATGGACTCCTTAGGGGTGTGCAGATATATTCCTGGGAGACCATGCATTTACATATACATATCTGTGTGTATATGTATGTGTGTGTGTGTGTGTGTGTGTGTGTATACACACACACACACACACATAGACAACTGTAAAAATACAGAGGATTACAAAAGAAAGCAATTAAATTGCATTTTTATTTTATGCATTGAAAAACATTATTCTGAGAAAGTATCCATATGGTTTATCAGACTAACTTCCAAAGGGATCTAGGACACAAATGGGTTAGAGTATCATCCATCAAAGTATTACATGTAAACTTCCTTCTAAGACCTCTGCCTGCCTCTTCCAGGGATTTCTTCTATATTTCTTGCTGGGCCAGTGACTGATATCACATAACCTAAGCTCACCCTAAGCTGACAAGTATGGTAAAGTAAGTAGTTCTACCAGGTAAGGAAGAGAAAAAGAGCTCTAGTCTGATTCTTTCACAATGCCTGGTTGGAAGACTCAGTGCAAAGACTTGACCTGATGGGTGTAGCTGGGTAAGGAAAAGAAATGATGGGGAGGGGCCTTTGAGAGTTCAGACTAGGGAGACTGAGAGTATGACAGTGCTGGTGACAGAAACAGGAATCAGGAAGATGAGCTTGTTTGGGTACGGATGAGACACTAAGAACTAAGGTCCAACAAAACAAAGGTAAAAGGTCACAGTGCCAAAGTCTTTGGGATTCATGGCTGGACAGAAATAGGCTGGGGGGATGTCAGCTGGGCCCCCCTTCTCTCTGTCCCCCACAGGTCAGCCCTAAACCAAAGATGAGCAGCAGAGCTAGCAGACCCCGGAGCCGGCGGGGGAGGGCACCACCCCCAGTGAGTGACGGCAATCCCTGGACAGGCCGAGTGTGGCCACCTCTCCCTTTGTTAAGAAGGTTGGGGTTGGAAAGAATGGAAAGGCCCCTGGTTGCCCTAACTCTGGAGGCCTTTCCCCACCTCTCAAGCTTTAGTCTTGGGGCCTATTTGCCCATCTGAAACCCTCATCTTCCCAGAAAATTCTGAACCTTAAGTTCTGCCCAATGGAGGTATTCCTTGACCAGAGTGTCCCCTCCATGACCTACAATACTGACATAGGATGTCAGTCCACTGGGGCGCAGAATCCCATGACCAAGGCTAAGGATGCTTGCAGGGGGAGCTGGACCCCGTGGTGGAGAGCATTGAAGAGGCAGACACCATGGGAAGCAGTGTTGGACCAGAGCAGGCACCCAGACTGCCCCGGGAAGAGTCACTGGCAGAGCACCAGGTCATCACTGCAGAGCCCAACCGCCAGAGTGACTGTCTACAGCTGGACAGACCCAGGTAGGACTGGCGCTGAGGGGCAAAGGGCAGAAAGGCATGACCCCCCTGTCATGTCTTACTGCTCTGAGCTCTGACTTTACAGGGAGGAAGCTGGCTTATAGGCTTCCTACAGTTTCTCCCAGCTCTGACTTCATGTACTCTGTTCCAAGGTCCCTTTCCAGCTCTGCCATTTCATATTCTGAGAGCTCTCCCTTCTCTGACACTGTATTCTAACATCCCTCTCAGCTGTGACATTCCCTGTTCTAAGGACCCTCTCTTCTCTGACAGTCTGTGTTCTAAGGGCCCTCCTAGTTCTGACACCTTGGGTTCTAAGGGCCCTCCTAGTTCTGACACCTTGGGTTCTAAATGCCCTCCCACCTCTGACATTCCCTGTTCTAAGGGTCCTCCATCTCTGACATTCTCTGTTCTAAGGTCCTTCCCAACTCTAACAGTCTATGACTCAGGAAAGAATTTCACTCTTTTCGAATGATTTGTAGTTGTTGAATTTTTGTTTTGAAAGGACATATTATTGGTCATTTCTCTGATTATGTAAGCACAGAATCTCAGCTTTTGAAGGACTTTTGAAGGTCAAAATGTTTAACTTTTACCTGGTGCTGAGGAGCTCTTTCAACACAAAACCCTGATATGAGACAACACAACTAGCAGTGATTAAGCACACGCACACACACACACATACACACACACACACACACACACACACACACACACACACACACACACACACACACACTAGGCCTTAGAAGAGATACTAGGTTTCAATAAGGAGCCATAATACAGAAAGGGACAAGTGAACCATAGGTAGTCACAACAGGGAAAGGGGTGGTGATGGGACATGGGATTTTAGAGGTGAGGCAGCACCAGCTGAAGAACTTCCTGTACCGTAACATATGAGGAAACATCTTGGCCATGTGTCATCTTGAGGAGTTTCCTGGAGCCTTGAGAAGTTCCGTGATTTTCATGGAATCCCAAAGCCAGGAGGTAGAACAGAAAGGATTGTAACTCAGATCTCCACAGTCAGCTCACCTGCTGTCTGCTATACCACAGGACCTCTAGAGAGGCAATAAGCCAACACAAGTTTGTATAATTATAGTATCTATATGTGCCTACATACAGACATGCATATACCTACCTACATACATATATGTACCTACATACATATAAAATAGTTCTAATGTAGTATATTTACAGAATCTTAGAATATAAAATATAGTATAAGGGGTATAGACTAATATAGAATATGGAATCTTAAAGCATAGCATCTTATAAACAATATAAAAATGTCTAGAATAATACAGACTAATAAAGCATTAATATAGAATTTTAGAATATATGTATATGTATTTATAGTAACTTAGAATATACAATTGATATAATATGAAATGTAATAATTTGTTGTATTATAATTATAAATGTATACACATATATTTATAGAATTTTAGAATATGTATATATATTTACAGGAACTTGGAATAGATATAATGGCTGTAATATAACATAGGTCTATAAATACACTTAAAGAATCTTAAATACATACAATATAGAAACATAGAGAATGATAGACTGCAGTCCATATGGGATTAATATAGAATCTTAAAATGTATACATACATGTGTATATATGTATATATATTTAATTAGATCTCTACATAGAGAGAGACAGATGCACAAGAAGCACCAGAACATGGAGGAGAAAGGCTCTGCCTCTGAGCCAGAAGACAACCCCTCACACATATTAGCTGCATGACTCTAACCAAGTCAGTTTCTAAATGCAGAGAGGGAGAAAGGGTGCTAACCTTTATAACAGAAAGGAGTTTCTTCATGGAGGTATTCTCTACATCAGTGAAACCACAGATTCTCTCTCTCTCTTTCTCTCTCATCTCTTTCTTTCTCTCTCTGTCTCTGTCTCTCTCTTATTAATCTCTCTCTTTCTATCTCTGTCTTTCTTTCTTTGTATCTTTCTTCCTCTTTCTCTCAGTCTCGGTCTCTCTCTTTCTCTCCTTTTCACTCCATTTCTGTCTCCCTTTCCATCTCTTCCTTTCTGTCTTCCTTTTCTCTCATCTCTTTCTTTCTCTCTGTCTTTTTCTCTCTTTCTCTGTCTACTTCCCTTTCTCTTTTCATCTCTGTCTCTCTATCTTAAAAACATAAGAGCCTTGGAGAGTTATTTTTTTAAGTGCTATGCAAGGCCTATTGGGGAAAGCTCTTACCAAATTAGGGGCTGGGAGAGGGACAGCTGGGTACAAGGGAAAGAAATTTCCCAGGGGTGGTAGCATTTAAATTTGATTTTGAAGAATAACTAGGAGTCATCTGGTGGTGAGAGAGAGGGAAAACAATCTAGATGAGGGCAGAGTGAACCAAAGCACTGAGGTCAGGAAACACAATGTGTGTCCAGCGGGCAGGAATCATCCAGTTTAACTAGAACTTAGCAGAGAATATGTCACGGGGAAGAAGAAGCTAAGACTGGGCAAAGAGGGCCATGCCAGGTTCTGAAGGACTTGGATTGCAGTACAACAGCTTGAATTTTACCTGAATTCCCCACTTAGCTCATGCATCATCTCTACATGAGGCCTTTCTTAATAATAATAACTAGAATTTACATAGCTCATTAAGGTTGGCAAAACACTACAAATATCTCATTCTGTTCTTATAACAACTCTGAGAGGTAGGGGCTGTTACTGTCCTCATTTTACAGACAAAGAAACTGAGGCAGGCAGATGTTAAATGACTTGCCCAGGGTCATATAGCTAGTAAATGATCCCTGTTGGATTTGAATTCAGGTCTGCCTATTTTCTAGTCCAGGAATCTATCCATTGCACCATCCAGCTGTCTCCCACCCCCTACCTGTTAATGATACTCCCCCCATAAAGGTCACTACGTACTTACTTTACGTACAAAGATGTCTCCTCTGATAAATTGTAATCTCCTTGAGATCAAGAACTTTTATTTTTGTCTTTGTATACTCAGGGCACAGTATTGCATCCAGCATATAGTATGCATTTAATAAATGCTTGTTAATTGATTTACTTAGGAAATAACAAGGAGCCACTGAAGATATTTGAGAAATAGGAGGACACGACCAGATTTATGTATAAAGAAGACTATGCTACTAGCTGTGTAAAGGATGGATTTAAGAGAGGAGAGAGCAGAGGACAGGAGACCTGTAAGGAACCTATTGTAGTAGTTATAGCTGAATGTCAGTGAGAGCCTATAGTAGGGAGATGGTCATAGAAACAGAGAAGATCATGGATGCAAGACCTATCATTGAGTATTATAATTATTCATCATAAGTGTGACTATTAGTTGTAATTGCTCATTGTAATTATTAATTGATTTGGAATTCAAGATGAGAGAGTAAAAAGTAGCTTGATGTTTCTGAAGAGGAACATTGAGTGAGAAGGGCAGGTTTGTAGAGAAAGATAATGAAGCTGTTTTGGGACATGTCAAGTCTGAGGTGCTGATGGGATCTCTAGTTGGAGACTCAAGTCTGCAACTTGGATTATAAATCAAGGCTGGAGATACAGGGGAGGGAAAGGGAAGAGATTAAGCTTTTATATAGTGCCTACTATGTGTCATGCACTGTACCAAGCACTTAAAAAACCCTGATATTATCTCAATTGATCCTTGGGGGTAGGCACTATTCTCTGCTTTATAGTTGAGGATATTGAGGCAAACAGGTTAAGTGACTTGCCTAGGGTCATGCAGCTATTAAGTGTCTATAGTTAGATTTGAACTTAGATCTTCCTGACTTCAGATCCAGGGTTCTGTGCACCATAGTGCCTCCCAGCTGCAGATTTGGTTACAGATTTGGGAATCATCTGCATAGTGGAGAATTAGTGACCTAGGAGTGGTTGAGGTTACAAAGGAAGACGCAGAGGGAAATAACCAGAGGATAATAGATTTGAAGCTGGAAGAGTCTTAGAAGTCATATAGTCACCGATTTTACAGATGCGGAAACTGAGGTTCAGAGCGATTACTTGACTTGCTGTGGTCTTCAGAATTAAAGCCAGGTCTTCCTAACTTCAAGTTGCTGCCTCTATGATATCAGTGATATAGACAGATTGGTAGTAGTTAGTTGTAGGACCCTGGAAAGTTACCGCAGGATGAAGCACTTTGTGGGTCAGCATCTACTCTGAGGTGGGACTCACTAGTTTAAAGTAAAAGACTTTTAATCAAATGCATAGCAAAATGAGACTCCCCATGTGCACAGAGGTAGGCTGTACTCACTAGCTATCATACCACCAATGGGGAAGGAGATGGGTGGATCCAGCCTGGGAAGGATATTTACTAAACTTATACCTACTATGAGCCAAGCATTGTGCTAAGAAATGGGACACACGCACAGGAGAGACAAATTAGGGCCTCCCCTTCTGCAGAGTCGCTGTGTCCTCTAGGTGGTCATCAGGATTGCTGAGCTGGGCTCCTGGCTCGCTTGTGTCCTTTGTCCACTGGGCATCTCGTCTCCGTGCTGCTCTCGGCTGCCATCTGCTGGCCTCCAACTGCAGTAAAGCTTTTTCCTCTAAGAGGCAGAGATACCTATTATCTCTTCAGTCCCAAGGACTGACTAATCGTTAAACTCTTTTGTATTGTAGACCCATTCTGTTACCTGAATCGGGCTAGCTAGTCTCTCTTTTAGACTTTTTAAATCAATTATATTGGATCTATTTTGTTAAATATTTCCCAAATACATTTTATTTTCATTTTTAACATTCTTTTTCTAAAATTGAGTTCCAAATTCTTTCTCCCCTGCCCACTGAGACTAACCTTTAGATACTTTAGAAACTATTTTTTAAAAAACATTTTGTCTCTTTCATGGCCTCCTAGTCTAGTTCCCCACTCCCATCTAATTCTTATTAGGATTATGATCAGAAAATTATGATATCTGTAAAGACCTTTGCAAATAGTAAAGGATAGACACATTCCTTAACTAGTCAACCTAGAGGCTATAATTAGCTAAATTTCCAATGAGCTAGGTAAAGCTCCCATCATGCCCCAGGAGTTCTATGGAAGTCACAGGGTCTGGGCTGAGTGGAGAACTACTGGGCTAGTGAACTTTGCCCTGCTTCTCCATGGGAACAAAATCATTCCCTTTTTCTACACATGCACGTGCCTTATACATGTATGTGCATGCAAGCACCTATAAATGCATGTAGATGCATGCATACATATTTAGACACTTCATATTTTCCTTCTGGCTTCCTCCTTCCCCATTCTTCTTTATTTCCCCTTCCCTGGGCACAGGGTCTTTTGCCCTTGGAGCAAAGTATTCCAGGCCCCAAGACAGGGTGTCTTGCTGCCTTCTCTCCCAGGATCATCAGGAGAAAATGCCCTGGTGGATGGAGGGATAAACATGAGAGAGAGAAGCAGGTATAGTAGGCAGAGTCTGTGATCTGATGGTCCCAGTGTCCTGGGTCTTGGTTTCTTTAGGGATGGGCAGATAGAAGCTTCAGAGCCCAGCAGTCATCTAACTCCTGGAAAGTTGCCCACGATGCCCACCTCACCCTCTTCTCAGTTCCACCAGACCTCAGGAGAGGATATCCAGGAAGGTGAGCTCCCTTCACACTCTGGAGGGCTTGTTATTATCTCAGAGGGTTGTTAAAATTCCCTGCCTACTTTAAACTATCATTTAATATTCCCTCTCCCCATATATACTATAATTCATGAAATTCACTTGAGGCAACTCAATATTTTTTACCTCTTACTAGAGAGATTCCTGCCCCACCCCATCCCCATCCAAGTTTCAACCTCTCTCCCTCAGATCTCCTGTGATTAAAGTATGTATTTCCCCCACTTTCCCCAACTAGCCCCTAGTGTTCAGGATTCCTTGGTTCCAACTCCCAGGTCATGGCCCCAACCTGTACCTGGCTCTGCAGCGGGCAGTTGAGTCCTTGGAGAAGGCTGCAGCCACTTGTCGACAACAGGCCTCCAACTTCCCGGTCTCAACTACCCTAGGTCCAGAGGAGCAAGGCAAGGCTGATGAGGTAAGCATCTCCCCATCAATCAGGGGAGACTTTCTGCAGGAAGCCTGAGGTTGAAGGCCCCAGGTTCTGTGTCTAGAGGCAGATCCTCTATGTATGTATGGGCTCTCAGGATAAACCATGGCATCTGCAAAGACTAGAGGAGTTGGTCAGGGGCTGGGGCCCCGTAGGCCAAGAGGAGGGGATGCCTGAGCAGGAGAGGATCCGCTACAAACAGGAGGTTCTGAGTCTGACTGAGCAGAATGCCAGCCTTCGGGTTTCTCTGAAAAGCAAGGAAGAGGAATTAGCCCAGGACCAGGCCTCCCTGCAGGCCTTTCAGGATGAAAAGGACAAACTACAGAAACAGGTGGGTTCTGAGGTGGGATTTTTTAGGTGATCTGGGAGGACCTGCCCTCAAGGAATATCTATTCTGAGAGAGAAGGCATAGTCTGGTCCCTATTCTCGGGGAACCTCTTCTCTGAGAAGGGAGACACAGCCTCCTACCACCCAGTTCAGACAACATAATCATCAAATGATTGGGCAACTTCCCTCAGAGGGAGGGGTCTTTAGGAGGGAAAGAAAGGAGGGTGCTTGGAGAAAAGAGGACTTGGGAGAGCCTGGTACTGGACAAGAGATTGAATCTATATTGGGGATGGGCTGGCACTACCCTGCCCCTCCTTCCCCCTTCAGTTCTTGGAGCTGCATGAATCTCTACTGAAGGTCGACTTGTCTCCAGCGCTCCCCCTTAGCCAGGACAGCTCCATGAGCAGATCCAGCAGCCCAGGGCCAGATGGAGAGCTGTGGGGGGCCCAGGTGAGTACCATAGTGATCACCACCCTAACTGGCATTTGTATGATACTCAGAGGTTTACCAGGTCCTTCCCTCACAACCATTCCGGGATGTACGTAGTGAAAAGATTATTTCCATTTTACAGATGCAGAATCTGAGACTCAGACAGAAGGAGTAATCTGGCCACAGTTTAATGACCAGTTAGCAACAGAACTGAGACTCCAATCCAGATATCCTGATTCCAGGCCCAGGGTTCTTTTTGTTTGTTTGTTTATAGTCTATCAGGATTAAATGACTTGCAGGGAGTCACACCTCTAGTAAATATCAGAAGCAGATTTAAATTCAGGTCCTCCGGACTCCAGGGTCCTCCTATTTCTGGAGTCATCCTCTATGCACTGTGCCACTTAGCTGTCTCCTATACCAGGAGTTCTTAGTGTTTTTATCATAGACCAATTTGGCAGGATGAGCAAGCTGATGGATCTCTTCTCAGAATAATGCAAATAAATGAGCATTTATTAAATACTATGTGCTTGGTACTGTACTAAGGTCTGGGGATATAAATACAGGCAAAAAGCTAGTCCTTGCCTTCAAGAATCTTACAATCTAATGAGGAAAGACAACATACCAAAGGAAGATGAAAAGGGGAAGGTAGAAGAGAAGAGGCCCACTGAGGCGGGCATGGTGTGGAAGTCTGAAAAGTCAGAAGTGGAGTCAAGAGTGGGGAAAGAAGGTTGGCAGGCTTGGGCCCCTTCCCAAAATGGAGGCCCCAGGAAGAATTCACTTGTGGAAGAATAATGCACTTAAATGGGTAAAATAAAATAGATAAGATTACTAAGGAAATTAAAAGGTTAGTGAAAATTGTATGTGTGTTATGTGTGTGTGTGTGTGTGTGTATGATATACTATCAAAGTCCATAGATCCCTTGGAGACCCATGAGATTAACAATGCCTGTCCAGTCCTGTTCCTGTCTCCTATATTGAAGGCTAGGAGAGGGCTCCTGTCAACTGTTGCCCCTAATCTGATACTCCCTGGGTAAAATTCCTGTTATAGTCAAGGCTGAAATTCAGACCCTTGGGGTATCCAGAATCCCCATAGTGGTAGGGACACAAATTCAGGCATCTCACCCCTTGCTACAGCAACTACAAAGTATTTCCAGTCCTGTGATCCCAGCACCCCTCACACCAGAACTGCAGGACCTGGAGGCCCAAATGGAACAGCTCCAGAGGTAATATCTGTGACCACCTGGGTTAGGGAGGTACAGGCTGGAGTCATTCTCTGCCTAGTCTGGCTAGGAATCCTGGGCTGGGTTATCACATCCATCCCCTATCCCTACCTTTTATCCTTTCTCTCCTCTTTCCTCTCTCCACCCAGGACTATTCAGAGGCTTAAATGCTTCAACCAGATGATGCTGGGGGCCTTGCAGTCCTGCAAGGGCTACTCAGAGGGGCTGAGCATGCAGCTGGGACAGAGGGAGGCCGAGACTACTGCCCTGCGCCTAGCCCTGCAATACAGGTGAATCAACAGGGTAAAAAACAGTAACTGCCCTAAGGGGGCCCTTGGTACATAGACTTACTAAGGAATCCTACCTGGCACTAGGGTAAATGTCTTAGTTTTCTGTGGGGCAGCATCTGAATGGGATCTGTAAGATATGACCTCTCTTGGATATTGTTGAGGTAGACTAGAGCCAGAGATCATGGAAGTTGGGGAAGTTAGGCAACTGAAATCCAAAATGTTTAAAGCCGTCAAGGGGTTAGGACGGAATGAACTGTAAGTTAGGTACTAAAATTATTGGGAAGGAAGGATAGTGACCTGGATGTCCAGAGATGACAGCTACAAGGGCCCTCCAGGATCATAGATTTAGAGCTAGAAGAAGAGATCTAAGAGGTCCACTATTCTGACCCATTCATCTTGCAGCTCAGGAAACTGAGGCATAGAGCAATTATGTGACTTGCTTAGAGTCACACAACTAGTAAGAGTCTGAGATAGGATCTGAACCTACATCTTCCCAATTCCAGACTCAGCATTCTATTTACTACATGGTGTGATGGTGGCTGAGGGAGGGTCTGAACCATAGTATATATTCTCTCCTCTTCCTTGTCCTGGGGGTCAGGGAGTATGAAAGAAGGAGCAGCCAGCCTGGGAGAGTGTACCAAGAGAAGGTGAGTTCAGGAGAAAGCTAGGTTTCAATGAGGATCAGAAGATGGAAGGAACATGAGGAAGAGATCTGGGATCAGGAGAAGGTTGGCCATCCCATGCAACATGGGTCCCTGAGTCCAGATTGCATGTCTGACCTGTTTCTCTGATGGAGAATAGGCCCCCAGGAGAAGAGCATGATAACCATGGGACCCTCGGGGACAGAAGTCCAAGGGACAGGCAAGATCAGGTGATTAATCACACTCTGGGGCCAAAGGGAGAGGAAACGTGTCCCTATTGCATGTCAGTGCCTGTATCAAGGCCCTGTTAACCCCATTAGATCCAATTCTTACACAGCAGGGCCCTCACTGAAGCCTTGGTATGAGGAGATGAGTCCTAAGCTCACAGACTCCCTGACCTGAGAATGAGGTGGGAAGAGACATGCCCCAAGGCTAAAAGAAAAAAACATGACCCTAGGTTAAGGGGCTAAAGTACAAGACTAGCCACAAAACACGGACTTCAGTCATTGAAACATCAATATTGGATATACTAATGATGCTGAGAGACCAAGCATGGTTAATGAGGGATAACGTACAGGAAGGAGTGAGAGGTGTGGGAGTAGGGGAGGAGAAGGCCATGTGAACTCCCAAGAGGCTAAATAGGGTAGCCCCAGGAATGTTCTGAGCGGGCCTGTGTCTAGCAGCGAGCAGTGTGTGGAGGCCTACGGGGTGCTGCTGGCCCTACGGACAGTCGACACAAAGACCGGGCCAGGCCCACGGGTCAGGGAAGGTGGGACCAAGTCAGCCATGGCAGAGGCACAGCGACTTTTGTCTGAAGAAGACCCTGCAGAGGCTGGCATCCTGGCCCGTGTCTATGCAAGGTATGGGGACCTGGGGGAATTGTGCCTGCCAACTGGGAGGTGGAAAGAGAAGAGGAAAATGGGAGGAAAGGCTACAGGGAGTTTAAGCTAGCATGGCAGGATGATACCCTCTAGGGTGGTACAGCCTCTGTCTCTTCCAGCCCTGAGGGCAGCAGTGTGGATGCACCCACAGAACTGGAGGTAGCAGCACTCCTGCAGGGTTACATTGGGAGGCTCCGGGCACACCAAGCCCTGGTGCAGGTGCCCCCCGAACTAGACCCCAGACAAGGCCATGGGCCCAGTGTGTTTCGAGAGGAAGCCATCTTTCAGGCAATGCTGGAGGCTCAGCCTGACCTGGAGTTGCCAAGACTGGAAAAGACACAGATTCAGCAAGAGTTGGCCACCATGAGGGTATGTACCCCAATAATGTTCCATTGGTTTATTCACTGCCTTCTCCTTCCTCCCCTTAACCTCCAGCTCTCTTAGAAGCAGGAATGACTTCTGAACCCAGAATACTGGAATAGCGTGCCATTTTGGAAGGAAGAATTGCATAAGGGGTGGGAGTCAGGGGGAACTTAGAATACAGAAGACCAAAGCTGAGAAGGGTCTTAGAATGTCAGAAATAAAAGGATATCAGAGTACAGAATGTTAGCGCCAAGAGAGCCCTTAGAACATAATGTCAGAGCCAGGATGTGAGGGTGGGGGTGGGACTTAGAGTCCAGAATGTGGGAGCTGGGAGGGCTCTATAAACACAGAAGGTCTGTGCTGGGAGAGCCTTAGAATGGCAGGCCAGTTATGGGATTGAAATATAGGTCATGTATCCCTCTTATCTTCAAGCTCTGCTCACTGCCATCCAAAGGGTGGGTGGGAACTCAGATAAATGCCCTGGATACTGTCTCTGGGAACCTGAACACTCTAGTCTGATCCTTCACTCCTTATGTCCCAAATGGCCCTTTTGAGGTCTCAGTTTTCCCCCAGGGAGGGCTCAGTGCCCAGCCCTGGAAAAGAACAGTAAGGAGGAACCCAGCTTTGCCCATGTCCCTGCCCACAGGAGGCCCTGATGGATCTGACCCTGAAGATGCAGCTGGTAAAGAAGGAGAAGCGGGCATTGGAGCTAAGAGATGCTGCCCACCGGGCACAGGGCACCCTCTACCTCTTGCTCCTAGAGCAGCTTCGGTGGCAGCTGGGCCAGGGCAGACTCCACGATACCCTCAGTTCAGGAGGCAGTGACAGTGATAGCGACAGCAGCTGTGGCGTGTGGGTGAGCTCCTTTGGGGGAAGGAGGAAAGGAGGGGGAAGCTGAGCCTTGGGCCCCGGGGAGGTGCCCACGATTTGGAGGCAGTACAATAGGGTAGAAAGATCCCCAGGCTGTGAGACTTCCAGCCTCATCAATTCAACTGAAACTGCTCTCCTTCCAATTACCTATGACCCCCATTGCCAGATCCAACAGTCTTTTCTCAGTCCTCATCCAGAGCTGCCTCTGTGCAGTCTCTGACGCTGTCCATCACTCTCCTCTCTTTGACACTCTCTTCTCTCTAGGTTTTTATGACATCTGTCTTCTGGTTCTATCTTTCTGACCACAATCCTTCTCAGTCTCCTTTGCTGGATCTTCATCCAGGGACTGCCTACCAGTTGTCAGTATCTCCCAAGGTTCTATCCTGGATCCTCTTCTCCCTTGATGTTATAACTTCCAAGATCACATATCTCTTTAATATTGACATTATTGATGTCTATATCTTAACTGATATTAACGTAGTCCTCTATTGGATATTCAGGGAAATGACAAGCCACTCCAGTATCTTTGCAAGAAAACCCCAAATTGAATGTTACTAAAATAACTAAATAATGATATTTAATATTCAAAGCTCTTTATAACCTGACCCCACCTACCTTCCTATCCTTCCTCCTTAACCTTACTTAACACTGTCCCACTATTCTTTGTTCAAGTGCCACTGACCTCCCTGCTATTCTTGCACACTCTATCTCCACACTCCAGACTTTTGAACTCCTTAAGATCAAGGACTGGGTTTTCTTTTTAAAACCTTTATTTGAATTCCCAGGACTTAACATAATACCTGGCATATAGAACTGGCACTTAAAATGTTTGTTGACTGTCATTGACTCTCTGTGTGACTTTGGGAAAGTCACTCCCCTAGTCAGGACATTAGCTTTTCTTCATCTCTAAAATGAGGATGACAATAGCTGTTCAGTGTACTTCCTGGAGTTGTTACAAGCAAAGTGCCTTGAAAGCTAACTTGTTGGTATCATTATCCCAGGCTCCTGGAGATGGGGACCAGACAGCCTGGCTAGGGGGATCCCGGGACTCTGAGGACATGCTACAGGAGCTCACCAGTTCCCTGATTCGGTGGGTGCCTCCCTCCAAAGGATGAGGGTGGGCATTGGAGAATGCCCTGAGGATAGCCAGCTACCTGCAGGGGGCAGGGAGGCAGCCCCTATATGTCCATCTTCCTCCACCCCATCTGTGGGGTACCAGGACCCAAGAACTGCAAGGACAACTGAGGGAGCTACAGGCTTCACTGGAACAGATGGCCCAGGATGAGCGGGTCCAGCGAGCCCAGTGTGTGGAAGTCACCAATGACTTCTGCAAGGCCCACAGGTTGGTCTAAATCCCTTACCTTCCAACCTTGTTTCCTTTCCCAAACCTTTACCCATTTTGTGAATTAAGCACTCCACATGCAAGGTCAGCAGATTATGTCCCTGCCCTCCAGTACTTCTGATCAGTTTAACAGAACCTGGGACATCAGAACTGAGTGGGCACTTAGAACCCAGAATGTCACACCTGGGAGGGGACCTTACAACACAAAATATCAGAGCTGGGAGGGTTCGGAGAACACAGAAGGAGATACCTAAGCCTTCCATTTGAGTGTGGAAAGCTCTACATGGCACTGAAGAGCCTCTAGGAAGGCTCCTCCAGTGCTTCTGTCCTCCCTGCTCACAGTGCCCTGGTGCTGGCCTTTCGGGGGGCCCAAAGGAAGCAGGAGCAGCAGCAGCAGACCTTGGACCAGCAGATAATGCAGATGGCAGCATGTCAGGAAGAGGAGTTGGAGTCCTTGACTCAAGCTGCGCAGGCTCTAGAAGGTTCCGGAGTCCTCATGCCCTGGGGAGAGACTTCTCTCTAGAGACTCTAGCCTCTTTCTCTTCACCCCACCCCCATCCTCAACTCCCTGTCTAATTACCAGCATATCTAGTCATGCCCACTCACCCGTCTTCACCAACAAAAACAGTTCTAGCCAGGGCTCTCTCCACCAGACCCTGCTATCTATTTGGGGAGAGAAGTTTGGGAGACATAGATGGGATGGGTTCCTTTTGGATAAGGTCATATGATTGAGAGCCAGAAGAGACCTTGGAGTTTTTTCTTACAGATGAGGAAAGTAAGACCCTGTCTTTTTGGAATAGGGTCCATATAGAGATGGCACTCCCTGTATCTGCTATTGCTCCTGGCCAGGCCCGTGGATCATCTGTGGAGCTGCAGGGTGGCAGAACCAACCAGGACCTGTCCTACCCATCCCTCTATCAAAGCTGTGCCCGCCCACCTGGCCTCCTTTTGAATTCTTTCCTCCCTCCTCACACTCCTCTGCTCTGGACACTAGCCTAGGCCCTCTCTGGACTTGAGCCTAGGTCCTCTCTATCATGGTATTGGGCTGGCATACACCAATGCCCACCCAGAGAGGGCTTGGCCTCTCTTGCCTGGTCACCTGGTACTATCCATGGTTTTGGAGTAGGTTTTGCTCAGACTCAGCTCTGCCCCCTCCCTGCCTACCAGCTGGTGCGCCAACAAATGAGGCCACTGCTCAGGATCTAAGAGCAGATGGGAGAGGAGGAGAGTCCAGGGCTCCCTGAGCAGACCCAAAGAGGAGAGGGCATCTTAAAGGGCCAAGGAAAACTTAGAAAAAAGAAAGAAGGCCCATTTTCCAGGGTTGGCAGACCCAGTGTTCTTTGGAGCAGGGAAAAGTATGGGCCCTTTTCACCTCCTCCTCCCAACCCCCCAAGAAACCATCAAACCCAGCTCTCCTGAGGAACTTTCTCTACAAAAGATTGGCTCCTGCTGCCTTGATTGCTTCTAGACCTGACCATCACCCCCTCGCCAGTCTTCCCCTTCTATTCCTTGGTCACTCTTTAGGGATATCAGTCTTGCTTTTTCCTTGAGGTCCCCCTAGACACCCCCCTCTCCCATCCTAAGCTCACAGGCTCTGTCAGATGGCCACTGAGCACTGGAGCACCTCCCCAGAGTCAGCTACATCAGAGTCCCCAATGGCTGGGGCAGCTCCAATGAGGCTTTGCTATCTCATTTCTCTGAATAAATCATCTCTTTCTAATCCCAGCCTCAGTCTAGGGGCAGAGGACACTAAAGTCTCCAAAGCAGGAAAATGTACTGGATCTCCAGGTCATTTCAAGCAGGCATTAGGCTTCTGTAGGATTTCTGTGCCCCCTCCCCCCCCCCACCACAAATATGCAGTGCCTACAGTATGCAGAATACTGTGCTAGGCACTGGGGGAGAGACAAAATGTATATGAGGAAGTTTCCATCAGAGAGAAAAAAGATAAACTCAGACATGTATTCTACACAACCTTAAAGAAGTACATTAGAGTTGAGGTCAAAGGGGAAATTCTTATAGACTGGAAGATCAGAAAAGGCATCTTAAAGGAGATGGCAGGGGCAGCTAGGTGGAGGAGTGAATAGAGCACCAACCTTAGGGACAGGAGGATCTATGTTCAAATCCAATCTCAGACACCTAGTAGCTGGGCAAGTCACTTAACACCCCACCCATTGCCTCAAAAAAATAAAAAGAGATGGTATTGGAATTGGATGGGCTAGGCAGGAACTCAATGAGTAAAAAGGGAGAATAAGGACAAGGAACAGAGTGGGCAAAGGTATGGAGGTAGGAAAACACAAAGGGTAGGTTAGGGAGGGGGAAGTGAAGTGGGAAGTTGAGGGTGGAAAAGACAGCAGTATAAGATAAGCTTGGCTGACATTCAGATTTGGGAGCTTAAACTTGATTCTGGAGGCAGTAGGGAGCCATCAAAGACTCCTGAGCACAGCTGATTTCCATGACTAGAATTATATGTGCATAAGGAAGATTATTCTGGATAGAAGTGGGGAAGCAGTAGGAAGATCTGTGAAGACATTACAGTAGTCCAGTGAAAGTAGTGGGGATAAAAGAGGAAATACATCTGAGACAGATGATGGGAAGGAGGAAAATAGCAGATATGAGAGCTTAGGAAGAGTTAAAGAAAGGTTATAAACATGAGAGAATAGGTTAGTGGTGATGCCACAGACAGAAACAATGGAGCCAGAAAGAGCAGACTTAGAGAGTAGAGCAGAAGCTGAAGGCCCTTCCTCCAGGCTCCATCTTGAAACAGAATTAGATTCAGTATTGGAAGTTTACCAGTGATATGGCTTGTGTCAGTACCAGGGTTTTCCCCTCGGAACACTGGAATTTGGTACACTTTGTTCTAAAGATCCTTCTCTCCTATTCAGACTAATCAAATGTTGATAATCAAATGTTTCTTTTAACCTGACTGGCATAAATGTGAGGTCGGATCAAATCCCCTTCCCTCTCAGATGGGCCAGTGCCTTCACCAAACACCTGGTCAATTTTCTAGAGTAATACTGTCTCATTTCTTCTTTAAGTGGAAACAGTTCAAGGATGCTAGAGAGTCAAGCAACCCTACAGTCCCAGTGATTTGCATTACCAGGTTTAGGTCTAGGTTTCCGGGCAAAGGCATAAGGGTGGGGGTTGGAATGTTATGTTTATGAAACAAAAAGTATTAGTTTGATTGCAGTGTAGACTTTACAAAAGGTCATATCATGGAATCAGTCTGGAGAGTATGTGAAAGGCTTTAAATAACAAACAGAGGGAGCTCATATTTTATCCTAAAGGCAATGAGGATCCATGGAAACTTCTTGAGCCAGGCAGTGACATGGCCAGATCTGCATTTCAGAAATATCAATTTGCCAGTTGTTTCGAGGATTGATAGGCTAGGATGGTGCGAATGCAGGGAGACAATTGGCAAGCTATTGCAATTGTACAGGAGAGAGATGAAGGGAACTAACTAGACTTTAGTATGAATGGAAAGAACAGAAGAGATTCAAGAAATTTTAAGGAACTGTGTTCCAGGCACTATGCTGGGGATACAAAGAAAGATTAAACACATAACAGCTGCTCTCAGGAGGCTCCCCTTATAATGGGGGGAGACAATAGACAACTGCATACATACAAGATACCTGAGAGTAGAAGGGCACCTCAGAGGGCAGGCACTGGCTTTGAGGGGCAACTACAAAAAGCCTCCTTCAGAAGGTAGGAATTTGAATTGTCTTGAAGGAAAGCAGGGGAACAACTTGGCAGAAGGGAGAACATTTAGGGCATAGCAAGTGAGAAAACACAGGAAGGAGAAAGGTTGTTAAGGTCCTTCAATACCACATAATGCATTTTATCTTGGAGGTAATAAGGAGCCACTGAAGATTGTTGAGGAGGGGAGTGATGGATCTGTACTTGGGGAAGATCACTTTGACAGTTGTGTGGGTGTGGGAGAGACTAGAGGGAGGGAGACCAAACAGAAGACCCTTTGCTATAGACTAGGCATGAGTTGATGAGAGCCTGGACCAGGTTGGTGGCTGTATGAGTGGAAAGAAGGGGACAGCTTTGAAAGATGTGAAGCCGAAACAGAAGACAAGGCAACAGATGGGGAAAATGAAATAATAAGAGGTGATGAGGAGGACATGGAGGTTTTGAGTCACTGGGTGACTGAGAGAAGGGTAATCTCCTCCATGGTAACGGAGAAGGATCAGAGAAAAAGGTAGTTTGGCCGACATGGAAGGATGAGAGAGGAAATGTTGTCCAGTGAGACTGGAAAGATAGGTTGTGTAGGACTTTAAAGGCTTTATGGAGAAGTTTCTATTTGATCCTAGAGGCAATAGGAAGTCATTGGAGCTGACTCTATAGGAGAGTCACATGGTCAGATATGAGCTCTGGCAGTGGTGAGTAGGATGGAATGGAAAAGGGAGAGACTTGAAGAAGGGAGACCAACCTAGGCAAGAGATTGATTAGGGTGTGAACTAAGGCAGAAGTTATGTCAGTGGAGAAGAGTCAGATGTGAGAGATGTTAAAGAGGTTTGTTCAGTCCTCAATCCTGTCTGACTCTTCTTACCCATTTGTAGTTTTCTTGGAAAAGACACTGGAATAGTTTGTCATTTCCTTCTCTTGCTCATTTTACAGATGAGGAAACTGAGGCAAAAGGGTTAAGTGACTCGCTCAGGGTCACACAGTATCTAAGGCCATATTGGAACTCAGGAAGATGAGACTCCCTGACTTTCAGGTCTAGCACTCTATCCATTGTGCTACCTAGCTGTTATAGAGTCAGAAATGGCACTGGATGTGGGGGTGACAGAGAATGAGGATTCCAGGATATTGCCACAGTTATAAGTCCTGGAGACTGGAAGAAGAGTGGTGCCTTTGGCAGAAATGGGGAAGTCAATATAAAGTGTAACCAGGAGTTCAGGCCCATTGCAGTGCATAAGACTCTCCTCACCAGTAGAGAGAATTACTCTAGGGGATGAAAGTTGGAGCTAGGAAAGGAGCTGGCTTCCTGCTTCCAAAAGGAGAATACACGCCTTCTCAGCAATCCTTCTCTCCCCAGCAAGGAAAGTCTTGTACAAATGTACCAGGTGTGAACCCAGGGTTACAAAGTAATTTCTGTAATTTCTGGAGTATAGGAAGGAAATTAATAATCAGGGAAATAGGAAAGAATATCTTACATAGGAGATGGAGTCTTGAAGGAAGTTAGGTCTAGCAAGAGTCAAGAGGCAAAGGTCAGCTGAGAGAGCATTTCAGGCATGAGGGGATGGCTGTACATTATGTACCCAGAATAGTAAATAGACTGATTTGTCTGAGAGAGAGAGAGAGAGAAAGAGAGAGAGAGAGAGAGAGAGAGAGAGAGAGAGAGAGAGAAGATGAAAATGGGCTAGAAGTATAGTGACTGTGAATAACTTTAAATTCCAAATGAAAGATGTTGTATTTGTTTTGGGGAGGCAACTGAAGTTAAGTGACTTGCCCAGGGTCACACAGCTAGTAAGTGTCTGAAGACCAAATTTGAACTCAGATCCTCCTGACTCTAGGGTCTGTGTTCTATTCAGTGCTCCAAATAGATGCCCCCAGGTTATATTTTTCTTAGAAACAATGGGGAGCCACTGAAAAGTTTTGACTCACCATGACTGAGTTTGAGTTCTGCATGGGTCAGCCATAGAGAGATGTCTTTAAAGTAGCTCTGAAGTTGGGGCCCAGGGCAGTGTTAGGAGAGCTTGTGCTCAGAAGTAATGAAGGTATGGCTGTAGACACTCTCTTCAAGCTGTGGAAGGAAATGAAATTGCATAGGAAGAGAAGAGGGGCTTAGGGCTTATGATGGACACTTGGGGACCACCCATAATGAAGAGGATCATGGGATGGGAGGATTCAGAGGTGACATCTTAGAGATCAAGAAACCAGAAAAGGAAAAATAAATGTAGTCACTGAGAATAGAAAGGGATATCAAAAGTTGGCAGGGAGGGGATGAGAAAAGGTCATTGGATTTGAGGATTAGGAAGTCATGGGCAGTGGGAGTGGAAGCCTGGCTATAACCAATGGAGGAGAGCCTAGACAGTGAGAGGAATGTAGAAAGGAAGACATTTGGTACAGAAGTAAGGAAAGAAGGAAACAGTGTTTTTTAACCACCAGTGTTAGACACTGGGCTAAGCACATATTAACAAGTGCTATCTCACGCGACTTCATTAGATCCTTGGATCAAATAGCTAACTTTTTCTTTAAAAAATATTTGTAATAAACTTAATTTAACCACAGCAGTGGAAAGAGTAGGACTTAGGCTCAAATCCCAACTTTGACAGTTACCTATGTAAAGTAGGTAAAAGTCATTTATCTTGGGACTCAGTTTCCTCATCTGTAAAATTAGAGGATTGGACTAAATAGTCTCTGAGATCCCAGTCAGTTCTAGGTCTATGATCCATAAACTCAATTAGAGTTACTATTTCCATTTCAATAAATTAACAGTGTATCAAATACCATAGCTTTTCAGGCACTCATTAGTTTTCCTACAAATAACCAATACGGTTATTTCTTGTGGTATATTAATAGTGTATTTATATTCATATCATAAAATTTAAGAGTTGGAAGAAATCTCAGTGGCCATCAAGTTCAACTCATACGCAAAAGGAATCCCCTCTATAAGCAAAATACTGAACACATATAGTCAAGAGACACAGTGGATGGAGCACTGGACCTGGAGTCAGGAAGCCTTGAGTTCAAATACTGCTTCAGATACCTACTAGCTGGGCAAGTCACTTAACCTCTCTCTGCCTGTTTTCTCATCTGTAAAATGGGGATAATTATAGCAACTAACCGTCAAAGTTGTTGTAAAGATCAAAGGAGAAAATATTTGTAAAGAGCTGTGTAAATCTTAAAGAGCAAATTAAATTCTAGTTATTAGGATGATGTCATGATAATCAAAGTTTTCTGGGGAAGAACCCCCTCCTCACCACTTCCTAAGGCAGTCCACTCCACTTAGGGAAAGCTGTGATTGTTAGAAATTTTCCCCTGATATCTAGCTAAATTTGGTTTTTTTGCAGCTTGTACCTGTTACAGGTCCTGGTTCTGCCCTCTGGGACCAAACTTTGAGTCATAGCTATCCAAATATTTGAGATTTCGATCATACCTCCCCATTTCCCCCACACACACACACAGATACACACACATACTCACTCTCTCTCTTTCTCTCTCTCGTCTTCTCTTCTCCAAGCTAAACATCCCCAGTTCCTTTAGCCAATCCGCATATGATATAGACCCAATGTGCTTTCCCATCCTAGTTTGCTTTCCCTGAACACTCTCCCAGCTTATCTGTGTCCATATCAATTAACATTTATTAAGCTCCTCCTCTGTGTTGAGCATTGTGCTAGTCGTTGGGGATACAAAAAGGAGCAAAATACAATTCCTTCCTTCAAGGAGATCGCAATCTAATGGAAGAGACAACATGCAAACAAATACGTACAAACAAGCAACAGAGGGGATAAATAGGAAATAATTAATAGAAAGAAGACAATAGAACTGAAGGGTTTTCTTTAGAAGATGGGATTTTAGTTGGGACTTGAAGAAATCCAGGGAAGCCAAGAGGCTGAGATGAGGAGGGAGAGCATTCCAGGCATGGGGGCCAGTCAGAGAAAATGCCAAGAGAATGAGTGTCTTGTTTGGGGAACAGCCAGGAGGTCAGTGTCACCGGATCAAATGGTACCTGGCAGAGAGTAAGGTGTAAGAAGACTGTAAAGGTAGGAATGGGCTCAGTTATACAGACTTTGAATGCCAAACAGAGCATTTTTTAAGTTTGATCCTAGGAGTGATAGGGAACCAATGGAATTTATTGACTAGGTGGAGGGAAAGGGTAACATGATTGAACTTGTGCTTTAGGAAAATCACTTAAGTGGCTGAATGGAGGATGGATTGGAGTAGGGAGAGACTTGAGCCTGTTAGACTCACCAGCAGGTTATGTCCAGGCATGAGGTCATGACAGTCTGAACTAGAGGGATGGCGGTGTCAGAGGAGAGAAGGGGGCATATTTGAGAGGTGTTGGGGGGCATATTCAAGAGATGTTGCAAAGATGAAATGTCCTTCCTACACTGAAGGCATCCAGAATGGAACACAATACTCTAGATGACTTTCTTAGCCGTTCCCCAATAAATAGTCATCTACTTTTCTTCTAGTTCCTTGTTACTATAAAAAAGTGTTTTACACACATACACACACACACACACACGCACGCACGCACACAATTGTCTTTTCACTCTGTCCTTGACCTCCTTGCAGTATACAGTACATGCCTAGTCATATCATGGGTCAGTTAATGAGCACTTATTAAGCACCTACTATGTGTCAGGCACTGTGCTAAGCACTAGGGATACAAAAAAAGAGGCAAAAGACAGTCCCTACCCTCAAGGAGCTTACAATCTAATTGATCAAAGGACATGCACAATTTCGTGGCTTCTAGTACAATGTCCATTACTTTTCTTTTTATAGAATCAGTATATATCCTGTTCTGATTTTGCTTTACATTATTTCAGAAAGGTCTTTCCCTATCTTTTCACATTTTTCATCTTAATTACAGTACAGTGCCATAACACGAATGTGCTACAATTTATTTAACCATTTCTTTACTGGGCATTTAGGCTACTATGAAAACCTGAACAGTTAGTTCTTTTGTTTTGTTGTTATTTTAAAATAAATACTCTCAGTATAATCCCAACAATGGAAACATTGGGTCAGTGGATTAGTTTATTTTTGTCATTTTTTGTCTTTTGTCTTGCCAAATTGCCTTTCATAAACATGTACCAGTTTGCAATTCTCCAAGCAATGAATAAGTACACCCATTTTTCCCACAAGGTTTCCAGGGCTAAATTTCTTTGCTATTACTGCTACTACTGTTGCTGCTGCTATGACTACTACTACCATTACTACTACCACCACTACTACCACCACCACCGCCACCACCATCACTACTACTACCACTACTACTACCACCACCACCGCCACCAACATCACTACTGCTACCACTACTACGACCACCACCACCGCCACCACCATCAGTAAGTACTACTACTACTTATTTGATGCATGTGTGGTGATAACTCAAAAATTGTTTTGATTTGCATGATTCTTAGTGAGGTTGAACATTTCAAAAAGTGGTTAATAATTTGTATTTCCTCTTTTGAAAACTGTTCATAATCCTCTGACTATCCCTTGAAGAGTGGCAGTTGTTTCAAAAAAACTTAGAATGCTTTCTTGTTTATTTTTGATGCCACATTTTTTTGCTCTCATGTTTGCCATATGTACTTTCCCCAATTTATTATTTTTATTTTGTGTGCATGTGTGTGTGCACCAAGTATATACATATATTTAGATCGTTTGCAACAAAGTTTCCCCAATTAGTTATTTTTATTTTGTGTATGCGTGTGTGTGTGTGTGTACAAAGTATATCAATATATGTATCTACAAATTATACCTCTGGATATACATATACATCTTTATCTCTCTATAGAGATAGATATATTTTGTGTGTGCTTTTTAGATATATATATATATACACACAAAGTATATCTCTAGATGCATTTTTATCTCTATAGAGAGACATAAATATACTTTGTAGATGTATATATTTATACACTTGGTATATATACACAAATATATGACATATAAAATATATATCTAAAACAAATGAGAAACTGGTCGAAGTTCTAAAAAAGCAACTTTCAGATGTATACTTTTTCCAAGATGAGGTTTCCTCTGACTACATCAGAAATGCCACTCTTGATTGGCATGGAAGAGAAGCTTTAATCTGCTCTTTTTCTGACCTGGGCCAGGTTGCCTCTCCTTAGGAAGTCTAGTGGATTTCTATTAGGGATTGGGAGGTGGTGGTTATGGACTTAATGTAGACGCACGATTGGTTATAGTCCTACTGCAGTTCAAAACTCCCTAATTTAAAGTGATCTACCAGCCTCCGACTCCTGCTCTAGCAGGGATCATAGGTACTTACCAATTCTTCTGCCATTGTATTGGGTTTTTGTTCTAAATATTAAAAAGTCTAATGTAGGCAAGAGCATGTATCTTAGCCTTAACAATTCCTTCTAATAGTTCAATAGAATAAAATTATCTTCCCTCCACAATTAAAAAAAAACTTTATTCCACTTTCTTCCATTTTTTTGTAGTTTTTAAAAAACTATTTAAACTGAAATTTGCTGAAATACACTGTGGGAAATAAGAATTTAAGCTCATTTCCCACCAAATTGCTAATCAATTTCCACCAAGTATGTCATTTCTAATTTTAATAGGTTTGCCAAACACTGATCTTCTATATGCATTCAGCTGGACCCTTTAAAAGAAATGTAACAATAAAGAAGAGGAGAGAGATGGAAAGGTGAGTGGAGTAGGAAGGACAAGGGAAGACAAAGATTTTTCAGAATGAGGGATCATGTTCAAAGAAATTGGAGAAGGTCGCCAATGGAGAGGGAGAGGTTGAAGTTACATGAAAAACAAAGAAAGACTGCTGCAGCAATGTCCTGAAGGAGGTGGGCAGGATGGAGAACACCAACAAGGATTTTCCCACTTCTGTGAATTCGAAGATTCCGCAAGGGGATTGCTACCATTTTAGAATTTCAAGATGTCAGAATGGGGCCACCCCTAGGGGGAACCAGAGTCCAATCACACAACTGATCTTCTCATCCCAAACCACCCCACTAGATAAATCTAGGGACCATCCCAGGCCACCTAGAGGGGTAGAACTCATTCATCTGAAAGGCTGGAGGGGGGATTTATGGGTTAAGTGCACTGAGGATCTGTTTTAGCAAGTGGGGCGGGGGCAGTGTTCATAGCCAGCAGAGAGGATATCCAAGGCAATGTGAGATCAGTTCTTTCTCTTTCCATCCCCTCCCCCAACTGCTTGCTGAATGCCCTGGTGAGGACAGCAAGAAGGGGAAGGGAGTCTGGTCTCCATGGGGGGCTGTGCCCTCCAGTCCCTCCCACCCCTTTTGTCCTCAGTGGCCCTGCTCCCCCAGGTCAGTGACCCATAAGCAGTGCCTATCCATCCATCCATCCCCTCTGGAGGGGCCCTACTGAAGGTGGTGGTACAGAGGGTCAAGGGTCAGAAGCCAAAGACTGGGAGAAGCACCCAAGGTCACCACCCCTTTCACATGGAAATGCTAAGAGACATGGTGGGGAGCGAGAGCAGACAAGGGTTAGTGGGTAGGTCAGGAAGGAAGCCAGCTGAGCCTGTGTTCAGAGGCAGGTTCAGACCAAAAGACAGCCACTGGCACCTTCTAAAAAGTAGACCAGACCCAGCTAAAGGTGTTTCTGCCCCTTCACAGAATTACTGAATTTGAGAATTGAAAGGGACATCAGTGGACATCTAGTCCAATTCATACACTAAAGGAATCTCCCCTGACAATACCTGACAAGGGATCTTCCAGCCTCCATAACCTCCAAGGAGGGGGTAGATTCCACTTCCAAAACAGCTCACTCCTCTAAAAACAAAACAAAACCAAAACAAGTCCTGTGATTTCGGAGATTTCATCAGCACAGGAATCAGAGAAATACAGATGAGAAATACTCTCTACCAATATGAGTCAGCACTTGCTCTCCAATTTATAATCTTAGAGGGTTAAGTGACTTGGCTAGGGTCACTCAGCTAGTATGTTTCAGTGGGGGCAATTGACTCAGAGGCCAAGCTTTCTATTTGCTTTTCTACTTCATCTACTTCCTACCTTTGGACAACATTACTAGGAGAGTTGTTTTTTGGATTTTTTTTTTTTATGAAATCAAATCTAAATGGGCTTTGTAGTTTCCACCCACTGTTTCTAGTTCTGTCCACTGGGGCCAAGCAATACAGGTACAACCTTCCTCCTTTTAACCCAACAAGTATTAGAACACAGCCATCAGTTCCTCCCTGACGCTTTCTTTTCCAGGTTAAACATCCTCAGTTCCTTAACTCCCTTCTTACATGACCTGGATCCAAGGCCATTTACCACTGGACTTGTCCTCAAGACACTCATTAGCTTATCAATATCCCTATCAAACTGAGCTGCCCGGAATTGAACACAATGTTCCAGATGTGAATTGACCAATTCTATTCAATCCCTATTCTTGGAATTTCTGCCTCCTTTAATGCAGTCCAAGATTGCATTAGTATTTTTGGCTGCCACATTGCACTGCTGACTCACATTCAGTTTACAGCTCTTCTGTCTTTCTTTTTCATATTCATTATGAATGGTAGCTGTGGTTGAGTGGATACTTACATAGTCAGGTGGCCTTGCACATAACAGGCAAGAAGTATCTGCTGAAATGAATTTCATTAAACAATCAAGCTATAAGACCTTAGATGGGTCACTTGTCCTTTCTGAGTCTCAGTTTCCCCATCTGCAAAATAAAGAGATTGGACTAAGTGATCTCAAAGACCCCTTCCAACTCTTACTTCTATGATTCTAATATCACAAAATCTCAGACTTTTCACTGTCACCAGGATAAACTGTAAGATCTTTGAAAGCAGGCATTCTTTTATCTAGCTTTGTATCCTCCTCACTTAGTGCCATGCCTGACACATTTGTTTTTGTTCAGTCAGTCTTGTCTAACTCTCCATGATCCATGAACCATAGCACAACAATGGATTTTCTTGGTAAAAATATTGGAGCAATTTGCTATTTCTTTTTCCAGTACATTAAGGCAAACAGAGGTTAAGTGATTTGCCCAGGGTCACATAGCTAATAAGTATCTGAAGCCAAATTTGAATTCAGGTCTTTCTGACTCTAGCCCCAGAGCTCTATCCACTGAGCCACCTAACTACCTCCACCTAACACAACTAGGTGCTTAATAAATGGTTGTGGCATAACTGACTGACACTCTCTATAGAGAAACAGCGGGCAGTTGTGATTGCTCCACCATCAGGGTTCTTTGGAATATTATGGGAAAAGGTACTGAAGGATTAAAATAAATAAGGGCAAATGTCTCAATTTTCCAACAGGAGAGAATGGAATGGACAAAGTAGAGTTCAGTGAGCTTATCTTTGATTCCTGACCAAATACTAGAATGTGTTATTAAAGAAATGGGTTAGTAAACATCTGGAAAAAGAGACACCAATCACAAAGAGCCAGCAGGGTTTCATGAAGAACAGGTCATGCCAAACTAACCTTATGTCCTTTTTTGTCAGTATTACTTGGCTGGTAGATTAGCCATAGGAACCTATCTCTATCTATCTATCTATCTATCTATCTATCTGTCTGTCTGTCTGTCTATCCATCCATCTACCTACATATATACATATACATATACATACATACATACATATATATATATATATATATATATATATATATATATATATATATATATGTAACCATAAGACCACAGATGTAATTCACCTAGATTTTAGGATAGCACTTTCTTGCTGGACAAAATAGAGAGCTAGACAAAAAGACAAAGGATTCCAAACTCCTTAAACAATCAGACTCTAGGAACAGTTATTAATGCTTCTATTTCAACCTGAAAGGAAGTCTCTAGTGGAATGCCCCAGGGATCTATGCTTGTCCCTGCACTGTTTAACATTTCCATCAGTGACTTGAATAAAGACCCAAATGCCCTGTTCATCCAATTCGTAGATGATACAGATCTAGAAGGGAGAGTTAACACTCTGAGTGACAGAAGGGTTAAAGGGTGATTTTTTTCCCTCTCTACTGGGATATGGTTATTCATGTTTGGTTTTTTTTTTATTCACTAAAAAACTATTTTCTGGGCAGAGGGGGAAGGGATTCAGAGAGATCTCAACTGGTTGAAATACGGGGCTCAATGGAAGGAGATGATGTGTAATTGGGATCACTTGGGTTCATACAATTAACCTGGAACATGCAAGATTGGGAGGAAGAGGTGGTTAAGCAGCAATTCACCTGGAAAAGATCTCGCAGGCAGTTTTAGAGATAGCTATGTTAAGAAGTAGGTAAGAGCACTTTTGGAGTCTGGAAAGCCTAAGTTCCAATTCGGTCTCTGATACTGTGTGACCCTGGACAAGTTGCTTAGCCTCAGTTTCCTCATCTGTAAAATAGTGGTAATTATAGTACTCTCTCCCCTCATCTGCATCTCCGCTGTCCTTCACTTCCTTCAAGTCCCATCTAAAATCTCCCCTTCTACAGGAAGTCTTTCTTGATCTTCCTCACTTCTAGTGCCTTTTCTATGCTAATTATTTTCAATTTATCCTGTCTAAATCTTGTTTGGACATGGTTGTTTACATGTCGTCTCTCTCATTAGACTGTGAGGTCCTTGAGGGCAGAGATGGTCATTTCTCTTGCTTTGTATTTCCAAGGTTTAGTACAGTGCCAGGCACATAGGAAGAGATCAACGTTTGTTGACTGACTGAGTGACTGACAACCTCACAGGGTTACTGTGTGAGGCTCAAATGAGCTAATATGTATAACATAATGTATAAATGCTATCTATTAATAGATAACTTAATAATCATAATATATAAGCAAAGATGTTATTTAAAATATATTAATAATAACCTATTATTTATATATAGCACTTATACACTGTATAATGTTTGATCAATAATAATCTATTAATCTATCTAATAATCAATAATTATCTATTGATAGTGATAACAGCAATAGTTAACATTTCTATAGTGCCTACTATTTTCCAGGTACTGTGCTAAGGGTTTTACAAATATTATCTCATTTGATCCTTGAAACAACCCTGGGAGATAGGCACTATTATCCCCATTTTATAGATGAGAAAACTGAGGCAGGTAGAAGTTAAATGACTTGCCCAGGATCACACAACTAATCTTAGACTGGATTTGAACTTAGCTCTTCTTGACTCAAGGTAGTTATCTGAAGTACCTCCTAGTTCTCTGGAGCCTTTAATGATTCCTCAACAGGAATCACCACTATGATATCATAACAAGAATTTAATATAATCTTAGGCTGCATTAAGAGAAAAATGATGGCCTGGACTTTACAGATGAAAAAGAGATAGAACATTCATTAATTCATTTATTATGTGTCAGGCACTGGAATAGCTCCTAATCTCTGCACACCTGGAGTATTGTATTCAGTCTGGACTCTCTGTTTTAGTAAAAGCATTGAAGAAGGTAGGAAGGCAATCAGAATGGTGAAGGGATAAGGTCAAAAAAACTGAGGAAGTTTAGCCAGAGGAAGAAAAGACTTGGGATGGAGTGGGGCCATGACAGCAATCTTTCAGCATTTGAAGGGCTGGCATGTGGAAGAAGTATTAGATTTGTTCTATTTGGACCCAGAGAGCAGAGCTAGCAGCCAGGAATGGCAGAGAGATGGATTGAGGTTTGACTTGGGGGAAAATCTACCTGATAAACTAGGACTATCTACTTTGGGATGTAGTTGGTTCTCCCTTAGTGAAGTCTTCAAGCAAAGACAGATTACATGATGATGTGTTGGGTATTTGGGGGACAGAATTTGGACCAGATGGATTGAGGTTTGACTTGGGGGAAAATCTACCTGATAAACTAGGACTATCTACTTTGGGATGTAGTTGGTTCTCCCTTAGTGAAGTCTTCAAGCAAAGACAGATTACATGATGATGTGTTGGGTATTTGGGGGACAGAATTTGGACCAGATGCTCTCCGAGGTGCCTTTCAATCCTAGAACTATTCTTGTTTAAGTAACAACAATAGCATTTATATAGCATTTTAAGGTTTGCAAAGCACTTTACAAAAATTATCTGTTCCTCACAACAGCTCTGAGAGTTGAGTCGGCTTCTCGTTCTCCCCCATTCCACACTCCCCATCAGTTGCCAAATCCTGTGATTTCTCTGTCCCCAACAACTCTTTTATTCAATCCTATGTTTCTTATTCTTAAATTTCTATATTCCTAAAATATCCCTATTTTACAGATAAGGAAACTGAGGCAGGTAGAGTTTTTTGTTGGTGTTTTGCTTTTGGTGAAGGCTACACAGTTTAGAAACTCTGAGGCTACATTTGAACTCAGTCCTTTTTGACTCCAGGCCCAGCACCTTATCCACTGTACAACCCATCACCCAGACTTACTAGATAGACTCTATGCTACATCACCTAACCTCCGCCTGTCTCAAGTTCCTGAACTATAAAATGAGGTTAATTGAGGATCAAATGAGATAGCCTTTATAAAGCATTTAGCAAAGTGCCCGGTATGTTTGTAGGCACTTAATATATGTTTGTTTCCTTTTCTTCCTTCCAACTCTGAGATTCGAGATCTAAAGAGAAATTAGCCTAGCCCAGTGCTCTCCAAACTTTTTGGATCCTATCCCTATCAGTAAAAAGGTTTTGAGCATTCACACCCTATTTCCTAAGTTAAATATCATGTCATTATACTCATGATATATGGTAGAAAACTTACACAAAAATACACATTTCAAAGGGATGCCATAAAAATGAGATAACACTTGCTACTAAAATCCACTGGGAACTGACAGAAGGGAGGGAAATGGTCAAGAAAATGCTTTAGAAAGTCATCTTGGGGCAGCTAGGTGGTTCAGTGGATAGAGCACAAGCCTTCAAGTCAGGAAGATCAGAGATCAAATCTGGACTCAGATACTTATTAGCTGTGTGACCCTGGGCAAGTCACTTAACCTCTGGATTGCCTGCAAACAAAAGAGTGGGGGACATCTTGGTAGCTCTGTTGAGGATGGATTTAAGACAAGAGAGACTTAAGTCAAGAAAATGGAAAGGGAGAAGAAATGCAATTGTCAGGGAAAAAATTTTAAACTAGTTCAACAGCTGTTGGTCAAGAATCCCTGATTTTAGTGGGGGTGTTGCAATAATCCAAGTGAGAAGAGATGAGGGTGGTGGTCTATGTGAAGAAAGATAGGATTGAATGAGTTGTTGGAGACTGAGAAATTACAAGATTTGGCAACTGATGGAGAATGTGGGGTGGGGGAGAATAAGAAGTCAAGGATGACAAGGTTGCAAGTATGGGTGACTTGGTGCCCCAGGACAGTAGCAGAGAAATCTGCAGGAGGGATGAGCTTGCTGGAAAGTGGAATGCCATGAACTCTTCCAGTTGTCTAACATCGGCACCTGCTCTTCTTGGAAACACCGTCCCACCCCAGAAGAAAAGGAGGGAGGCCGGACAGTTCTTAGTCACCAGTTACTGTTAGGAAAAGCAAAACCTGTCCTTCAAGTGAGTGCCTGCTGCAGGTGTGACATGATCTGGAGAAAGGGGTGGGGATTTGCTACTGTCACTGCTCTGGGTTCAATGCTAGGGATTAGGTTATAACTGTTCTGAGGGGTTTGTAGGGGACCAAGATGGGGAGACAGATTGGGAACAGTCAGTAAACAAGATATATTAAGTGCCTACTATGTGCCAGTTACTGGGGATACAAAGAGAAAAGAAAAAAAACAGTTCCTGCCCTCATGGAGTCTAATGGTAGAGACAAACAACTATGAACCTCCTATCTATGAGGAGTAAATTGGAACAACAGAAAGTAGGTCCTAATGTATAGGGTGGGGAGGATTGGAGGGACCTATTTTTGTCAAGAGTAGGTATGGTTGTGTTCGAGATAGCTGATTGTCACTGGGGTGAGATTCAACCCATCTTTCCAGCCTCCAGTTGATTGATGACACCTGAACCCCAGAAGCCCCTGTCCCTCATCCCCTTTTGAGACTGCAGTCCTAATGGATGGTCTCTTGGAGTCAGAAAACTATAGGCTCAAATCCCACACCTCGCATACCTCCTAGCTGTATGACTCTAGGCAAGTCACTTAACCTCTCTGTGCCTCAGTTTCCTCATCTGTAAAATGGGGATAATATTAGCAGTTCTTACCTACCTTTCGGGATCATGGTGAACATTAAATGAGATAATAGTTGTAAAGTGCTTTGCAAACCTTACAATATTCTATAAAGATCAGATAATATTACTGTTCTTTTTAATATTATCTGTCTCTTTCATGGCACTGGATCTCTCTCTAGCAGCCTAGCGCTAGCCTGGACAAAGGAATGCCCCACATCCCCTGGTCACAGCTGCTCTGCTCTAGTCCCTGAGAAGAAGGAAGTCGGGTTAGGCAGAGACAGAAAGCAGTCTTCCTGGGTCGGGGCTTTCCCTGGCCCCCTGCCCCTCCCCCTTCCAGCACCCTGGGAGCTGTGGGTAGTCTGAGAACAATCGCCCCTATCTTCCCTTCCCCCTCCCTCTCCCTGAGCCCTGCCTTCTTAGGCAGAGGCTCCGGCCTCAACAGCCCTGGGGCAGCCCAGGTTGAAGGTCAGTTCCCTGCCCTTTTCTCATTCAAATCAGGTCCCTCCCTGGGGAGGCTGCAGGCTAGAGCCCGTACCGCATGCAGGGAGAGAAATTAGAGATAGGGAAGAGACAGAGATGCGGACGGAGACTTCAACTGGGGAGAGACAGATCTGCATCAGAAATGGAGACCTAGTGACCACTGGAGACAGAGGAGGAAAGACAAACACTGAGAGATAGGCAAATCCCAGCCAATCCACAGACCCAGACAGATGCTGCCCTCAGAGCTGTGGAAGAGACTGGAGGATTATGGGCTTTAGAGATCTGGAGTGTCAAACTTAAACAGAAGCAGGTGCCACTAACTAAACTGTACATAAGGATCCCTGCAGACCTCATGTTGACTTCGAAAATCACATACTAACATTAACTATGTTCTATGGCATTTTTCTTTCTTTTGTTCAATATTTCCCAATCACATTTATTCTGGTTCTGGCTGTACTCCGGAGTGTTGGAGGCTGCCCTTCTGATACCTTTGATCTAATCCAACCTCTCATTTTACAGATGAGGAAACCAAGATCCAGAGTGAATCAGTGGCTTTGCTAATGTCCTGCAGTGGCAGAGCTAAGATACAAACCAAGGTCCCTGATTCCAAAAACAGTCTTCCTGCCATTTCTCTAAAAGAGGATTGGACAGGATTGGAGTTTCCTGTGGATAGGAGGGTATCTCATAGCTTCCATTCTACAGAAACAAAAACTAGGCATAGGTAAAGCCCAGAAACTGGCAGCCCTACTCCCCAGGTTTGACTGGGACTGTATCTATCCTTCCCTTGAGCTCTATGAGTTGCCATTGCACTCCTGGACTACACGTTTATCACCACAGCTCTCCCCACTGAATCGCTGGAATCTTATAAAAGCAGACATTGAAAGGGACTCAGATCCTTATTCACCTTTTTACAGAAGAGGAGATAGAGACCTGGAGAGAGGAAAGGTCTTGGATCAGGTCTTCAGATCATATCACACAGCTCCCCTACCCAAGGGCGCCTACTCCCCTGAATGATGGCCTCACCCCCACAACCTTGAAGGGGCCTGCAAGTTCCACAAGGAGGGCTTCCCTTCTCTTGATCTACTCAACCAGGGACCTAGCAACAGGCCATTTTCCCAGACAGAAAAGGGTCCCTAGAGGAGGGCGCAGGCCCAGCAGGGACAAGGGATTAGTGACCACAGGTGTCCTTATAATGGGGGTAAGGGGGGAGAAAGGAGAGGCCCTTAAGCCCCAGCTTGGTAATCCAAGCTCCAGGCTTTGTTTCCCTGCTGGGGAGAGCCCAGGTGTGCTTCACCTGTACAGGTGTGGATGGTCAGAAGAAAGGCCTTCTGGGAGAGGCACATTCATTCTGGGATCCCTCTCCCCTCTCAGGCCCACACTCTTCTTCCCCCACTCAGGAATTTTGGGAGGGGGAGTAGATATTCAATCTCATGCACATGTTTTAAAAATATCTAAACTTGTTTTTCCAATCAACAATTGTAACCTCTCTTCCTATATCCAGCCTCCCAACTGAAAAAAAAAGAGAAGAAAACCTGAACCTTCATAACAGATATGCATCATCAATTAAAGCAGATCCCTCCATTGGCCATGTCCAAAGCATATTTGTCACTCAGCACCCTGGGTCCATCAGCTGTCTGTCAGGAGGCAGTCCCCTGGAGCCACTGTTGGGTCACTGCATGGGCCAAACTTAGGTTTTTCTTACAAAATTTTTCTTAACAATGTTATGTTGAATATAGTAACATGATACATGATTTAGAAAATGGGAAAAATATAGACATATTAGGGGTACACACAACCAGTACTTTTCAGGCAAGATGGAGACCCAAGTCTTCTTGACTCAGTGGCCTCTCTCTAACCATTAGACAATACTGCCATTTGCTCTTGAAATTACTTGTTGTTGACATTACTACCTCCAGTACAATTTAAGCTTTAAGTCAAGAACATTTCACAATTGCCTTTTTATTCCCATACCTATTATTTCTTGCATATAGTAGGTACTCAGTGAATACTCATTTAATGAAACTGAAGTTTCTTAAGCTTTCAGGGTTACAGTATTCTCCTCTGGATGTTAGATTTGATTTAATATATTTATAATCCTATATATTTTATTTTATGCATTCCTAACCACGACTCTTAGAAGGGCATCTTCCCTAAACTGCCTGCCAATGAGGTGATGATGAACATGCCTTCCAGAGTCAGTTGTGTGATGCTCTGACAAACAGCAACCACACCGCCGCAGATCTTCCCCATGCTGCTGAAGCCGCCCTCTCCAAGGCTACTAGGGATCACTTCACAGCTAAGCCTGATGCCCTTTTCTCAGTCCTCATCCTTCTTGACCTCTTGGCCGCTTTTGACACCGCTGACCACTCCTCTCTCCCCTCCTCCCAGAGTTCCTGAGATACTGCTCCTTCTCAGGCTTCTTCACTGGATTATCATTTATCTCCCTTCCATTAAGCTTTTTCACTCTCCAAAGCTTTGTCCCTTGCCCTCTTCTCTTATTTCTCTAATCTCTCTTGTGATTGCATCAGCTCCAATGGATTCAATAAGCATCTCTACCCAGATGACCTCCCCACCCCCCACCCCACCTCCCCAAAGTTAATAGCCAACTCTAATAGTCCTCCATTACCAACTGGCTGCTGAATATCTCCAATATAGGCATTGCCTACTCAGCAGATCCAAAAGGGAAGTCATTCTATTCTCCCTCTCCTCCTCTCCCTGAGAAGACTCCAGCCAACAATCCCATCCTCCCTCCAAATTTCCCTATTTCTGCTAAATCCACACCATTCTCCATTCTTTTATTTGGTTCACAAACTGAGGCATCCCTCTTTTCTCCTCCTCACCTTCCATAGTCTTGTACATTCTTCCTCCACATGTCTGGCCACTTCTTTCTCTCCTTTCATAGGGTTACCAACCTCATCCTCTCCTTTTCCCCTTCTCACACTGGTGCAGTGGATAGGGCCTGGAATCAGGAAAACTAATCTTGGAGGGTTCAACTCTAGCCTCAGATACTTATTAGCTGTGTGACCCTGGGCAAGTCACTTAACCCTGTTTTCCTCAGTTTTCTCCTCTGTAAAATGAGCTGGAGAAGGAGATGGCAAACCACTGCAGTATCTTTATCAACCCTACCTCCCCCCCCAAAAAAAAGGCATTTCGGAGAATCATAAATGACTAAATAAACACAAATGACCTTGGCAAATTATGCTTTCTGGGCCTTAGTTTCCTCATTTGCAAAATGGAGAATGTTGTCTCGGTCGTCACTGATTGTCTATGTGTAGTCACACTTGAAGAATGCTCCTCCCTCCCTTGGAATGCCCTGGCATCCTTTAAGGAATGTATCAGTTCTCTTAAAACCTTAAATCTGTATCTTATTCACTTTCCTGCTCAAAAATCTTCCGTGGTTCCCTACTGACCCTAGAATAAAACATAAAGTACTCAGTCTGTTAATTTAAGTCTTTTACAGAGACAGCAAGGTGGTGCAATGGCCAGAGCACCAGCCCTGGAGTCAGTAAGACCTGAGTTCAAATTTGACCAGACACTTAGTAACTCTGTGACCCTTGGAAAATCACTTAACCCTGATTGCCTCTAGGGGAAAGAAAAAGTAAAAAGTCCTTTAACTCCTTCATATACCTAGAAAAACTGGTCTCCTTGTAGTTCCCCAAACCTGACGTTCCACCTTTCTACCTTTCTACAGGCTCTGCCCCACTGCCTTTGTATACACTCTGGAGAGCACACCCTTTTCAACGTAGTTTCTTAGAATCCCTGACTTCCTTTAAGGCTCAGGTACCACTTAAGAGGAAATATTTCCTCTTTAAACTACCTTCTATTTCTTTTTTGTCTTCTTATCCCCAGGGTCATTTCCTTGTACAGAGTTGTAGTGTTTTGTTTTTTTAAGTGAATCACCCAAGCCTTTAGAGAGGATCTAGTCTAACCTCTAACCTCTAACCTTGTATCTGGGTAGAAATGTTTACAAGCCTCTCTGTCAAGTAGACATCTAACCTCAACTTAAGGTCCCTAGGGGTTGGAAAGGTCAATACTTTGTTAAGCAGCCCCCTGAAGAGGAGAAAAAGGGAAGAGAAAAAAGGTAGGTGTCTGTGGGATTGGAGGGAAGGCTCTCTGACCTGGAAAAGAAGCTTTGGTCCTAGGATAGTACTAAGACTGAAGACTAGGTAGGTCAATTGTACCAAGGTCAAGTACAGAGGACCCAAGAGGGAACTGCCTTCTCTTTACCGTAGAGTCAATTCGGGTGGGACTAATTTCCTCACAATGGACCTTTCTTTTTGACACAAGCCACACCAGCTGAGCCTTTCTCAGTTTGGGAAATGTAAGTAGAAAAGGGGGAGGAGGGGGGTGTCTAGAAATCCTCCTAACTGCCACCTCCCCCCAACTCCTGGGTGTCTGGTCAGGTGTGTGACCTGACTTCTCTAGGCCCGGGAGTTCTATTTACAGTTGGATTCTCCATCCTGTCACCTGGTAAAGTGGGACACAGTCCCTGGCCCTCCAGAGCCACTCCTACTGGTTCTGGGTGTGCATGTGTAACAGTGTGGAAGGCGATTATAAGGAAGAGATGGTACTGTGGGTAGAGAGCCTTGGATTGGGCATTATTCCAGCTTTGGCACTAACTAGTTATAAGACCTTAAGCAAGTCACTTCCTTCCTCTGGGTCTCAGTTTGACCATCTGTAAAATTAAATTATCTCTTTGTAGCTCTGGCATTCTGTGTTCTAAGGGCCCTCCTAGCACTGACACTATTTTCAAAAGTGCCTCCCAGCTCTGATATTCTGTATTCTAAAGTCTCTCCCAGTCCTGATAGAATTTGCAAAGGGAACTTTCAGCTCTGATACTGAGTCTGTGGGCTCATGGGTCCCTAGGGGATGGGGCAAGAGTGTGGGTCATTTCCCTTCCCCCCTGAGCTGAGGGAATGAGAAAAGCCTGGTTGGCAGTTCTCACAGCCTGGGCCCTAAAACAGCCAGATGGGTCTGGCAGGCGCCTTTGTCCCAGCCTCCTCCCCGCCCCCAGCCCCGGGAGCCGTACTGCCTAGCCCACAAGGTCAAATGTTAACTCAAGTCTCCCCCCGCTTCTCCTTCCCGGGGCCCAGAAGTTGTTGGTGCCTAGTGGGGAGCCTGAAGTGCGGGCGGGCGGGGCCACTGGTCAGGCTGGGAAGAGGCCCAGGATGGGGAGGGAGGCCCTGAGATACTTCTTGCCCTCTGTTCCCCTCCCCCAGGCCAGCAGGAATGTGGCGAGGTGGGGGTTGGGGGGTGAAGCCCCTCCCGATTGAAGAATGACCAGAATCTGGCCCTCAGCCACAGATTCTGGTTAAACAGGCCCCTTCTGGGGCCTGGTTTTCTCTCCCCCAGCTCTACTCCATATTTTGCCCACAGCCTTTCCTTATCCTAGGTCAGGATAAGGACAGCCTGGGTAGAAGACCCTGGTAGGACCCACTCGATGAGCCCCCAAACCCTTATGAAAGCCCCCTATATCAGCTCTGAGTCCTTATCCTTGAGACCTCATCTCATCTACCGGGCCTCCACCCCTCACTGAGCTCCCAAACCTTCAGTGAACTCCCTGTCCCCTCCCTGAGAGGATGAAGCCCCCATACAACCTTTTCTAAATCACTGCTCCTCCATTCTCTTACTGACCCTCAACTCCCCACAGAGTTCCTACCCCCTCACTGAGCCCTCCTTGAACTCCTTTTCCTATCACTCATCAACTCACTCCTTCCTTTCCCTCTTGTCTTTAGGAGTTTGGTTCCTCTCAGGAAGTGGAGAATCAAAGGACCGAGAATACAGTACCAGCAGAGGGGCTGGGGAGGGGGACATTACTTCACAGCATTAGATTGAAGGTGGGTGAGTGGGAAGGCCTTTTGTGGAAATGAGAGATCTGGCCTAAGCCAGAAGTGCCAAACAAGTCCATGTGGCCCTGTCCCTTCCCCCCAAACTCCTGATTCCAGCAAGTTCTGTGCCCTTTGAAGGACTCGGAGAGGGGTGTGTATTGGGAACTCCGGGGGAGAGAATGGGGAATATCACTTTGGGGGATACTATAAAAGAGAGATTTGGTAGTAATGGTGATTCTGAGGGAACTCTTAGGCATTTGGGATGCGGGATGATTCGACATTTACAGAGTTGGCAGGGACCTTAGAGGCCATTCTGTCTGAACCCACACCTGAACAGGTCACCCAGAACTAGGCCGAAGATAAGGGAGGGGAGTTCCTGATCACACCTCCCAATCGCTCTCCTCCAGGTACTGATGGAGCTTAGGCTGATTGGGCACACACACAGATCAGAGACATTCCCCCATTCTTCAGCTCTGCTCAGGCTGAAACTGAATCCTGTCATCCCTGGGCAACCTTTGGGAGAGAGGGAAGGGGTGTATTGAATGTGTGTTGGGGGGGAGCAGTGAGGCAGAAGGAGAGGCACTGACCTTAGGTGCTTTAGGCTACATGGGGTGGGACACACTGAATTATGGTGGGCAGCCTGCCAGAACTCCCAGGACCACCTAATGATGTACAGTGTCCCTTCGGTGGGGGGACCCACATGCTTTCACTTAGGTCCTCTTCTTTCCCCCCTGGGGACCACCTGGCTCCAGGTCCCAGTTTTTTCAGTTCAACAAACACACATTAAGAGCCCAGCCCGAGAAATGGCACTGGGCCAAGCCCTGGGACTACAAAGGAAAAACAATATTAACAGCTAGAAGAAACATTCCTTGCCCTCAGGGAACTTAGATTCTCCAGGAAATTCACTGCTGTGCCACTTCACTGAGCCCCTAACCCTAATCCTCCAACTCCTAACTTCTCCTACCCTCAGCACAGAAATCAGTCCCTAGGAGCACTTTAACTTGTGATTCTATGAATGACAACTAATTTTTCAGGTTGGCAGAAGAAGACTTTCCTCACCATAACCCTGTGAATTCAAAGTATTGCCATCCTCATTTTACAGATGGGGAAACTGAGGCTCAGAGAGGTGACTAGTCCAAGGGTACACAGCTCGTACATTGCAGCCCTGGAATCAGCACCCAGATCTCCGGACTGCAAATCTATCAAGCTCCATCACCACCAGCTGCCTTACCTTTCCCATTTTTTCTGGGTCTCCATCCCTTTTCCCTCTGGAGAGGAGTTCATTTCATTTTCCCTTTTTGCCTGACAGGCAGAAGCCACTTAATAAATGCTTGTTGATTGACTGGTGGATCCTGTCTCCTGTGGATCCTCTTTCTACCCCCAGTTTGGCCAAGCAGAGCCCCGGGGTTCCTTCCTGAGAGCCAAAGCCACAGTCCTGATGTCTGACTTCATACACCTCCCTCCAACTGAAGTTGTCAGGAGAGTAGTTAAAGAATTGGAAAGAGATGCCATGTAGTTTCTGCCCTCCCCTCAGTTGGCAGACTGGAAATTTCTCTCCTGTAGTTCCCTGAATACAAGATTTAAGGTCACACTGGCTTACAGGAAGATTCTTCAAGCCCCTTTTGGAAAGAAAGTCTTTGATTACAACTCACCTAAGTCCCTTCCACTCAGGCTCAGTGATTTGTAGGCAGTAAAAACCCAATCTCTGGAGAGGTCAGAAGTGACTTAGGCCACAATAGTGTCCCTAGCCAAGCCAAGGAGGTTGTCTATCAGGAGGTTAAGGCCTGCACTTCCAGGAGGCTGGTGGTTCCTCTTTTGCCAGGTCAGCTGGGTGGAATCATCCAGCTGTATGACCCTGGGCAAGTCACCTTACTTTTATAAACTTGTTTCTTCCTGGGGATAAAGAAATTCACACTATCGCATCATAGAGTTGTGTGCAGGAAAGCACTCTGCCAACCTTATGGAGCTACAGAAGTAAACTGTTAATGTCACTATTAAGAACTGTCCCCAGTGGGAAGGTAGAAAAGGGGAAAGGGCTGCTTTGCCAATGTGATCTGAAGGGACAGGAGAGTGAGGAGCAGGATGTGAAAGGCTGGAAATGGAGGCAGGTTTATCATTTTGCTAACCACTTCCTGTCAGTGACCAAGGAGAGGCATCCTGGGACAGGGGAAAGGGCATAGAATTTGGAGTCAGGGGACTGAGGTTTGAATCCCACCTGTCTCTTGCTGCCTATGTGAACCTGGAGAATTTGGGTCTCAGTTTCTCAATTTGCAAATGGGGGTGGGGGGGGAGCCGGGTTAGAGAGCCTTTACAGTTTCTTCCTGTTCTAATGATTTCATGAGCCTATTCTCTTTCTTCTCCCTCTGACAAAGAGAACAGCATTTCCAGGCAAACTTGAAGTAAATGGGGGTGTAGGTGAAAGATCAAATTATTAACACTGACAAGGCCCTCCTTTCCTCCCTTCCCCATCTCCAGCTCTGGTCCATTTGAAGTTTGATTCCCTAGTTAATCTTTAATATAAGCACTCTAACCCAGGCCAGCAGGGCAGGACTTCCATCCAGAGAGACAGAGCCCAGTAGGCTGGCAGGCCAGGCTCACCCATCTGAATCCCAAAAGGAGCTTCAGCACTTATTAACCCAAGGAAACCTTTCATCCAGGCCCCCCCTGACTAGGCTAATCCCTCCCCCAGCACCTTCTCTTTCCTCTCTGGCTCAGTCCAACTACTCTTGGGCCCCTATTTCAATGGACCCACTTTCAACTTCCATTTTATGGATGGTCTTATGGGGTCCTCTCTTGGAGATACCATGGCTTGGGGTCAAAGCAGAATGTCAAAACTTGGAGGGTCCTTAAGACTGACCTGGGATATGCCTTAGAACATAGAATACTGGGCCTGGGAGGCATATAGAATGTCAGAACTGGGAGGGATATCACCATATAGAATATCAGAGCTTGGGGAACACAGAATGTCAGTGCTTGGGAGAGTCCATAGAATGGAGGATGTGGGAAGTAGGCAAGCTTTTTAGAACCAAGGGAGATAATCTCTTTTAGTGTCATGGATTCCTTTTGGCAATCTGATGAAACCTATGGCCCCTTCTCAGAATAATGTTTTTAAATGAATAAAATATGTCAAATTACCCCCATGTCCCCTAAATACAATTACCAAAATATTTGAGAAAACCAAATCTATGGACTCCAGGTTAAAAACATCTGATCTAATCTGACCCTCTCATTTTACTGTTGAGGAAACTTGAGACCCAGGGATGGGAAATGAGTTGCCCAAGGTTGTAAGGGTGGTTATTGGTAATAGACACAGGACTAGGAGAACCCAGGTCTCTCGATTACAACTTCAAGCAAACTTTCACATTTCAAGAACCCAACACTTCCAGTTCCCTTTGAGTAGAAACTATAAGGATGATAACAGAAATGGGGGGGGGTGTATTATCTGATAAGAATAGAGTTAAGATGAAGGAAGGCAGAATAAACCCAAAGTGGCTCTTCCAGAGCTCGAGGGCTTGGGATCATATGAAAAGATGACAGGTGATGGCCACTGGAATCCCCAGTCCCCCCTCCACTCCAATTTAGGACATGAAATTGATTCTGTAGAGAATTAAGGACAAATCTCAAATAGTTCAGAGAAATGGACTTCCGTTTCCATCAGGGTCGGACTTTCAAGGAGGGCCTGGGGCTTCTGTAATTCCCTTTTTCTATTGACCTAGGCCAGCCTTCCCTCCTGCTTTAGCAAAGAAAATAAAGTGGGGAGAAGGGGGGTAAAGAGAGAGTTCAACTTTGGCCCCCTTCCTTGTCCAGGCAGGCACCCAGGAGGCCCAAGCAGGGCGGGGTGGGGGGGGGAGGGAACCGGTTTGCTCTTTGGTCTGGCCTCTTGCCCTGCAGAGCCCAGGGTTCTGCGGGGCCTGAGGGAAGGGGCCACTCGGGTCACTGCACATGGTGGGGAGGCGGAGGTGGGGGGCGTGCTCGGTAAGCCGAACGTGGGGCCGAGTCCCCGAGCTGTGCCGGGGCCCTGGAGGGGGGAGCAGGCGTTTTGCAGCTCAGTGCAGCGCCTGCGTGCTCCGGCCAGGTCCTCTCTCCCCCAACCCCCCTAGGCGGGAGGGGGTGGGG
>CM053773.1:199992558-200038391 GCA_028658325.1 Potorous gilbertii
CTCCTCCTCTTCTCTTCTTCCTCCTTCTCCCCCCCGACTCGTGCCCGGGCCGGGCGCGCGCTCTCTGACACCCATGTCCTTATAAGGGCGGCCGTCGCCCGGGCAACCGTCCTTCTCTCTCTCTCTCTCTCTCTCTCTCTCTCTCCTCTCCCCCCCCCGCCCCCCTCCTCTTCCGAATGGAACGTTGTGTGTCAAACCGGCCGCAGCGCGAGAGCTCGGAGGAGCAGCGGCGGCGGCAGGAGCAGCCTTAACAGCAGCCCAGGGCAGACCCTCGGAGCCCGGGGGCGGCGGCTGCAGCCCGGGGCGGACCCTCGGAGCCCGGGGGCGGCGGCTGCAGCCCGGGGCGGACCCCCGGGCCCCGGGGGCGGCGGCGGGGGCCGCCCTAGCTGCCGCGGCGCGGGCCGGCCTTGCGGAGGCCGGACCCAGGCCGCCGAGCGCCGCTCTCGGCCGCCCCTCCCTTAGCGGGGCCGGAGCCCGGCGGAGGCGGAGGCGGAGGCAGGCGGAGGAGGAGGGGCGCCCGCCCGCCCGCCGGGGCTTGGGAACTTGCGGCGCCTCAAGTTGCAGCCAAACTTTCCTCGTCGCCGAGCTCGGGCCGCCGGAGGAGGCGGAGGCATCGCGGAGGCCCAGCCCCGCTAAGTTTGCCCCCGGCGCGGAGAGGAGAGGCTGGGAGAGCACCCGGGGCCGAGGCTCCCCGAGAGCCGGAGCGGCGGCGGCGGCAGGAGGAGGAGGAGGAGGAGGAAGGAGAGGGGAGGAGGGAGGAGCGGACGGCCCGCCCGAGGCCAGGCCCCGAAGTTTCCCCGGCGCGGGGAGGAGGAGGAGGAGGAGCTGGGAGGAAGGCGGAGAGGCCTGCGTGGGCCAGAAGGGAGCAGCCCGAGCCTTCGGAGCAGCGCGAGCGGGGGCTGAGCCCCGAAGTTTGCCCGGCGCGGGGAGGAGGAAGAGGAGGAGGGCTTGGGGGAAGGTGCGGGCGGCGGCTCGGCCCTGGGGACTGCCCGCGGGGAGGTGCCCCCGCAGCTGCCCCTGCTGCTGCTGCCGCTGGCGCGATGTCCCGGGGCCGACCCGCCCTGGCCGCCGTCGCGGGGCCGCTGGGCCGGGGGCCGGGCGGCCCGCACTGTTAGCCCCGGCCCCAGCCCGGGCCCCGCCGCTTGGGAACGTGCTGCCGCCGCCGCCCCTCGCCACCCCCCCCTTCCTCCGGGAGCCTTTGCCGGCTAGGGAACCGGCCCGACCAGTTCTGCCTTCGGCCGGGATCCGCGGAAAGTTGTTGCCAAACTTTGCTTGTCTCCGGGCCCGCCGCGGGGCCCCCAGCGCCCCGGCCGGCCCCGCCCGCCCCGCTCCGCGCCCGGGGAGCGGCGGCTGTTTCGGGGGCGCAGCCTGATGCTCTTCGGGGGCGCCTCCCAGCGCCGGGCCCGCGTCGCCTCCTAGCTCCCCGCCTCCCCTTCCCCCGCACCCCCGAACCCAGGACTGCCCTCTCCCCTCCCTGGAGGGGAGAATGGCTATGGTGACTGGCGGCTGGGGCGGCCCCAACGGGGACACGAACGGAGTGGAGAAGGGCGGCTACCCCCGCACGTCGGAAGAGGACTCGGCCTCGCCCCAGGGCGGCGGCAGTGACCCGGAGCCGGGCGACGAAGACAAGCCCGGGCTCCAGGTGGACTGCGTGGTCTGCGGGGACAAGTCCAGCGGCAAACATTACGGCGTCTTCACCTGCGAGGGCTGTAAGAGTTTCTTTAAGCGCAGCATCCGCCGGAACCTCAGCTACACCTGCAGGTATGGGAGGGTGGGGAGAGGAGCGAGGTGAAGCCGGAGGCGCATCCGCAGCCCCAGGGCTGAGTCTGGGGGCCGTGTGTGTACAGTTCCTCAGAGCCCTGAGTTCAGATTCCAGCTCTTGCACCGCATGCACCCTGACCGATCGTGGCCAAGGCGCTTACCTTGTCGGGGCCTATCATTTATATCCCCATCAGTAAAATGAAAGACGTGGACTAGATCTCTAGCTCTTGTCTTATGAAACCTAGAAAGCTCTGACTTGCCCCTCCTTTGGGCTCGCCCAGGCCCTGGGTGACCCTGCTGACCCTGCAGCCGCAGCCTATCACCTTGGAAAGACCTGGCCTAGGTAGCTGAATGCCCTTGGCCAAGTCATTCCTCCCCGAGCCTCAGTTTCCTCATCCTGGAAATGGAGATAATGCCGTAGCTGCCTCATAAACTTGCTGTGATGATAGAGAGGATCGATGGATTTTTTTGTAAACCATAAAATGCCATCTTAATTATCACCAACTCTACATATACTTCCCCTTTAACTCCCTTCTTCCCCTCGACCTTTCATCTTTGACTCTCCCCTCCCCTTCTCTTGCTGTTCCCTCTGCCCTCATTTAACCTTCTTCTACCCTCCACGGCCCTTGAAACCTGGCATGAGAGCGGGGTGGGGGGCGAGGGGGAGTGGAGTCTGAGAGTCGGTGACCTCTGGCCTGGGCTGGGGAAACAGGCCTTCCCATCCCAGGGCCAGTGTGGTCTGGGAGAGCCATCTGGGGGAGGCAGTGATTGAAGATTGGCTGGGCAGGGAGGCCATAACCCCTGTCCTCTGCCTCCCCAGGCACTGACTTAGGGATCTCTGCCCTCCCGTTTCTCATCTCTTCTTCCTTCCTCCCCCAACCCTTTTTCTTTTTTTGTAAAGCAGAGTATTTAGAATGGCCCCACGTGGCATTTAGAATTTAGGATTCCTTTCAGGGTTGGAGCTTAGAACCTTCTGGTCATTATCTTCTCCCAGGCTGGTCCCCAGGGCAGGCTCTTGGGTAAAACCTCTTTTTCCAAAGTCTATAGCCTCTTCAGGGGGAGCAGGGTACTCTGAGTTGTGTTGGGGGCCTGGAAGTGGGAGAGCTAGGAGAATTTGGGTTCTGCCCTTCCTCAGGTTTCCCAGCTGGAGATTTTTCCTTCCCCCTCTCCCCCAGCCCCTCCCATAAAAAAGCAACAGCCTCACAACCCAAATTGGGGCAAAAAATTTGATCCAGAATGACTATAAATCTGCAATCAAAGGTATTAATACTACCAGTAAATACATCTTCTTTAATGGGGAGATTTTCTCCTTTTGGGAGGGGAGGTGAGGTCCAGAATTATGTTATGAAACTCCCAGTGAAGAAATGTCCTCTACTAATGTGAGCTGTAAGCAGCTGTCTGTAGCTTTTGGCTTTGATGAATGGTCTGGGGGCTTGGAGAGGTTTGGTGATTCGCACAGGGTCATGCAGCCAGACCTTGAATTCTAGGCCATCTCTCTCTATTCCAGTTAGAGAGGTGAAATAAGACATAGTCTCTGCCCTTAAGGGATCGTAGGATCCACTGGGGGACCCTGAGGTGTCTAAGCAGGGGAGGCTGTGGGTGTGTGTGGTTGTATGCCAGATTCCTGCTCTCCAGAGGGCGCCCCCCCATCCTGCCAGGCTGCTGCCCATGACCAAGGCTTATGTCTTGGCCTAGGGGCAGGAAATCATAGAAAAACCCCTCTCTTTTGTGGGCTCCAGGGCTGGTGCTCCACACTTGGCCAGCTGCCTAGTAACATGTCTTGAGCTGTTCGGTTGTTGATGTTTGAGAGGAGTGGTTGTTGTGTTTTGGTTTGGTGGGTGTTTTTTTTTTTTTTTGGATGTGTGTGTGTGTGTGTGTGTGTGTGTGTGTGGTTTAAAATGTTTAAGTTCTTCTCCCCATTAGAGAGATGCTGGAGGGGCTTTTTCTTGCTTTCTGGCCAAATGTTGAGGAAGCTGAATGAGGAAGCATGAGGTTGGAGTTGAGCAGGCCCATCTCAGGGGTGCTATAAAATCACCTGAAGAAGGAACCTGGACACTCTGCCCTTTTCCCTCCCAGCCTGGAAGCTGTGGTAGCCTAATAGAAATGGAGGCTGGGTCAGATTCTGTCCCTACCCCCAGCCACTTCCCTCATGCCTCCTCCTCAGGCACTTACTGTAGGGCTCCAGGCATAGGGACACTGTCATCCAGACCTGGGTCTTAGCCCCTCTGAGGCCCTAGTGCATCTGGGCTGACCCAGCCCTTTGGTAGCCAAGGCCTCCTCTGTCCCTCTAGGGATACTTTGTTGGGGAAAGGAGGGGAGAGGTCTGCTGTGCTTGGAGCTGGCTAATCCTTCTCCCATACCTGCCCTGCCCTCCCTTCCCCAAAAGGGGAAATAAACCATTTCTAGCTGCACTTAATTGTCCTTACCACCTGTTTTCTGGCAGCCGCCTCCAACCAACCCACATTTGTTGGCAAGGAGGGGCAGGCTGGCTCAGCTTGATGTAGGCCTGCTAATTAGGAGGTGAGTAGGGTGCCCCGAACACCATCCTCTTTCTTTCTTTCTTGCGGCTGCCCAGGCAGTCTAGGCTTGGTGCTGGACTTGCATTTGAAAAATCAAGGAGGTTTCTCAGGGTCATTGATAGCTGCCTGAAACTAAGGAGCAGGACTGATGGATGGAGGGAATTTTAAGCCTGTCCCAGCCCCCTTTCAGGTTTATCATTAAAAGGGAGGGTAGGAATCTGTCCCTACCATTGTCTGGACAGCTTCTCAGATGCTCAGATTCTGAGGCAGAGGAAACACAGTTCTAGCGGCCACATAATAATTGGACCAGGCGAAGGCAGTCAAAATAGTGACCTTGGTCTCATTAGCCCGAAGCACTAACCCTTGGTCAGGAGCCCAGGTGTTAAACTGACATTAATGATTGTCCCCTGTCCCCTCCCCCAATTCACCCAGCTGGGGGCCTGGCCTGTTCCTGTCCCTGTGAGTGCCCTTGGGCCATTCCTTCCACAGACAAAAGGACTGGGACTTTCCCTGTCCAGTGTTGTTTGGGTCGTGAAATGGACCAAGACAGCTTCTCAGCTGGAACCTTTCCATGCTGCTGATCTTGTCCTTGAAGGGAGCTGCTGCTGGGTGACCTTGGACAAGTCACAGGGGCAGTGGGGGAGATGGGCCCTGCCTCTCTGTTTTAAAGTGTGGGAAATGGGATATCAGAAGCAAAGGACTTACAGGTGCTAGGTGGCACAATGCGACATCTTATCCTTTTCTCATTCATTTCCTGGCTAAATCATCATGTGACCTAGAAACAAGTCACCTTTTCTAAGCCTCAGTTTCTCTGTCCCTAAAATGAGGAATTCGAATAGATGATTTCTAATGGACCTTCCTAGTCCTGGCATTCCATGTTCTAATATCTTCCCAGCTCTGACATTCCATGTTCTTTGAGCCTTCCCATCTCTGTCATCCAGTCTCCTGGTTTTCTTAACAAGAAAGTTCTTCTTGGTTAAAAGTTATAGTAATTTATTCCTAGGATCAAAGTCATCAACCGTTGAATAAATATTACTGTTATTTGTTAGTATAAGGTCTTAGTTTTGGCTCCTACCCTCAAGAGCCTAGTCAAGGGATCACTAAGTCAGTGAAGGATGTGGCCAAGGGAAAGAAGTTTTCTTTCCCTTCTATAATCCCCAGGAGAAGGAGAAACAAGACTGAGGGTGGGGGAGAAGTTGAATGACCAAGATTTTCCCACAGCCCGGACCCTTCTGGGCCTTCCTCTCTTGTAAGCCTATATTGGTTTAGGATCCTCTTGCCTCCTTTTGTGTCCTGTGGCTGTGGGGTCTGCCTGCTTCAGTCTGTGTTTTCAGGGCAGCTCTGGCCTCCTGCAGTGAGCTGGAGGACCTAGTTCGCATCCTTTGCCAAGCCTCTTGCCCCACTCACTGCTCTTTTGTCTTGGCCCATTCACTCTCTTTCTGACCTTGAACTTTGAGGGCCAGAGCCCAGCTCCACCAAGCCTCTCCCAAGTTTATTGATGTGCAGTCATTGCTGCTCTTTATTCTTATAGGGTTCTTGGCATTCTCCAAGGGTCATTCACATTTCTGTCACACTTTGTGTGAGGCTTACAGGGTTTTTTCTTTCACAGTAATTCCAAGAGATGTAGGGCAGTAATAGTAATTCCTGTTTTCTAGATCAAGCAACTGAGGCTCAGGGAAGTCAGTCCTGTTTGTCCCTAAGCCCTTTCTCCTTGACAAGGGTTCTTTGATTCTTTCCCCTTCTCCCCACCCCACCCCCAGCCTTGGCTGTAGGCCTCTCCAAACAACCCCATGGCAGATCCCCTGACTCCAGAGGTTAGGGAGTAGATGAGTTACTAGGCTCAGGAGTAAACCTCCTCAAATCCTGCCCAAACCAGTACACGGTGGCCCTTGACTTTGGTATGGCCTGTTTGAGGAGTGTTGCTTGGTCTTTCCCAGGCACCAGGAAATTTTATTTTTATTTTTGGGGGTAGTGGGGAAGGGGAGTAAGTAGTTACTTGATGAATTGGTAAGGTCAGAACAGGGTCCATTAGGGCTGTCACTTGGGCAGCGTGGCCCCTTCTTTCTGTCTCTCCTATCCTTCCACCTTCCAGACTGGGGCCCCTTGAGGGATGTCTTGGGAGGGGACCCCACATTCTAGTCTTCATCCCACCCTTCTTAGAACTTGCCTTAGGTATTGAGGGGTCTGGGGGTGGGTGGGAGGGAGGGTTGTCACTATAGTTCTAGAACTCTAGGCTTAGAATTAGGTTGTTAGCCTCAGGTCCTAAAACTTAAAAAAAAAAAATTTTTGGATAACTCTATTTCAGTATAATTGGTTTCCTTGGTGATGCTATGCATTTTAATTTGTGCCTTTAAACACATTATTCTGAAAAGGAGTCTCATTGGTTTTACCATACTTACTGCCACAGGGATCCAGGGCACAAAAAAAATGCAGGCCTTGATTGAATCCAGTCCTCACATTTTACAGCTGAAGAAACTGAGGCCCAGACAGGTGAAGTGACTTGAAATCTGAGTGTTATTTGTACGGGACTCTCATCAGTAATAGGCAGCTGAAGTAGGATTTGAACCCAGGACCTCTGCTTGCAGATTTGGAGCACTGCAAGTCCTGGAACAAGGGGAAGGGGGCCATTGACCAGGGGACCCAGCAGTGGCCAGAGTCCCTTGAGGTTCCATGGAAGCTGGCAGTATCTCATGTTAGAACCTAGAATATCAGACCTAGAAAGAACTTAGAAACTGGGCCAATCTTCTCATTTTACAGAGAAGGAAAGTGACTCATTGAGAGACAGGCCAGGAGTCGTAGTAAGACAAGTAGAATGTGGCCTCCCCCAAAGCTTGGGTTCCGCTCTCCTGGTACCTGGCCCACTGTGCACTTTGCTCTGCCATGTGCTAGATAAGAATCTGCTTTTGGACATGTTGGATTTGAGGTTGCTTTGGAGATTGCCATGAGCAGTGAGAAATTCAAGTGTGGAGCTTAGAACAAGAAACATTAATATGATCCATTAAGGTTTGCAAAGCAGTTTACAAAAGTTCTCTTATTGGATCCCCACCACAACAGCGGGGAGGGGAGGTAGATGCTGTTGCCCTCATCTTATAGATGAGAAAACTGAGGCAGACAGGTGAAATGACTTGTCCAGGGTCACATGTGATATCAACTGTGTCACCTAGTCAGCTCAAGAGGTATAGACATGGAGTGTCATCTGCCTAGAGGTGGTAGCTGAAACCATGGGAAAGGATGAGCAGCCAAGAGAGATTGGGTAAGAAGAGGAGTGATGAGGGCCCTGGGCAGAACTTTGGGGTGTTGCTGAATTTAGGGAGTAGGAAGAGGTAGAATTAGGGTAAAAGAGGGGGTGGGTTCATCTGGCATGGGAAGAGGAGAAGAAGGTGTCTCTGAAGTTGGAGGAGAAACTGGTGGGAGGGGCTTAGCAACAGCTCTGAGTAATGCAGGGAGGTTGAAGAAGGGGGCGTTCATTAGGTTTGGGGATCAGGAGGTCTTCTGGGGCCTTGGAAGAGCAATTTTGGCAAAGGCCACATTTAAAAGACCTGGATAAAGACAGAGCAGGCAGTGTGGCTGAGCTCACGTCAGGGGGTGTCCTCCAGTGCCCCTCTATTTTCCTCAGCGCCCTGTCGGGGATCTGTCAGCCACAGAATTCTCCATCCACCCTATTTATATCTCTATCCTGGGTCACTGCTCAAGGGAACGAGCTCCATTTCTTTTTTCCCCTCTGTGGGAAGTAGGACAAGCTTTGGTTTGTCCTAAAACTCCCTCTTTTTAGCCTTAAGAGTGGGACCCAGCCCTGGTGTGCCTTGCCTCTTTTCTCATCTTTCCTCCTCTGCCTTTTCAGTTCTGGGCAAAGTAGAAAGAAAAAGAGGAAGATAAAAGTATCTGAGATCCCTAACCCTTTCCCTCTGCCTCCAGAGGGTCGCTGCAGTTTCTACCCTCCCCATTCATGCTCTGAGGTCAGTCAGCTAGCAAGTGCTTATGAAGCATCTACTGTATGCCCATCTCTGTGCCATCTGGGTACAAAGCAAAGAGAGTTTTTCCTGTTAAGTTGTAAGCTATTTGAGGGCAGGCAGTGGAAGCAGTGTTGTTTCTGCTTCCTATACCAAGTAAGATACACTGTACAGAGCGTGGGGGCCGCTTCCAGAAAGACAGCACTGAGAGACTCCTTAGAATGAGACCTGAGAATTCAGAATGTTTATTGGGCTGAACTGAGTGTTTCGGGTTTGAAGCTCCGTCCTACCACCCACCACCATGGCCTCTCTGGGAGGATCCTAGGCCAGACACGTCTCTGTTTTGAAGTGGATGAAACAGGTACAGAGATAAAGTGACTGAGGTCGTATTAATATTAAGTGTTGGAACAAGGCCTTGAACTTAGGTTCTTCTGAGTCCAAAGGCCAGTGTTCTCCCCTCCCTCTCCTCTTACTGTTTTTGAGCTAATGCTCCTTGTGACTGATCAGAGGAGGTTCGGATGGCTAAGTGCTTGAAAGGACCTGTTTGGAGGGACCACTTGAGACCTCAGAGAGGGTTTTCATCCCCCAACAATGACCCCGGTTTTCCCAACATGGTCCCTCAGACCCCAGTAGAGGCAGGATTCAGGGTACAAGAGATGACAGGCTGCTGTTCTAGGCAAGGGGGAGTGAGGTCTTCCAACATATTAAGAGGTATCTCCGCCTTTGGATCCTGTCACCCATTAAAGACCTCTGTAGGGCCTGGCAGGTTCTTAGCCAACCTCTCTGCCCTTTCCAGAAGGCAGCAGCCCAGGCCCAGCATATGGTGAGGCAGGCTCCCTGGCCTGTACAGCCAGCGTATTTCAAATCAAGGGACAATTTTTAAAAGCCCATCTATAAAATAGAATTCCTTTGTGCCTTTCACATAGGGGCTACCCAATCCACCAGTGTGACTGGATTCAGTGAGAGCTTTCTGTTCTTTTTCTGGGCCTCCAGAGCTGGGTTTACTTCTGGTTCCCTTGAGATGCTAACACAGAACATAGGCCTAGCAGCCCAGGAGCTAGCCAGGGTCACAGTAGGAGAATCTCTGAGCTTCTGGAAGGGGGCTTTGGAGGTCAGGCAGTCCAGCTGCCTCTGCCCCCCAACCCCTCACACATGCCTTGGCAGATAAGGAAACTGGAGCCCAGAAAGGCGCAGGATAATGTGATTTTAGAGTGGTAAGAGAAGCCAACACTTTTCTGGTCCATTCTCATTTTGTTGATGAGGAAAATGAGCCCCAGAGAGGGCCAGGGACTTGTTTTGCTTAAAATCATAGAAAGTGACAACTGGGGTTTGAACCAAGGTCTTTGACCCCCCAGCAGATCTGCCCTTGCCCTAGGGAGGGACCTGCTCCTACTCATACAGTAAGAGATCAGATCTGCAGAGATCAGATGAGAATCCAGGGCTTTTAGGTAAATGGGGGCCGGGATGGGACAAGGTAGCCCTAGCTGCTCCTTCCCTGCACTCAGCAGGCACCTGCAGAAAAGAGTTGACTTGACACTAGGGTCATGTTTTCACTCATAACAACTTTGGGAGGGAGAGAGGTGATGCAATTGTATTATCCTTATTTTACGGATGGGGACAGCAGTAACTGAGGCTCAGAAGGGCTAAGGGGCTTAGTGAGGGTTGTTAAACCAATAAGTGGCAGAGCTGGGTAGTCTCTGGGGTTCCACCTCACCCCACAGTTCCCATTTTTGATTTAGATACTGACCTTGGCACATACTCCACCTCCTAACCACCCCCCTCCCCCACCACAGGTCCAACCGAGATTGCCAGATTGATCAACACCATCGGAACCAGTGCCAGTACTGTCGTTTAAAAAAGTGCTTCCGGGTCGGCATGAGAAAGGAAGGTAAGGCTGGGGTAGGAACCCCACCCTGGGGAGCAGTACCCAGGCCTGCTAACCCTTCTATGAGAGGAAGCAGCCTCAGCTCCCTTCTGAAAAGCCTGAGCTTTCTTGCCTGCCTGGAGTTCTATGGGAGGTTGGAGGGGCTTGGTCTTTGTGGGCATGTCAGGAGGCCCAGAATTGTCCAGCAACTTGTCTGAGGTCACACTGCAAGACAATAGAGGCAAGTGGGACTTGAGATCCAGGCTCCTGCCCATTTTGTAGTCCTGAGGCCGAGTGAGCAAGCACAGAGGCCAGCTGTCGATGATGGAATCTGGGGTGCAGTGGGAGGGCAAAGTAGGTGCCAGTCTTTAAGAATTTAGTTTGAGTTTTTGTGGGAGGAGGAAGGGACTACTGATCACCCAGTCAGATCAGATCTGTTCCCTGACTCTCCCAGCTACTTCCTGGGGCCCTCAGCCTGGCCTGCCAGTCTGGCTCTGCAGGCCAGGGGTCTGACTGCTGGGGTGATCAGTGGGCCCTTCCTGGGGGATGGTCTTCCTAGTCCCCAAGGGTGCAGTTCGTAAGGAGAAAGGGAGAGGCTTTCAGATTTCTTTCCTTCATCATTAGGGCTCTAGCACTGGAAGACTGCCAGGAGGCTGCCCACGCCTTTGGCCTCCCTCTGTATCTCCCTTCCCCCTATCCGGGTCACCCTGCCCAGGTCACTCTGACCTTCCCACCTCCAGCCTGGGCAGAGTTGGTTTCTTTTTTCTTACAAGGGCCCTTTATTTTACTTACTCTCTCCCACCCCAGTGTTTGCCCAGGGCAGGTAGCATGCCCTGCAAAGGCAAGGTGCCCTGCTAACTAGCTAGCCTGACTGCATGTTGGCTGCTGCCACCTCTGCCTCCTTCCCCCTCACCTTCCCTGCTGCTCCCAGACTGGAGGAGTGCTGCTGGCCTTGTATTCGTGACTTACTGACTCAGGCCACAGAGACAATTCTGGAATAACAGCTCGCGATTTCAGAGCCAGGAGACTCTTAGGATTCCAGAATGGAACCTTGGCACTACCGGGCCAGGAGGGCCCTGCAGCCTTTGGATTTTGGAGCCAGATAAAGTGCTGGACTTGAACACCTGGCTTCAGCTCCTACCTCTGACCTTCCCTAGCTGTATGACCTAACCTAGTCACTTCATTTTTCCATGCCTTGGTGTCCTCATTTGTAAAGCGATGGTGTCAAAATGTCTAAACGCTGCAGGTCTGTTCTTTGCTTCTGGCTCTCCACCAGAGTGAGATTCAGATTATCTAGGTCTTAGACCTCCCGAGTCTAGTGGGGAGTCTACTGTTGGAGCTCTATGACCCTGCTCTGGACCTCGATTTCGTGAGGGCAGGGATAAGGCCAGAGGGTGAGAGGGAGCTACTGCTCCCTCCCATTCCTCTGTACCTGAGCCAGGCCATGTGATCTCAGGGCACAAGTCCCCACCCAGCTCATCAGTTACCTGACCTCTGGGCTCTCCAAACTCCCCTGGGTGGAGAGGGGAGGCCTCTGGGAGCGACTGTTAGTGTTCCAAGGTCACACCTTTCCCTCCTTGCTTCTGGCCTATAGAGGCCCTTGGTCTGCCACCGACCCAGGATCTGCCCTTTTCTCCACTAAAGTCCTGAATCCCAAGTCCCACCTTCCAGAGAACCTTCCCTCTGAGCAAGCCCAGAGACTGGGCTTGTCCTCTCCCCTCAGCCTGGACGGGGGCCAGTTGCAGCCCTCTGGGGGAGGAGGAAGGGGTCAGAGGTGGCTGGGGAAGCTTGACCTTGACTCTGGGCCCATTGGCTGGGGCAGCCCTGGGTTTGGGAGGGCTTCACTCAAGGCTTCAGACCTGTGTTTTTGTGACCGTGGACCACATGACTTCCCTTGCAGGCCTTCAGTTTCCACATCTATAAAATGAGACTATTGCACTGAAGTGTGAGCTCTCTGGATCCAACTCCAAACTCTAGAAATCCCGTGGAGCAGTGGGGGCTGTTACTCTCTCTCCCCTGCCCCCCTATCTAGGAGATGAACCAGCTCCTATTGATTTCCTGTGGGTCCCCAATTCCCTGAGTCTCCAGGTCAGGGCCAGGTGGGGTGTGTCTCGATGGTGCCTGTCTGATCTCCTGGGCCTTCCTGCTGAAGCCTGGAAGCTTCTTTCCCTAGAGCTCTTTAGAAGGGGGTGGACTGGGCTAGGCTGGAAATTATAACAATCTCAGCTCTCTCCCCCCCACCCCACCCCCAGTTGCCATTCCGGTCAGCTGGTGGCTGTGTATGTCTCTGCAAGGTTAGGGGAGCAGGCATGTTGACTAGACATAGATGGCCGGGCGGGGAACTAGACTGGGAGACCAGAGACTCATTTCTTGTCTCAGGTCTGCCTCTTAACTTGCTGTGTGCGCCTCCTTTATCTCTGACTGGGCTAGTTCCTTACCTAAAAGGAAAGGGATTTGGATGAGGTGATCTCTACTAGACCCTGCCAGCTATGATGAAAAATTGCCCTTGATTCCCACAGGACCACGGAGAGAAATGGGGACAACTGTTCCTCCCCTTATCCCACCCCAGGTTCTTTCCCCTGCACCCCATTTTGTCAAGTGATCTGGTCCAAGGCTTCCCTGTCCAGCCAGTGGTCTGCTGTGTTCTTTGGGAGTGACGATGGATGATTCTTTCTCGGCTTCTCTGTCCTCCTTCTGAGTGCTTCCCATAGTCCCTGGCTAGGGACAGATAATTGCCCTGGTCCCCCCAGGGCTCTGGGCGCTGCCACTGCCCCTCCAGGGGAGGAGAGAGCTAGGCCTCACGTCTCTGGGCTCTGGGCTGCAGCTGTGTGGGCTGGCGTGTCCTGTTTCTCTTTTGTTAGGCTAGCGCATGTGCGCCTGTTTATCTGGCTGGCTAGAGGAGGTGTGGAGGCAGGTTCCCCCTGGGGTTGTATGTATGTTGGGAGGACTGGGGTTGTTGTGCCACTGTGTGGTTGTGTGTGTATGTGTGTGTGTGTGTGTATCTGTCTGTCCGTCTGTGTGTCTGTGTCTGTCTGCCTGCCTGCCTGCTGAGGAAGAAGGGTCATCACCACACCCGGTGGACTTGCCAATCTTCTGACCCACTCCCCAGACCCTGCCTTCCTCCCACAGCCCCTCTGGAAGGGCAGGCAGAGCTGCTATCAGGCCTGGAATTTTCCTCTCCCCAGTACTGATGCAGTCCCAGGGATCTTCCTAGGGGAGATGGCCTTCACCATTAAGCCTAGATGTGGGTGGGGAGGGGGGCACTTAGTGGAAATTTACAGCATTTGTTCTAATAAAGTTGTTTTTCCTTTTCCCCATCTGACCCTACCTGGCTTTTCCCTTTCCCTCCTGCCCCCTTCAACCCCTTCTGACCTCATCTTTGTTCCCCTGTCTTCTTATTTTCTTTCAATTTCAACTTTTCGACTTTTTCTTTCTCCTCTTTTCTCTCTATCTCTCTCTGTGTCTCCCTTTCTCTGTCTGACTGTTTGTCTCTCTCTCCCTCCCCCCCCACCCACCTTGCCACTCTCCTCACTTTCCCCTTTGGCCTTTCTTTCACCCTCCCTATCTTTTTAAACTGATGTCATTCCCCTGTCTCCCCTTTACTCCAATCTCCCTACAGCGGTACAGCGGGGCCGGATCCCCCACACGCATTCGGGGGGCAGCCCCACAGCCCTGGCTGGAGGTGGGGGTGGGGAGTACTTCAATGGGCAGCCAGTCTCCGAGCTGATCTCACAGCTGCTTCGAGCAGAGCCATATCCAGCAGCCCGCTATGGCTCCCAGTATGCCCAGCAGCAGGGCAGCGTCATGGGCATCGACAACATCTGTGAGCTGGCTGCTCGCCTCCTCTTCAGTACTGTGGAGTGGGCTCGAAACATCCCCTTCTTTCCTGAGCTGCCCGTGGCCGACCAGGTGGCCCTGTTGAGGCTCAGCTGGAGTGAGCTCTTCGTCCTCAATGCTGCCCAGTCTGCCCTGCCTCTGCACATGGCCCCACTGCTTGCTGCGGCCGGCTTCCATGCAGCGCCTATGGCTGCTGACCGCGTGGTCTCCTTCATGGACCAGATCCGGGTCTTTCAGGAGCAGGTGGATAAGCTCAACCGCCTGCAAGTGGATTCTGCAGAATACAGTTGTCTCAAGGCCATCGCCCTCTTCACACCAGGTGGGTTGGCTTTGGGCTCCTGGGGCTGCCCCTTGCCCTTCCTCCACCCTAGGAAGGACCCTGCATCCAAGGACCCTCCATACCCTGGGTGGACCCCTGAAATGCTTTTCTCCTCTTGCTGTCTATATGCCTTGATCCCCTGGCAATTCCACATTGCAGATTTCCCTTATGCCTTTCTTTACCTTCTCTCTTTCCCTTGGGGCTGGGGGAGAGCAGCACTTCTCTCCATCCTGCCCAATTTGGCAGCCAGAGGCTGCTGTCTTTGAGTGGCAGAATTCATCTTGGGGTGAGGGGATGGTCAGGGAGCTGGGACACACTTGTCTGCATGGGGCTGGGAGACTTCAGGCCATCAGCTAACAGGCTGGGGCTTGGACCCCATGTCCCTGGCAGATGCCTGTGGCCTCTCGGACCCAGCTCATGTGGAGAGCCTGCAGGAGAAGGCACAGGTGGCCCTGACGGAGTACGTGCGTGCTCAGTACCCCTCGCAGCCTCAACGATTCGGCCGCCTGCTTCTCCGGCTGCCTGCTCTGAGGGCTGTGCCTGCTGCCCTCATCTCTCAGCTATTCTTCATGCGCCTTGTGGGCAAAACGCCTATCGAGACACTCATCCGGGACATGCTGCTGTCTGGCAGCACCTTCAACTGGCCCTATGCCGCTGGCCAGTAAGAGTCTGGCCTGGCAGGGCCCTGCTTCGCCTCTGCTGCCCTCTCGGACCCAGGCCAAGGCCATACCTCAGGCTCCTCATCTGTCAAATGGGGAACATGGCCCCCTGCCATTCGCATGTTGGGACCAGCGCAGAAGACCACGCACCCTCCTCGACCCTGGGGACTGGATAGACACTTAAGACTGGTTATTTTTTAGAAGGCAAATGAGATCACTTTGTCTTTTTGTTTTGTTTTGTTTTTTTAATGACAACATAAAACCAAAAAGACCCTCCCTCCTTCTCTCAGACTGGGATCCTGGTGGCACAGATGCCTCTCCCTCACCCATCAGTGCCCTCCATCCATCTGTGCTCAGGAACCAGCTAGCCTTTGAAGTCTCATGGGGGGAGGGGAAGCCTGCAAGGTATGGGGATGCCCCAGCCCACCTCCTCCCAACCCTTTCTTGTCTCCCCACATGCATGTCCTGGGTCATATCCCAGAGCTACCAAGGGTGGAGAAAATGGAGCTGGCACCAGGAGTCCAGGTTATCCTGGCAGACCCTGGGGGCTGAGGCCAGGTTGGCCACTGGGGGCAGAGGTGCCTCAGCCTCCTAGTCCCTTCTGCTTGCCAGATGGGGGGCATCCAGGAGAGAGAAGGGAGGGCAGCCCCTGGCCTGGGGCAGGGGCTCAGGGGACGTGAGTATGTATAATTTAGATTGATTCTCTAAAAATATAATCCACGCTGGACACTACAAAATGGATGACCTAAAGCCAATAAAGATGTTTCTTACCACAGGGGTGAGTCCTTCATTGTAGGGTGGGGGAAGCAGAGGACTGTACAAGGCCTGGCTCACTCTAAGTTGAGTCACTGCCTGGTCTTTGACATGGATTCTTTTGATCCTGTCCAGCTGTGGAAATGAGTGTTCTGTCAGGAAGGACAGCAGAGAGACCTGGGGGACCCCAGATCAAGGGCCTGGACCCATGGAGCAGACCTGGCTTCTTCAGCTCCTTCCTCTCCCTGCTTGTTACCTCATGTGACCTTGGCCAAGGCAGGGCCTACATTTCATCTGCTAAGTGTGGATGGTTGTCCCTGCCCTTTTCAGACTGGGACCCAAACGCAGGCCACCCTACCTGCTGTGCTCGAGTCAATGGCAGGAGTCCTAGGGACTGCTACAGCCTGGTGACTGACTCTCAATGTGTTAAACCTCCTCCTTGCCTTTCCCCACTCAATAAAGTACTTTTGTACTATCCTCCTTATCACCTCTCCTACTGTCTGATCGCTCTCCCTCCCTCTTCATGAAAACCATGGTGTGGGAAGACAGTTGTGTGACCTTTGTCATGTCACCAGGCTCTCTCAGCTCCACATTCCACATCCTATAAAGTGAGAGGGTCCCTTTCCATTTTGAAATTCTGTCATCTCCTTTATCAGCCCTCACCTTCATTCCTTTCCTTACTAATGTCCCCACACACCAATCTCCAACCTTCCCAAAGTCCCATCTGACAGCTCTTAGGGTGAAGGCTCCTACCATTCCATCAAAAGATAGAGTGTTCTAGAACTCAGAAGTTCCGAAACTTACTTGGCCTACCCACCTCCTTTTAAAAAAAATATTACTCTATGTCCTCATGGAAATCTACTTTAACCCTTGAACAGTTTTTTTTAAAATTTGCATCACCCAAGGCTACTACCACCCCCCTTAATGGTCCTAGTGCCCAGGGGTAGGGGTTGGGGTGGGGTGGTCACCCACTTTGGGAAACTGTGGACTTTAGATGACCCATGGGTGGGAAAGCCCAAGAGAGGGGGTACAGTTGTTGAAAGTGCTATTGGCAGTGGAAACTCCCTGGTTCTCAGATCTGAAGGGTGTGGGAGAGCAGAGGCATCCTGCCTCTTCCTTCCCCCCACAGCAGGAATGAGGCAGAAGTTGAGAGTTCCCTTTGTGTGTCTTAGCCACTGGAAGAGGAAGGGATGACCCTGATACTTCTTCAGGTGGAGGGCCAGGTAGCAGGAGCTGAGATATACCAGGGGTCTTGTGGATTCAGGATGAGAGAAAGGCCTTGGCCACCAGTTTCTCTCCTCACCGAAGGAAAGGCTAATGAACTTTAGCAGGTACATCCATTTCTTTCATGCCCCTTGTCTGATTTCTTCCTAGTTTTGGGGATTTCTCCCTGCTTTTCCTTCCGACATTTTCAGGCCTGCTCTTCGATCCCTTTTTGGCCTAACACCTGCTGTCTGTGGGATCCACTGCCTGATTTCTTGGGATTCTGCATAATCAGGGCAGCTGGACTTTAGGGATTGAGGCCCCCTGCCTACTGTCCCTCCCCACTTCCCACAGCAGGGAAGGTCCCTTCCCACAGAACTGAGCATACTTTATTAGTGTATATATCATCTTCGGGCTACTGAGCCCTCCCCTCCCACCCTCAACCCTCCTCAGGGCTGGGGACCATGTTTTCTATTTGCCATTGCTTCTCTCCTGGATGCTGAGGGACCTTGGCTTCTGGCCCAGCAGAGCAGTTCATAGGAAAACTTGGGGAGACTAGCTCCCCACTACAGGGCGGGGGAGGGAAGGATCCGTGGCACCCAATCTTTCCCTGGGCATGTAAAGAGACAGTTCCTAGACCAAGGGCCTGGGAACCCAGCTCCCAGAGGGCCTGACCCTCCTCATTAGCTGCGGCTCTGGTCGTAGGCCCCAACCATGCGCTTGATATGACATAGCTTGTCTCGAAGGCTCTGGGTCTCCAATTTCTTGCTTTGGTATTCTGGACTCTGGTGGGAGGGGAGAAGGAAATAAGCAAAATGGTTAGTTAACTAGTCACAGGAGGGAGTGGAGGTGAGGAGGGAGTGGAGGTGAGAGGTACCCGGTGTCCTGCCCCAAACCCCAGAAATAGGTCCCACTGGGGAAGGGGAGTGCCAAGCAGCCCAAACTTAATGCCCTGGTACTTTCAGGAAGGGGATAGAAGGGAAACAGAGGTGAGGGGCTTCCAGAGATAATCGTGGACATCTTACCCTCTTCAAGTCCTTCAGCCGGTTGTACTCTTCTGCAACCCCCTGAGAAAGAAGGAATGAAGGTCCTTTTCAGACTCCACCAGGAACCCCACGCATGCCTACCCCTCTGTAATAGTTCACCTCTCATAACAATCCTGGGAGGTAGGTCATGTAAATATTAGCCCCATGATGAATCCCTATCACCTTCTGGGCCCACTTGGCTACCCTGACCATCTCCAGTCTGACCCATGCTTGCCTACAGGACCAACCTCCTCTCCCTGGAACTCTGATCACCACCTCTGGGGCGCTGGGTTCTGATGAGCCTTCCTCTTATTTTACTTGGTCTCAGGCTCATCTCCCATCTCCGAGCTGTGCCACTGTGGTCAGACATCCTTCCAACTCTTGGCTTATATTCCGCCATTGAGAGCTGGAACTACCTTGCTCATTTGTAGCAAAGTACTCAGCACATCGTAAGCATTTATCAAATTCTTTTCCCTTCGTTTGATGGATGAGGAAATGGAGGTACAGAGAATTGAAGGGATCAAAGTACAACTGGAACCCAGGACCCAGGGGCCCTGACTGTCTGCAGCTCTTACTATCACTCCACACTGCCTCCCTTGGCTCCTCATTCTTGCTTCCTCCCCCGTGGGACATTGCTTCTTAAGCCTGTCTGACAAAAGAAACTGAGGAGCCAAGTGGGATTTGTGCACAACCACAAAACTCTACACCCTGGCATTCTGACCTGGTGGGCAGAGGTTGGAGAGACTTATCCCTGGTCTTTGGGAACCCTAGGTCCAAGGGGCTGCCCTCTGGTTGGGAGGGAAGGGGCTTAGGGGGAGAACAAAGGCTTCTTGTGAGGTGACACCAGGCCTGGGCAAACCAGTTCTCTGGGCAGCCAGGGGAGGGGCCGAGTTGGCAACTTCCTGCTAAGGTTCTGCCTGACCTTGGAGGAACAAGAGGAGGCAGGGCCAGCCCAGATAGTGGAGGGGAGGGGGCCTGGAGTTGGAGGTGAGAGGAGGACCTCCAGGGTCCCATCTCAGTTGTCTCACTCTGACTGGTGTTACCTTTAACAAATCACTTTCCCTCTCTGGGACTCAGTTCCCCCAAAAGGAAGGGTTGGACTGTATGGGAAAGGAGGGAAGGGAATAGGCATTTATTAAGAGCCTACTATGTACAAGGCACTGTGTTAAGCACTTTGCAAATATTATCTCATTTAATCCTTAGATGGTTTCTGAGGTCCTTTCTGGCTTTGGTGTTCCATGGTCTATGTTCCTTCAGAGGTTTAGGGGAAAGAACCTTGAATTGCATTAGGATCAGGAGAGATCTGGGATGTAGGCCAGTCTTACTAGGTATTTGACCAAGGGCAATTTACTTTTTTGAGCCACAGTTTCCTCTCTGCAAAATGGGGATATTGTGAAGACTGAAATAGGATAATGTATGTATGTAAAGCACTTTAAAACAGCTATACAAGTGCCAACTGAAAAAAACAAAGTGTCTTCTAGGAGCTCTGATATTCTGGGGTCTAAGAGCCCCCCCGTCCCAGCCCTGACATTGTTCAGAGGGTGCTCCCAGCTCTGACATTCCATGTTCTAAGGGTCCTCCCAGCCCTGACAGTCTGTGTTCTAGGGGTCCTCCTAGCTCTAACATCCTGGGTTCTAAGGCCCTCCCAACCCTGACAACCTGTGTTCTAAGGACCCTCTCAGCTCTGACATCCTGTGTTCTAAGGGACCTCCCAGCCCAGAGATTCTCTTTTCCAAGGAATCTCTCCAGCTTTGACATCCTCTATTCAAAATTTCTTTTAGACTCTTTGGTCCCACATTCTAAGATATTAGAAGAACCCTTGGGATAGCCTCTAGCCTGGGATGTGTAGGACCTACTTTCAGCTGCAGAGAGAATGAACCGATGACTGCTCCCCTTGACCTCCGGCTCCTACCCCTTCCCCACCTTTCTGTTCCCTGTGCCCCAGGCCTTCACCTGGTAGCGTAAGCTGCCTTCTGGGAGGCAGTCCAGTTCATGACTGAGCTGCCTTAGTTGAGTGCCAATGTCGTCCATCTCAGCACATAGGGCTTTGTAACGCTGAAGGTCATTGTTGAACTCTGCCTTGTACGTCTGGCGGATGGCATCCGAGATGATGGGTGGGTAGAGGCTGCAGGCAGGGCAGGGGTGTGGGTACTGGCTTGGACAGGAGGAGTTTTGGAGCCTGGGGCTCTACTTCCCTCCCTCCTTCTCTCCCTGGATTCCCAGGTATTTGCATACCTGTATATCCTGCAGGCCTAGGCGCCTATATGCCAATAAGAGAAAGCTAAAAACTAGGGTGTCCAAAGAGGTCTTCTCTCTCAATGGCAAGGAGGTCTACACAGAGCCCAGGGGGGAGGGAAGGGTGCCCTCCCCAGGGGAAGCACCTGTGGATGCTGGGGGACTATGGCTAAGCTTCTTAAGCCCAGTGGAAACCCCTGGCCTCACCTGGCCCAGTCATCCCGATTCTGCTCTCCACTGGATTCTGCTGCTGTGGTATAATCTGTCTCATATTGTGATTCCTCCAGGCCTGTGGGACGTGGTCTTTGGCGATGGCCCCGCCTTGCGGGGGGCCGACTCACAGACCCTTTGTCTTTTTCTTCTGGAGGACTGGGCCCTTCAGGAGGTGGGACACTGGGAGAAGGGTCAGAGAATGCTGAGTTCTTGTGCCCACGTTGCGGATTGTGGGAGGGGGTAGAGGTTCTGGCCTCTAAAATGCCCACCCCAAGGAGCCCATGCCCACCTGGGGCTGGAAGGGGTTGAGTGGCCATAGCCATTCTCCTGGGCTGGCAGGAAAGCGCTGGTCAGGGGGCTGATGGGCTTCTCTGAGTATGCCAGTGTGGCGGTCTCATCCTGAGTGCCTACATCACCAGAGACATTCTTTACCTAGAAACGATAAAGGCAGCAACAGCTCCCATTTTAGTGACTCTAGAATTTGAAAAGCCCTTCCCTCTTAATAATCTACTAGGTGTTATAATGACATTGAGGCCCAGAGGAGTTAAGCCATAGAATGTCAGAACCGGAAGGGACCCTAGAATGGAAAATGGCAGAGCTGAGAGGGAACTCAGATTGTTTTCCCTCATTTTGCTGGTGGGGAAACATAGTAAAAAGAAATGACTTGCTCAGATCATGTAGCTAGACCTTGAGGCTAGAACTTGGACCTTTTGATTCTAAATCCAGGGTTCTAGTAATACCCCTTGGGTAGCCAGGCAAGTGAGTGGCATAGGGATTTGGCACTTTGGGGTGAGGCCCTGGCAGGGTCATAATTGAGCCAGGCTGAGAAGAGAAGGTGGTACTGGGTGCTTGGAGGCAAAAGACTGGTCTACATCATCTCTCCAGTCCCTTCCAGTCCTGAGAGCTGTGGCCAATAAGGGGAGCTAATCCTCTGGCCTTAGACCTGGAAGTGTGTGCCCATGTTTTTGTGGGGGTGGGGGAGGAATTGTCTTCATACTCCACTGGTCCAGGACCAATCTGGGTTACTGAGTCAATCCCAGCTCCCGCAGGCCCTTCTCCCTGCCTTTTGCCTCCTTATCCCTGTCTCTCCCAAAGATATGAGACCATCAGTCCTCCTGAAGGAAGGTGAATGACTGCCCCTCCTTGGAGAGCCAGGAGACGGGGTCATATTAAGGACCCCAGGAAGGCAGTATGGTCCATCAGAAAGAATGCTGGATTTGGAGAATGGGGTCCGGTCCCAGCTCTGACAGTTTCTGCCTATTCGAGTCTGAGGAAGCCACCTCTATCCTCAGTTTCTTCATTTGTGAAACGGGGCTAAGAAAAATAGTGCTTCCACTCTGGAAGAGAATTGTGGGTGGAGCAATTTGTGAACTGTCCTACACATGGGGAGTGTCAATTAACCTCCTCCAGTCCTCTCTGCGTCAGATCATTCTCTTTCCTCCTTCTCTGCCCTACGTCCACATCCACATCCCCACCCCCACTCCAAACCATAAACCTTAGATTTCAACTACCCCTCCCCCACCTTTTAAAAAACACGTCCTGGGTTTACTTGAATTCAGAGACACATCAAGGACATGACTGTCTTCGCTCCCCTCCCTATGTGTACTTTTAAAATTCTCCCAGGAGGAAACATCGCTTCCGGGTATGGGTAAGACAAACAGTCTGTCGGAAAAGACCTCGGGTGCAGTGGAGTCTAGGGATCCTCACTTCTGGAGTGCTGTCTCCAGTTCCCTGTTCCCCAATCTCTGCTTTCAATCTTTCTCATTTAGCAGAAAAGGAAGCCCCTCCACCTTTGCCTAGAGAAGTTAAATAACTTATCCAAAATCATACAATGACAGCTAATCAGTGGCAGAGTTCAGATTTGAACCTAGGCTCTCTAGCCACCGAGCCACATGGTCTCCCTGCTCCCAGACTACAGCAGATTTATTTCCTCCCTACATACTTCCTATAATAATAAAAGCAGCTTCTATTTCTATAGTCCTTTAAGATTGGCCAAGTGTTTTATTTGTTTGTCCTTTATAAAGATCCTGTGAGGCAGGTACCTGAACTATTACTACCCTCATTTTACAGCTGAGGAAACTGAGACTTGATGAGGCAAAGAACTTGCCCAAGGTTGAACAGAGTGGGAGTGTTGGAGCTGGGACTCAAACTGAAGTCTTCTGACTCTGTGGACCCCCTTTTATGCAGTGAGAACTCTGCAAAAAGTGTATTTGAAGCGAGGGGAATGGAGTTCAAATCTTGGCTCTTGTCACATACTATCTATGTGACTTTAAGCATTTCCCTTAACCTCTCTGGGCTTTAGTTTCCTCAACTGTAAGGGTCAGAATAGATGACTTCTGCTGCCCTTTCTACTCTAAAATTTATGATCCTATGATCCCTCTGCTTCCCCAAATCCTTCCAAGGCCAGCCTCCTCCAGGAAGCTTCCCTGACCTCTTGGCTCCACCTCTGACCTCCTACAGCTCTGGATTAGAAGCTCACCCCTTCATCCTCCATCACACTCTGACTTCCTGTGGTATATGTGAGTCCCATTGTCCTGGATGGGATGGGATGCCCCTCTTCCCTTCCCCCATACCCTCAGGTCATGGCATTTGGCTCCTTAGGAGACTGGGGACATCTGGCTGGATTGACCCCATCCCTGTCTTCAGGTCTTTGATAGACTGCCCTGTGGAAATGGGAGCGAAACTATCCTGTCCCTTCTCCCTACCCTCTTGAGTGGGAGCTGCAGGAAAGCATAGCTAGGCTTGCTAGCAGAAGAAACTTCTAAACAATTAGGGCTGTCCAAAAATGGAACACTGCTTTGGGAGCTGGTGATTTCCCCCTCCCTGGATGGCCACTTGGTAGGGGCGTTGTCTGGGGCATTCCTGGACAACATGTCTCCGAGAAGGCTGTGACTTGGCTCTGAGAGACTGTCTGCCCACAAGTGGGGATTCCCCAAGCATGTATTCCCTTCCCAGTTCACTCTCACCCCCATGGCAGGAGATGAGGGCTCTTGAGGGCCAGGCAGTGTGATGGCAACATGCCCCACCTTTACCTGTTTCTTTCTCTGGCTCTATCCCCTGGCCAGCTGACCAGGCTCTAGGTTAATAATTTTCCATACAGAAACTCAGGCTATCTTGAGTAAACAGGGAATGGAGGGGTGGGACCCATGTAGATGGGCCTGGGACCCTGGCACTGAGCTCTCCATCCAGGCTTGCTGACACGGAGGCCAGAGTAGGCAAATTGACTCCAGGGGGATGAATACTGAAGTACCTTTTCTCTATGGAAGCAGCGTGGCAATAACCGAGAGAAAGCTGGTCTTGGATCCATCGAAAGACCTGGATTCAAGTTCTGACATCTACTGGCTTTGTGACCCTGGGCAAATCATTTAACTTCTCAGTACCCTAGACAACTCTCTGAGACTAAAATTAAGAACCAATGTATATAGTATACATAGTATCAGCATAGGAGTCTCTCCATTTGGGAGTTGCCTATATCAATGAAGTCACAGGACCCATCCCTATTCCTAGGATCTCTTTAATAATAGCTAGCATTTGTGTAGCAAAGCATGTGACAAATATTATTTCATTCAGTCCTCATAACAACCCTGGGGGGGGGCTATTATTTTCCCCATTTTACAGATGAGGAAACTGAGGCAGACAGAAGTTAAGTGATTTGCCCAAGGTCACACAGCTAGTAAATATCTGAGGCTGGATCTGAACTCAGTTCAAACTCTACCCACTATACCATCTCACTTACCTTGTTACCTTTTCTTATATGATTACCTCCACCCTGAGGTAGATAGGTGCTAATATTCTCACCCTCATTTTTGCAGAGGAGGAAACCAAGGCATAGAAAAGAAAAATGATTTGCTCAAGATAATACAGCTAATAAGTGAGGGAAGATAAGGGCTCAGCACCCAGATCAGACTGGAATAGAGAAAAAAATGTTAGTCTCAGTAGTAGAAGATTCTGGCTCAATGAATGCATGGCTCAGACATTCATGGTCTGTGTGACTCTGGGCATAGCACTTGATTTCTCTGAGGAGATCCCTCCAAGCACTCCTCCACACTGGGCCCTACCCCCCAGCCTGCTCACCCACTCCTCCGCACTGCCCCCCAGTCTGCCCTACAGCTTGCTCACCCACTCCTCCTGCCTGCCCCGCCTCAGCCTGCTCACCCACTCCTCCAGCCTGCCCCCCAGCCTGCTCATCCACTCCTCCAGCCTGCCTCCCAGCCTGCTCACCCACTCCTCCAGCCTGCCCCGCCTCAGCCTGCTCACCCACTCCTCCAGCCTGCCCCCCAGCCTGCTCACCCACTCCTCTACACTGGGCCCTACCCCCCAGCCTGCTCACCCACTCCTCCACACTGCTCCCCCCAGCCTACTCACCCACTCCTCCACACTGCCCCCCAGCCTACCCCCCAGCCTGCTCACCCACTCCTCCACACTACCCCCCAGCCTACTCACCCACTCCTCCACACTGCCCCCCAGCCTGCTCACCCACTCCTCCACATTGGGACCCTCTGCTGTAGCCAGGGGCTTGTCCCAGAAGATGTTGGGCTTCCCATATTTCCAGATCTTGTGACGGGTCTTCTGGGCGAAGTAACAGATGACACAGAGGAGGATAACAGTGAGGAAACCACAGACGATGGCCACAGCCTGGGGGAGAGGGAAGGGAGACCAAGGGCTCAGAACTGAGGCTACTTTCTGGATTTCCAAGCATTCACCAGTCAGTCATTGTTAAGAGATAGCAGACACCCACTCGGCCTGGAACTAGCAGATCTCCTTCAAACTCCCCATCTCTGAGCTGCTGCATTAACTCCATGGCACCCGGGGAACTTCTCATCATTTCCCACCTGGCTCCTTTCCTAGACTTCATCATCTCCAACATTCTGTAAGGTGAAATCAACATGGAGACTTCCATCTCCTTGGATCATTTCCCACTTCAGCTGAATGAATTCCTCAGGCACCATTTCTCACCTCCCTGATGCCAGCTTTTCATGTGCTGTCTCCCCCATTGGGAAACTGGGAGCTCCTTGAGGGCAGGCACAATCTTATGCCTTTCTTCGTATCCTCAGTGCTTATCATAATGCCCGGTACATGGTAGACATTTAATACATTATTGACTCTGACTCTGATTCTGACTTGGCGTAGAACCTCTGGCTTCTCTCTCTGGCCTGAGTTTTCTCACACAAAGGAAGGGCCATACTGTGGCTCCTGGGTAATATGTAGGGTCTCTAGAGATGAGAAGGAAGGACATGGGCACAAAGAGGCAGTTCAGACAAGCTGGTTTGTCATCCTGGATGGTACAAGGAGATCTTAGGAATCTGGGGAATTTCTTTTCTTTCATTTTTTTTTTGGAGGGGGAAGGCAAGGCAATTGGGGTTAATTGACTTGCCCCAGGTCACACGGCTTGTGTCAAGTGTCTGAGGTTGGATTTGAACTCAGGTCCTCCTGACTCCAAGATGGGTACTCTATTCACTTTGCCACCTAGCTACGCCTGGAATGGGGGAATTTCAAGGTCTGGTAAAAGGGGTGGCCAAGGAGGGCTGTTCAGTATGGGGCTCTGGCCTTGGAGACTGGGGAAGCAGAGAGAAGCTAACCTCAGACATTTGGAGAGTACTGATTGTGTACTCTAAAGACAAAACGGCAGTTGGGGTGGTCTGCTCTGCCCTCCAGTCCCCAATTATGGGAAAGGCAAATGAGAGAGGGGATTTTTGTGTTGGATCCCAAGGTTCTGGAAGGCAGAGACTTCATCATAATTACCATAGCCATAGTAATAGCAATAGCCAATACTTATTTAGTGACATATGATTTGCAAAGCACTTTGTGGATCCAACTTAGCTTGTTGGATATTCTTGACATCCTTGTGAGGCAAATGTATAGCTGTTATTACTCCTGTTTTACAGATAAAGAAACTGAGGCCCAGAGAGATTAAAATGATTTGCTTCTGGTCACATAAACTAGTAAATATCAAAGGTGAAATTCCAATCCAGTTTTTTCTGCCTCTAAGTCTGGCATAGTGGGTTAGACATTGGACTTGCAGTCAGGAGAACTTGGGTTCAAATCTTGCCTATGTGGTCTTGAGATAGTCCTCTGTGCCTCAGTTTCCTCATCTGTAAATGACTCAGTGACTTCCAAGCTGCCTTCCAGCTCTAAATCTAGTCCGAGGAGCCAAGTATTTTCCTTTTTTCCATGCTGCCACACCCACTTCCATCACCCTTGTCATTGTTTACTATCTCCATGATTGTCATGGCCATCACGACCATTCCCACCACCATCTTCCTCCTCCTCATCACCAGCAGCATCACCATCATCTTCTTCCTCCTCCTCATCTTCCTCAACATCACTGTCTCTGTCACCATCCTCCTCACAGCCTCCATCATCATCAGCATTTCTATCATCATTGTTCCAGTCCCCGTCACTGTCCTCTCTCTGCCACGATTACCGTCACCTCCACCATCCTTGCCACATCATTGACACCACTGTTATCTAAACTGTGGTTTTCAGATCACAGATTCAGGGGTTTTCTAGCATTCATCTAGACCAAATCCTTTGTTTCACAGCTGAGATTTATGCTTATTTTCACAAATGAAAAGAGAGCTGTCACACTGATAGACATTTCTGTACCAACAACAGATTATTATAATGTACTTAGATGATAGGGACAATGTTCTTATAGTATGCTGATATCAGATTCAACCGCGCACACAGAATAGGAGTATAGTAACAGTGATGACGGATTTTGTACACCTGTCATATAATCAGGAGACTCCTATCTCACTTGTGGGTAATTAGCATGGCTGTGGCTAATGTCTGTTCTAGCGTGTTGAGTTCAGATTGAGTGAGATAGAAAATTTTCATAAGAACTGTCATTAGAACACCAATTCTATTAATATAACAATGTTATCGTTAATTGTTCAATATATTGTTAAGATAGCATTGTAATAGTATTCATAGTAACTACGTTATTAATATAATGATGACAGTAGTAACATCATAACTCACATTTCGATGACAATTTCAGGTGATAGGACACGCCCTAGGTCACTCAGCTACTCAAGGTCAGGGTGAGGATTTGACTCAGAGTCCAAATGGTTTTCAGACTATATACCACAATGCCTCATCTCACTTGCCAAGGAAATCTCATGGATAATCACTTGCATTTGCAACAATTTTTAAGAGGCGGGAGTGACAGGTCTCCCTATTTATAGTGAGGACCATGGAGCTCTAGAGAGATTCCACAAATGGTTGGAAGTCACATGGTCAAAGTTCTGGGGGACCACCTTGGTAATCTCTGTCCCATACCAAAGGGGGATCAACTGAGGGAACTGAGCAGAAGAAACTTTTGAAGGAAAAAGGGTGGAAATAGATAACTGACAAGCTTCCTGTGGATGAGTGATAATTGATTCTCAGCAAGAGCAGCAGAGAAAGATTAAGTACTTCAGAGGCAGGTAGATGGCCCGCTGGACAGAGCATGGGGACTGCAATGAGGATGATAGGAATTCAAATCCACCCTCAGACACTCACTAGCTATGTGACCCTGGGCAAAAGACTTGGCCTCCATCTGCCATAAGTTCCTCTACAAAACAGGGATAATATCACCTCCTCCAAGTTGTAAAGATTAAATGAGATAATATTTGTAAAGCTCTTAGCCAGTGCATGGCACATAGTAGGTGCTTCATAAATAATTTTTTTTTATCCCTTCCTTAAGTGAGTTGCCCAGAGTCATAGCTCATAAGTGTCTCAGTGTCTCAGGTCTTCCTGACTCCTAGTGCTGAGCTCTGTTCCCTGCCCACCGCCCTTCTAGAGTTCCCTTCTAGCTGTGCTGTGGAATTCTGGGATTGTGTGATTTTCCTGTGACTCTTACTTACCTCTTGGGGGTCCACCATGCAGTAGTGGTAGAGGTACTGGTTCATAATCCCTCCTGCCACTGGTGACATCATTTGGTTGCAGAGCATTAACATCTGGTTGTAGTAGAGACTCCCAGAGCTGGCCCCCAGCCCTGCCCGGGGGTTCACCCCAACAACGTAGACAATGGAGGCAATAAGCATCACGAAGGCCAGCAGACCACTGAGGACGGCAACCAGCAGGTAGAAGCGGCGAGAGCGGGCACCTGATGCTTTAGACAGACCGGCTATGACCAGCCCCAGGGTCACCAGGAAGCAGAGCACAGCCATGGCGATCATAAAGCCATTGGCTGCCCGTGGATTGGTCAGGCCACCATAATAGTAGCCATTGTAGCCACCATAGTAGCCATTGTAGTAGCTTCCCAGGCCTCCCCCATAACCCAGGAGGCCGCCACTGCCATAGTATTCCCAGGCTAAGGTGGAGGCCACACAGGCAAAAATAACCAAACACAAGATGACCACAGATCCCTGCAGGATGCGGACAATACCTGGAGGGGACCTCCACTGGTAGAAATGCTGGGGAGGGACATCTGCCAGGTAGAAGGAGCCAGGAGGGCCGGAGGGAGGTGGGTAGTCATAGTGGGAACTGGGGTGGCCGTAGCCTGTATAAGACCTTTTCTCGTACATCATTGGCAGGGGGCTACCTGGAACATAGCATACAGACCCCATTCTCCCCTTCACATTCTAGCATCACTCTCACATTTCCTGTTCTAAGATTCTTTTCAGTTCTGACATTATATGTTCTGAAGTCTCTTCTAGCTCTGATATTTCATGTTCTAAGATCCCCTTCATCTCTGACATTCCATGTTCTTGGTTGTATGACATTTTTCTGTTCCCAGAACTCCTTCAACTCTGATATTCTGTCTTCTATGTTTTCATTTTTCCAGCTCCAACAATCTATGTCTTATGTTCTAAGGTCCCTCCCAGTTCTGACATTCTTAGATCCCTTCCAATGCCAACACTCGATATACAGTGATTTTTATGACCTGACACCTGTTAGGAGACCAGCTCCATCACTGTCTCCTCAACCTCCATTCTGCTAAACAAGAAGAAAGAGATGTAGGGCTAAGAGAAAGGATCTGGAGATCATGGGCTCTCCTCAGTTATTGGGAGTTTCTGAGGGGCTGAATTCAAGTGTCTCAGGCACTGGAAAACTCTAGGACTCATTACCTTCTCTGGTAGGTGGCTGGGGAGAGGAGAATGCCACTCAGAGATGCCCCCTGCTCCTAGCTTCCCTTTACCCCATAGGCACCTCCCTCCCTTCAGTGCCTCTCCTGCCCTATTCACCCTAAACCAAGGCATTTGCCTGGTCCCCAAAGCCACTTTCTGCCTTTCTCCTGCTAGGTTTGACACTCCTTCCTGGTCCTTGCTAATCCCTGGCGATTGCTCTGAGATCTGTGGGGACAGAGCCGTTTACCTGAGCTCGGTGCCTGCCTGCCCAGGCTCCGCCTGGCTGCCTCCTCTCTCCAGGGATCCACTTCCAGGCTCCCAGAGCCAGCTCTGATAGTTGTCTTAACGTGCCGTGTCCCTGCCTTCCCCTTCACTGGCCGCCCGTGGGCAAGGTGAACAGTGGGGCTCTTGGAGTAGGGAGGGGATGCCGAAACCTAAGGGGTGGGGTCCCCGGGCTCCCCTGGGCAGCCCTGGCCTGCCCTCCCTCTTTGTCCCTGGAAAAATGGCTGCAGGGATTAATCATTAGTAGATACACAAAGGCTCAGGAAAGGAGAAAAACCACAAGCTTGGCCCAGGCTGGAGTTAACCCAACTTTAGCCAGGGCTGTGCTGGTCAGGAGCTGGGAGAAGCAGGCAGGCAGGCAGCTCTTGGTGGGGACCCACCGGTTACTCTTGGGGGCTTGGTCAGGCTGGGCAGCTTAACCCGTTCTCTTCTGGAAGATCTCTGAGAACAGATAGCAACTTGGTCAGAGAGCTGTCCAGTCTGAAGAGGGAGAGGCCCCTTCCCAGGCAGTTCCTTCCTTTTCTTCTTCCTGCGCGATGGTTGCAGCAGAAGATCCAGTGGTGAGAAGACAAGCAGCACTTCCCATCACTTAGAGGTCTCTCATTCTGGCATGGGAGAAGGGTGGAAGGATAACTAGCTGGACAAGTTAGCCTCTGGAGCCCTGTCCAACTCCAAGCGGTTCCGACCAGGATGTGATCCCAAGTGTGAGCTTCCTTAAGACTTCCTGACTTGGAGAACAGGAAACATCCTCACCAAATAATGTTTCAGGGGCTAAAACCTTCCTCCTCCAGGAAGCCTTTACCATTCCCCTTCCTGTCCTCCACCCTCAACTCTCTTCCTATTACCCCAAGTATTTTCAGCACAAAGGGACCCAGTACAAATTGATTCCCTCTGGTTGAGACCTAGAGTCCTAGGGCAAACCTGGCTCCTCCTCAAGCCAGGATGAGGACAGGGACTGTGTTTCCTTCAAACTAGAGCCTTGCTGAAAGAATGGCAATGACTCCCCCTCACACTGGATGTTCACTCATTTTTATCATATATTTTATTTTTTAAAAGAATGTTTTTATTTTACTTTTTACTCACTTACATGTAAAAATAATTTTTGACGTTCATTTTTTATCATTTTTGAGTTTGCAAATTACCTGTCTCCCCTTCCCCTCATTGAGAAGGCAAACACTTTGATCTAGATTAATTATTCAAAACATATTTCCATATTAGCCATGTTGCAGAACACAGACCAAAAAGAAAAAAAAACACAGGAAAAATAAAGACTTTTTTTTTAAAGTATATGCTTTGATTTGCATTTGGATTCCATCAGTTGTTTCCCTGGAGGTGGAGAGCATTTTCATCCTAAGTCTTTCAGAATTGTCTTGGATCGTTGCATTGCTGAGAATAGCTAAGTCATTCACAGTTGATCATGATACAATGTTGCTGTTATTGTATACAATGTCCTCTTGTTTTTGCTCACTTTGTATAAGTTCATGTAAGTCTTCCCAGGATTTTCTGAAACTATTAGGTTTATCATATAGTGCAATACTAGTCCACAACAATCATATACCACAACTTATTCAGTCTTTCCTAATCTGATCGGCATCCCCTTAGTATCCAATTCTTTGCCACCGCAAAAAGAGCTGCTGTTTGTGTACATATGAAAACTTTTCCTTTTCTTTGATGCCTTTGGGATATAGACCTAGACTTGGCATTACTGGGTTGAAGGTTATGCACAGTTTTATAACCCTTTAGTTTGTGTTCTTCCTCTTGCTGCGAGGGTGCCCCTCATGCCAGGGCTCTCTGAGGGCAAGAGTCATATTTTTCCCTAAGACTCTGAGTACAGACACAATATGTCAGACTGGGAGCTTCCACTCCCACGAGGAATGACCTTTGCCCCTCAAATTACTGACTTCCCACTCAAAGGATCCCTGAAAGGAAGGACCAGGCCACCTCTCTCAGTGGGGACTCCCCATGGTCAGGGTCACATATACTAAGACCTGGATGGCTTCTCTTTCAGAGATATTTTATGCAAAGATATTCTCTTCAGCACTCCCAGTGAAAACTTTCTTTATTTTCCTGGCTCCATGAATTTTATTCATATAAAAACTATTAAAATTTTATGCCATTGAAATTGTCTATCTTCTCTTTTATGATCACTTCTACCCCTTATTTGATTTAGGACTCTCCACCTAGCTATGGAAAGTATTAATAGTTTGTATATCTTTTTCTGATGTGACCCTCAGTCATAAACCCATTTGGAACTTACTATATCACCCCTATGGTGTAAAAGGCTGTATTAAACCTATTTTCTGCCAAGCTGCTTTCCAGTTTTCCCAGATGTTCATGTTGAATAAAGAGTTCTTCTGTGAGAAGTTTTCATTCTTGAGTTCACTGAAGAACAGATGACCTCATTTAGGAAACCCAAAGATGAGTTATCCAGATTAAGGTCAGTCTTCCTAAAAAAGACCAGGAGTGTGGGAGTGGAGAAGGGATACGGAAAGAGTTTAGAGTCTGAGCTGAGATGTGCTCTTCACCCACTGACCATCTTCTCTACTTTCACTCCAAAAGGACTTTCCACTTTTTCTGTTCTCACTCTAAAGACCTTGGTGGGCATGATATTTTCTCTCCAATGCATCCTAGGAGTCAGGAGATGGCAAGAATTTAAATCAGAACTTAGAACCTTGAAGTCATCTGGGACAACTTAGGAAAGGTAGGGCCAACTCTTCTTAGGTTGAAACCTTCAGTGTGATGGATGATGCTAGTTCATGTCCAGCACAGAGTCGGGAACAAGGGAAAGAGCTATGGAAAGTGAAGATGGGGGAGGAAGAGAAAGGTACCAAGCACACAGGGACAGGTTCTCCGTTGGTTGCCTTTTCTGGGTTAGGAAATTTCCAAAACATTGAACCTGCCTACAATTTAGCACATGGATTAAAAAATACATTGTAGCAGAAAACAGCAGTTTAAATTATTCCAATTTATCTATTAAAATGAAGAATTAGGTTTTAATTTACCCCCATCCTGCCCCTTCTTTTTTTTTCTCAGTTTGATAGGGGACCTCTCAAGGGGACCTCATCATAGCATTGATGGCATCCCCACTCACTTCCACCTATACCAAATGATCTTCAAGCTGCTGCATCCCTCCTCAGTTCTGGAATAACTGCCTTTCCCTGTCCTCCCCTTTGATCCCCTCCCCCAAGGCTCAATTATAATCTACCTCCTTTAGGGGCTTTTAAATTTTTCTTCTTTTTAAATTATTACTCCAGGAAACTTTCCATGCCTACAATGACCCACACTGACTTTTCCACTCACTTGATGTATATAGCATTTACCAGTTGACCATTTGGTTCTTTAGAATCTTGGGAACATAGGAGATAGAATGTCAGAGCTGGAAGATAATTTTAGCAGTAGACCTGGGAACTCATCCATCACCTTGAGTGTTTTCTCCAGTGATGCAAACCACCACCTGTCTGCATCTGCCCATCTCATGGGACTCTTGTCCAAATATTGCCCTAAGTTTATCTCAAGGGGTCCAATCAATTTGCTGGCTACCTGCCTATCATCCCTTGCCCTCATTAAGTGACCAGTCTATCTTCTTTTTTTTCTCCTACTTTTCCTTGAATGACTATCTTTACTTTTGTTCTTCAAACTTCCTCATTAGTTAGATGTTGTGGCCTGCTTATTTGGCACCATGTTTCTCTCCATGGTTCTCTATGTAACTAATATCCATTTTCAATTCTTTAGAGACCATGTTGCATGTCTCACAGTCATATAGCTAAGTCAGTAGAAAACTGGCATTAAAAAGATAGGTCTTTGTTTCCTGGAGAAGTTTGGATCATTAAAAGAGCTTCACAATTCCCTGAAAGGAATCCAGTCAGTCAAGCCTCCTGCTCTTGTGTAATTCTGGACCCAACTAATCTGTCTGTATATATATATATATGTATATATACATATATGTATGCATGCATATATATATGTGTGTGTGTATGCATACACACATCTATACACATATACAAATATATATGTACATTCTATGTGTATACACACCTATATGTACATATTTGTATGCATACACATCCCATATTATACATGTACACATAGCTACATGTAGCTATGTGTACATACCCATATCTATAGCTATATATTCCATGTAAGTGTTGTGTATACATATATGTGTGTATATACATATACACATATACACATATAAGCTCTACACATGGTCCATCTAATTGTGTCATCATCTTGGCAATAGACATCCTTCATCCACTTTGTTTTTCCTGCGTAGATGGCCAGGTCAATTTTTTTTCAGTGATTATGAACCTCTTTCAGGAGGTTTTGCAGTGTTGCAGATCTTGATGTAACCAGAATGATGTCATCTTCCAACTCTTCTTAATTCTAATATCTTCCCTCTGTTAATTATTTCCTATTTATAGTATCCATAGCTTCTTTGTACATTTTTGCTTGCTTGTTGTCTCCCCCATTAGATTGTGATATCTTTAAGGGCAGAGATTGCCTTTTGTCTCTTTTTGTATCCTATGTATTTAGTACAAAGACTAGCACATTATTATTGTTCAGTCATTCAGTCATATCTGATTCCTCGCGACCCTTTGGTATTTTCTTGGCAAAGATACTGGAGTGGTCTGCCATTTCCTTCTCCAGTTCTTTTTTACAGATGAGGAAACTGAGGAAGACAGGGGTAAGTGACTTTCCTAGGGTCACACATCTTGTAAGTATCTGAGGCCAGATTTGAATTCAGGTCTTCCTGACTTCAGGGTTGGCACTCTATCCACTGTGCCACTTACCTGCCTCCAGCATAGCACAGTGCCTGGCACACAATAGGTCCTTAATAAATGTTTCTTGACTCACCTTAAATAGGAGCCTCTGGATCTCACCTTGGGAAATCCCTCTTCCATCACAGTAACAAACACATTTAGCAATTACTTCTCCCTGTTTTGTGCCTCACCTGATGTTTTTGATCAGAGGGTCACTGAATAAGGTAATCTCTATTGTGTTTTTCAAGGAATACTTAATAATTTTGATATCTGGAAGGGAAGCATCTGGAAAGAGAATTTTTAAGGTAATATTTGGCTCCACTGAATGAAATCCTATAAAAATATAATCTATAAACATTTAATTCAAATTTAATAAACATTAAATATCCTATATTCTGCACATATTCTAATCAGTTGTGATATTGAAGATATAGCCTGCTGTCGAATATTGATTGTAAAAGCCTTATATTCTGGTTGAGGATACCCTTGACACATGTGGAGATGATTCTCATAAAATTCTTGTTTAGATAAAATCTAGGTCAATGGTTGTTCTTCCTTTGGTTGCCCTTTTGGGATTAATAAGGTTTTGAGATTTTATTCATGCCCTTGCTATCTTCCCCTCTTTTGGGCATCTCATGAATGATCCCTCAAAGCACTCACTGTTGCTAACCTCTAGCCTGAATCTCCTCTACCTATACTTGTTCTAGCCCAATTGCGTTTTCTGCCTCTGTTTTATTTAATGCCATTTCTACGTCCTCTATGACATATCCAGGACTACAATGTTTGAGTCTACATTTGGTGGGGCTATTGTCCTTGACAGAGAAAACAATTTGTTATAAAAAATCTTTGCAGATCTTTTCCATTTTTCTTCTATTCATTTTCTTCATTAAATGATCTTGGGATGACTTTACTTAATTTGCTCTCTCATCAGTCTTTCTGGTTTTATACTATACTGGTGGACAGTGTGCTGGGCTTGGAGTCAGGAAGACCTGAGTTCTTATCTAGCCTCACACACTCACTAGCTGTATGACCCTGGGCAAGTCACTTGACCCCATTTGCCTCAGTTTCCTTATCTGTAAAATGAGCTGGAGAAGGAAATGGCAGACCACTCCAGAGTCTCCACCAAGAAAACCCCAAAAAGAGTCATGAAGAGTTGAACATGACTGAAAACAGCTAAGTGATGGACGACAACAAAATTTCTTTGCTTCTAGTCTTCCATCCCTGTTCTTCCAAAGATTTTACAAATGAGCTTATTGTCTAAACACATTACAGAGTTTGGATGTCAACTCTTTTCAGTTGGTAAATGTAGGTTTGCTGACAAGTCACTTTTTGGGCTCTGTTAGTCTCCTCATTATGGCAATTGATTTACATTAGTATAATTTTTTTGCATAAAATGTTTGAACAGATCAGGATCAAGTTGTTCCAACTGTATGCAATCTCTCTTTTTATTTTTCTTTTTAATTTTGATCTTTAATAAATCAGACAGCCAGCTGATTCAGGAATGACTTTCCAATAAGTTTATTTCCTCTCTGTTAAAATATTATTAATTTCTTTTTTCTTTTTTTGGCATGATGTTCACTATGATATTAACCAGCCCCTGTCAATTCCTTTCTTTCAGAAAAGGTACATGATATAAAGGTTTGAGGTTTTCATGAAGTCTACATATCTCTGGGGTCTTTCATTCCTTATTTCTCATTTATGTTTTTCAGTCTATTTCTTGCCATCCTCACCTGTTCCTACCTTTATTTTGAAGTCATTGAACACCAAATCATATGCTGATTTAATTTAGGCTATCTTAATTTTTTGGTAGAGTTTCTCTGTCTCTTATCCTTTGCAACCAATGTTGGCACATAAGCTGTCATGATTTTCATGACAGTCTTTTTGCACACACATAGGCCCTAAAATAGGAAACAGCCACATATTCCCATGAAATGGTGTGTCTTATTGCCTTTGGAAATGTAATAAAACCCAATTCTGTCAACTCCTTTCTTTGTGTCTCTAAGGAATACTGGTGAGCCATCTTTACACTTAACTGCATGTTTCCTCTGGTGTTTTCCCCGCAGGCATTCTTAACTTGGGGTCTATGAATTTGTTTGTGTGTGTGTTTTAAATAGTTTGACAATTGTATTTCAATAGTTTATTTCCTTTGTAGTCCTATGTACTTTATTTATGCATTCAGAAAACATTGCTCTGAAGTGTTGGCATTTTATGCATTCTAAAACATTGTTGAGAAGTTGTTGGGGATGCCTGGAATTTCTGTTCCAGGACGGCTGAGTTTGGTGGATTGCTAGAGTTGAGGAGTTCTGAGCTGCGCTGGGTGGAGGTGAGCAGGTGTTCACACTGTGTTTGGAAGCAATATGGATTTTGTGGTTGTAATAAGAATATTCATGAAAACGACAACAATTATAGACATTTATTTATAAAGAGCTTTAAGACTTTGAAAGTACTTTGCTAACACTAACTCATTTGAGCCTCACAGAAGTGGCCCAATGAGGTAGGGAATACATGTGTTATAATGGTTATCACCATTTTATGGATGAGGAAATTGAGGTTCATGACCTCCTCAGTGTGTCCTTGGTCAAACAGCTGAGAAGAGCGAAAGGGAAATTTGGACCCCAGTCTTTGGATTTCTGATCCAGAACTTGATCCATCGTATCTTCCAAAGCTGGAGGCCCTTAGAACATGGAATGTCAGAGCTAAGAAGACCTCAGAACAGAAAACTTCAGGGCTAGGAGGACACAGAACAGAGAATGTTGGAGTTAAGAGACACCTTGGAACATAGAATGTCAGAACTGAGCAAGGGAATCCTTAAAATATTACATGTCAGAGCAAGGAGGACCCTTAGAACACAGAATTTCAGAACTTGGAGGAGTCTTAGAACACAGAATTTCAGAGCTGGGGGAGACCTTAGAACGTGGAATGTTGGAACTGGGACCTTAGAACAAAGAATGGATGTCAGCGATAGGAGGGACCATAGGGCACAAAATTTTGGAGACTAGAAGGAGGGCTCTTAGAATACACAAGGTCAGAGCTGGATTTGAGACCTCAGAAACCACATAGTCCTTATCTCCTCATACTATATTTTGAACAGGAATGAAACAGAAGGAGAGAAGGAAGAAATGAAGGAGAAAGGATTTGCCTAGGGTTAGGCTAAGTCAATGGCCCTGCAGTGCCTTGATGTCAGGTGTCCTGCCTCCCAGCCTAGTTGACCCCTTGTAGGGACAACCTTGTAGGGAGGTTCTTGCTTGCTACCTTTTTTCAGAAGCATTTTCTTCTTTGTAGGTACTCGTACCCCCAGCCCATGGGTGCACCCGCTATGGGCAGGCCGCTTCATTCCTCAAATACTGCTATCTCCCTGGGGTGGGTGTGGGAGCTGAGATTGGCCTGGTTCTTAGGAGCAACCACTGTTCTCAGTTCTCAATAAGGTAGCCCCCTTCTTCCTCAGTGGGGGTGGGGCTGATGAAACAGCATCCTGTCCCATCTATGGGAGTTGTCTCTGCTCAGACATGAGCAATGTCTCGTTCAGAAATAAACGGAGCCATCCTGGGAATCCTTTTCATCATATTTTTGGATCTGTGCTTTGAGGTGTCTTAATTTTCTCTTCAGGTAGTCACAGCGGGCCTGCTTCTCCAGGAAAGCTGGGTCCTGCCATAGAGGAGAGAAGAAAATCTCATGGCCAAGTGCTCAGCCTGGTCACATGTTGGTGGAGAGCTTAGCCTTGATCCTTCCTGCTACAATACTAGCTCTATTTATTTCTATTTTTAAAAAATGTATATTTACACCTGCCTTCTCCTCTCTTTGTCCTTTTTCCAAAACAGCAAACTCTTCTCTTAACTCCTTGATTAAAACAGTTCCCCTGATGTTGTCTCTTCCAGGAAGCCTGCCTAGATTGACCCAAGGATAGGAGGACTCTGAACGATCATCTTGCTTCCCAATAATTGGGACTTCTTTTTGTAAAGACCAGGACCTCAGTATTTAGCAAGTTAGGTCACAAAATAAAATAGATCCTATGTGCTCATTATTCAGGGTCTTTAGGATTCATCCCAGAATTGGAGGGGGCGAGCTTTCAGCTGTCCTCCTCCCCATAGGTTGAGCCCTATCCTTCCTTCCCTTATTTGGGGGTGTCCAGAGACTCCTTAGGGCATCAGCTACCACTAAGACTTAGTTCTTATGTTTCTGGTGCAACTGAAGAGAGATTTTTGTCTGACAAAATATCACATTTTCTCTTTCCCTTTCCTTCCCCTAGCCTGACTTAGTTTTACCATCTGTAAAGTGGGAGTGTATGTGACTCTATGTGATTTCTTTGGTCATCCCAGCTCTGTCATTCTGTGATCTCTAGGGAGGACTTTAGGATCTCAGCCAATGGGAGAGGAGCATGACTTCTGATGAAGTCTTTGGGAAGGGATATTACGGGGAGGACTAGACCCAGAGGAGAGGGTTCTCTAGAGTGGATAAAGGCTCCAGGAGTCCCTTACTCACCATCTTCTTCCTTTCCAATTCCTTCTGGACCCAGGCAAGACGGGCTTCTTCCTGGTGCAGGGAGAGAAGGGAGATGGAGAAAGCTGAGTCTGAGCCTAGTGGAGCTTCAGCTACTGCCCCTCTTGTCTACTTGTTACTCTTGATTCATCAAGTATTTCCTGAGCGTCACTTTCTCCCATGCCACCTCCAGGAAGTGTGCCTGGGTTGGTAGGAGAAGTAGAAGGACCTCTATGTCCTTGGGCCATCTGGTGAGGAAGAGTGCTTTTCTCTGAGACAGAGCAGGACCTCACTGGCTGCCTGGAGAGCACAGTCTGTCAACAAGCATTTATTAAGAACTTACTATGTGTCAGACTCTGAGGATACAAAGAAAAGCAAAAGCCAGTCCCTGCCCTCAAGGACTCACAATCTAATGGGGGAGACAACATGCAAATAACTCTGTACAAACAAAATACATACAGTGTAAAAAGGGAGGCAGATTTCTGAGGGAAGGCACTAGTATGAGAAAGTAGTCTTTTAGCTGAGCCTTAAAGTAATCCAGGGAAGACTGAGATAAGAGGTTAAGAGGGAGAGCATTCCAGGCATGGGGTACAGCCAGGGCAAATGCACTGAGGCTGGAGATGGAAAATAGTCTGAAGTCATTTTCTCTTGCTGTATTGGGGGGACAGGAGAGGAGAGAGAATGGATATTGGGTCTGGGGAAGCACATATGGTTCTGGGTCACGTCTGCCCCAGCTCCCTCCCCCACTCCCTGCTCCTCCAGAGCAGGCTGAGAGGATGGCCCCCTGCCGACCTTCCCTTTCCCGCCCTTCCTCCCTGGCTACATGAAAGTCCCAGCATCCCAGCCTCGTGAGGGCTCCCACAGTGCCAGGACCCTCACCGAGGGTGCTGGCCTGATTGGCCTTTATCACAGACTGGGGGCCCCAAAGAGTCAGACCCTGCCCCCAGGCCTAGGAGTCCCCAGGACCCCTTCAGGCAGGGGTCCCAAGTCCTGGGCTGTGAGATTCCTCTAAGCCCCTTCTCTTTCCCCACTCTCCTAAATTCTCCTCCTCCTCCTCTGTTCTGGGCGATGCCTCCTCTGGGAAGGAAGTGGGATTTGGGAACATTTGTTGTTTGCTCCCCTGCCCTCCTCCCTTCACACATTCCCCCTCCCACTACAACAGGAAAGCCCAACCCTGTCCCCTCCCCACCAACCTCTCAGACAGGATTCCTGGCCAGGTCAGACCCTGAAATGGACCTCCCCATGGTCACAGTGACTCCTCTTAAGAACACAAGTAGACCCAAGTTCTCTAGGTGTACCTACCCCCTACCCACATCCCCCAATCCCTAATCTCCTCTCTTCCCATTACTGGCCCCAAGCTCATCTCCTACAGGCAACTTTCCATGATTAGCTCCAACTGAATTTTTAATGGCTACATATTATCTGAGTGGCTCCTCTCCTTTCTCTTCAGAAGGCAGGGATCACCCTCTCCCCCAGATCAGGGGGTCTCTAGGATAGCAGCTGTCTCTTTCTGAGTTCTCCATTGGAGGGTTCATGTCCCCATCTTTTTGTCCCCAACCTGCAGGGTGAGGTCATGGTGAGTCAGGCAAGGGTTCCTTGGAGGTGGCAGATTTGGAACTAGGAATGGTTAGAGAGGAAGGCAGAGCATGGTTGGTCATTTGGGGTTCGAGGAGGGATTCCTGGGTCTTTTGAGAGTAAAGAGAGAGTTAGAGGGGGCTGGAAAGGGTGGGCACTCACCTTGGGGCCCAGCTGGGGCAATGTAGCCAGCAGGGCCTCCAGCTCCTGGAATTTGGCCATGGCTGTGGCCACATTCTGGTGGAGCACCTGGTATTCAGCATGCTGGTCTTGAAAGACAGCCTTGTAGCGGCGCCTCTCAGTATCACTGTAGATTGCTGGGTATCTCCTGCCAAAGGAGGAACCCACCAGGGGCTCAGTCCAGGGTCAAAGTGGGCCTGTGCTAGCCCAGAATAACTGGAATGTTTAAGAGCGGCAGGGACTTGTCCAAGGTTACAGTTAGTCCCAGAGCCAGCCAGGACTGAAACCTGGACCTCTGGAACCTTTACCCTGGGCTCTTTCCTCTTCATACACACACACACACACACACACACACACACACACACACACACACACACGCATGCACGCACACATGCACATACACAGAGAAATACTGATTCACATGCAGAAAGATACACAATCTTATGAGTTGGTATGTCCTCAGTCTGTGGGTGTGGGGAGGAGATTGGAGTGGGGCTGAGACAGCTGGGGTTGGGGCCTGTGGAGGGATTTCTCCTTAGGGGAAGTCTCACCTATCCATCTTACAAAACTGAAAGTTGTTCCCAGACAGACAACTATGAACCCAAGGACCCCAGAAGACCTCTTTCCATTCCCTACCCAATCACATTAACACCCCTTGTTTAGAGACTGTCCAATCCTCCTAATGTTTCCCCAAATGACCCTTCTCTAGGGACACACTATCATCTTCCTTATCCCCCATGCTCCTCCAGTAACCCTAGCCCAAGATCCTTCCAATGCCTCTCCAGTCTTTGGACCTGCCTCTAAAGATCCCTGATGCCTCTTAGCCCCTCCCAGTGTTCCCAACCCCACGACAAGGACCCTTGCCTAGAAACCTCTTCTCTCCTCTAGAGACCTCTTCCCTCCCCCTCCCTCCCAGTGTTTTCCCTCATTCACCCATGGTGCCTCCCAAAAGGTAGACTCACAGCACATAGTCAGGTACCAGCTTAGACTGGGAGCTTTGCTCAGGGTGAAGGACTGGGCCAGATGCTGTGGGGCCCTTGCCTGGTTGGGGAGTCACCTCTGGGCTCCTGACAGGAAGCTCATCTTCAAACACAATCTTCCTGGGCCTCTGCTGGTTCTGACCCCGAGCCTGGGCCTTTTTGGGGCAGAAGGAGAGCAGCCCCGTGAGAATGGAAGGAGGCCAGCCTCAGACATCAGGCTGGTTGGGCTATTCTGGGATCCCAGAGTCCCACCCTGCAGATCCCCCAAGCTCTAGATCTGGGATTAGTCACTGCTCAAAGTAGCTGCTTTGGAGGGGTTCATTCACCAGGGACTTTGGGGGTTAGGTGGGGTAGAGATTTTCACATCCAGAAATAGCAGCAATAAAAAATGTACATATCACTTCACTGTTTTATGCCCCACATCAGGGAGGGTAAACTCCTACTAAGCTCCTGGAGGGCAGACTCTCTTTTCGTTAATAAACATTTACTGACCATTGACTAATATTTGCAAAAAACTTTGTAAATATTATCTCATTCGATATTTACAACAACCCTGTGAGGGAGGTGCTATTATTAGACCTATTTTATAAGATGAGGAAACTGACAATTAGAGGCTAAGTGACTTGGCCACTGCTAAGTTTCTAAGGCAGGTTTTGAACTCAGATCTTCCTGACTCTCACCATCAAGTATCAGCCATTCCCCAGCGACCAATTCTCTTGGAAGCCCTCCTCTTCGGGGGGTTTCCCAGGGCCAGGGGAAGCCCCAGCACAACTAGATGCTAGGATCATCGGCCTTAGAATTAGAATGGACCTCAGAGGCCACTTAGCCCCATTTCAATGAGGAGACTGAGGCCTAGAAAGGGGAAGTGATTAGCCACAGATAACACAAGTATGTTGCAGAATTGAGATCTGAACCCAGGTCTCTTGACCCCTCATTCAGTGTTCTTTCCACTGCATAGAGCTGCTCCTCTGTCCAGAGAAGTAGGGGAAGAGGGTCAGTTCGTTGTCCTTTTATCACCCGTGTGTCCACATACCTAACTCCTCTTTGTGCCACACATCCAACATACCCAAGTACCTTTGCTGGGCCCACAAACCCTGTTCCTTGTGTCCAAGGACTTCATCCTCTCTTGTCCTGGTACAATCCATGTACCCTGTATATCTCATTCACCCCATATTAGACACACTTATTGTGCCCACAAACACCATCCTCTGCTTTGCTCAAGGACTTCATACCTCCTTTTCCCAAGTGCCTGTATACCCTCGGTCTCCACCCTCCTTCCCTCCTGCACCCACACCATTATCCTCAGTGACCTCTCAACTCCCTTCCACCTCCAACCACATGACCCTCTGGTCCCCCACTGCATCCTGGGTCATTTCTAGTCTGACCACAGGATCCAGATGGCTCTGGAGGAGAAAGTGAGGCTGCTGACTTTGCACAGCCCTGCTTCACTTCAGTACCATTCATTTGCAAGTCATGACATCACCTTCCTTATGTCTTGGCCCTCTTCAAGAATGAAAGACAAACAACAGCCTCTGTAGGTAGAAAAGGAGCTGACCACTGGGACCAACCTGGAACTGGTCGGTCCCTCCCTCCTTCCTTCCTTCCTCCCTCCCTCCCTTTTTCTTCCTTCTTTCCTTTCTTCCTTCCTTCCTTTATTTTTCTTTCTTTCTTGCTTGCTTCTTTCCTTCCTTTCTTCTTTCCTTTTCTTTCTTCCTTCCTTTATTTTTCTTCCTTCCTTCCTTTTTTCTTCCTTTCTTCCTCTTTCCTTTGCTTAGGATCTCCCTTGGATTTATCCCTTTCCCCCACTCCCATCCCTTCCCATATCATAGATTCTACCTCTCTGCATGCCTACAGAAAACTACCTTATGCCCATATAATCCATCTCTTTTGGTGTGCCCATAAACCAGTGCCTGCAAACCTTGTTCTCCCTGCACCCATAGATTTCATCCCTCTCTTTTATCATGTGCAGTTTTCTTTCTGCCTATGAATCTGTCCCTCTAGGAACCCATGCTCTATCTCTTCTTGTGCCCATACATCTAATAGTCTCCCATGTCCATTAATTCTCTTTGCCTCTATACCCTGTGTGCTCACATGACACAGAGACCAACCCTCTCATGCCCACAGACCCCATCTCCTCCACACTCACATTCACTGTTCATCTACTGAGCCCATGCAACATATCCCCTTATGCAAACACAGTGCCCTGTGCCCACAGACCCTGCCCTTTTTGTGTGTATATAGATAAGTTTGTCATGCCAATACAATGGATGTTTCTTATAATCACTACACCCCAATCTAGACACCCCAATGCTTACACCTCCTGTTTGTCCTGCAGGTACCTACCATGTCCATACAACCATTCCCTACTATGCCTCCTGTCCCATGCTTAGAGACTGTCTCCTCCTCACATACTACATTCTTCTCTGAGGCTGGAGACCCCATTCATTTATTCAATAATTTATTCATTCATTCAACAAATATTTCTTATCTGACTACTCTGTACCAAAGTTCTGGTCTTAGTGCTAGTTTAAAAGTGACACATTTCCTGCCCTCCTGACTTATATTCTATATGCACACAGATGAATATGCTACAAAGTACACAGAGTCAAATACAAAGAATGGAAGTGAAGGAGCAAACCAAGTAGTCTAGGAAAATTTGAGGAAGAAGGAAGATGGCTGAGTAGAAGTAGGGACCAGCTAGAGCTCTCCCCCTAATCTTCTCAAAAAAACCTGTAAAAAATGAGTAAACAAATTCTAAAGTGGCAGAAGCCACAAAATGACAGACTGAAGCAAATTGCCAGCCCAAAACAATCTGGACAGTTGATGGGAAGGGTCTATCACACTGGGCTGGGAGTGGAGCACAATTCAGCGTGGGTCATGCCAGCATTTACAGAGCAGGAGCAGGCCTTACGGGACTGAATCACAGGTGCCTGTGGAGGATTCCAGACTTCTCAACCCACAAATGCTAAATATCAGTGGGAAGGGTCACCTGTCTGAGAGAGGCCCTAGCCCCAGGGCTGCTGCATTCCCTGCTGAAATGAGGCTGCTTTTGGAGCCCTCTACTTAATAAAGATTAAAAGTCGAGTAATTCACTGGGAAAATGAGCAAACAGGGAAAACCAACAAGACTATATCTTCTTACTTTCTCAGTGAAGAAGTATTTTCTTATGTCATTGGTGACAAAGAAAATCATACAGCCAGAAGAAGACAACAAAACTAAGGCTCCTGCATCCAAACCCCCCAAGAAAAATATGAATTGGTCTCAGGCCGTGGAAGTACTCAAAAAGGATTTTGAAAATGAAGTAAGAGAAGTAGAGAAAAAATTGGGAAGAGAAATGAGAGTGATGCAAGAAAACTATGAAAAACAAGTCATAACTTGCTAAAAAAAGGCCCCCCAAAATGCTGAAGAAAATAAGAACTTTAAAATAAGACTTACCCAAATGGCAAAAGAGGTCCAAAAAGCCAATGAGTAGAAGAATGCCTTAAAAAGCAGAATGGCCAAATGAAAAAAGAGGTTCAAAAATTCACTGGAGAAAATAATTCCTTAAAAATTAGAATGGAGCAAATGGAAACTAATGACTTTAAGAGAAATCAAGAAATTATAAAACAAAACCAAAGGAATAAAAAAATGGAAGACAATGTAAAGTACCTCATTGGAAAAAACAAATGACCTAGAAAATGGATCCAGGAGAGATAATTTAAAAATTATTGATGTACATGAAAGCCATGATCAAAAAAAGAGCCTAGACATCATCTTTCAAAAAATTATCAAGGAAAACTGCCCTGATATTCTAGAACCAGAGGGTAAAACAGAAATAGAAAGAATCTACTGATCACCTCCTGAAAGAGATTCCCAAAGGAAAACTCCTAGGAATATTGTAGCCAAATTCTAGAGTTCCCAGGTCAAGGAGAAAATATTACAAGCAGCCAGAAAGAAACAATTCAAGTACTGTGGAAACACAATCAGAATAACACAGGATTTATTAGCTCTACACTAAGTTATCAGAGGGCTTGGAATATGATATTCCAGAGGTCAAAGGAGATAGAATTAAAACCAAGAATCACCTACCCAGCAAAACTGAGCATAATACTTCAGGGGAAAAAATGAAACTTCAATGAAATAGTGGTCTTTCAAGCATTCTTGTTGAAAAGATCAGAGCTGAATAGAAAATTTGACTTTCAAATAC
>CM053773.1:200038891-200108310 GCA_028658325.1 Potorous gilbertii
AAATTGACATACAATACTGATGAACTTCTCTGGGCAACCAAATTTTGACATAATTTTCCATAAGTCCTCATGACTAACAGTGTCAAAGGCCTCGGTCAGATCCACAAACATTGTGTACAGACCTCCGTTCTGCTCCTGGCATTTTTTCTGGAGTTGTCAAACAGCAAACACCATATTGACTGTTCCTTGGCCCTTTCTGAAGCCACACTGATTCTCAGGTATATGACCATCTTCCAGGTGAAGGATGAGACTATTAAGGAGGATTCTAGCAAAATCTTGCCAGCAATGACTGAGAAAGACCCTCTGTGATTATTGCAGGACAATCTATTCCCTTTACCTTTATAGAGATGGACAATGGAGGCATCCTTGAGCTCCTGGGGGATAACCTCCTCTTGCCATATAACCTGGAATATTTCAGCTAGCTTTTGTATGAGCAGTGGTCCCCCTACCGTGTAAATCTCAGCTGGAAGAGAATCAGCACCAGGTGAAGGGAGAAGGGAGAGGGAGAGCTCCGTGTGAGGAATGGACGTCAAAACCAGGACAGGATAAGAAGAGGAATAATGCCAATACGACTCCCAATTCTAGCTCTACCAGGCTGTGTAACCTTGGCGGGGCATTAAACTTGGCAGATTTCTTGTCTGAAAAAATGGGCAGTGAGGAAGGATGGACCAGACTGATTCTTCTCACTTTACTTTCATGGATTTAGACCCTATGCCTAAAATGCCTTCCCTTCCTCCATCCCTCTCCTCTCTAATGAATATGCTACCTCCGGGGTGGGGGTGGGGCAAGACCGGAGCGGGGTAGAGCCAATCAGGGGCCAGGAGGGCGGGGCCGTGCCTCGGTGGGGGCGGGGCGGCGGCGGGCACCACCTCTGGCCCATCTAGTCTGGGGTCCCCCGCGGCGCCTCCCACCTTCTCTAGGCGCCACTCGCTGGGGTCGCGCTTCTCCGCCGCCAGCGCCTCGCAGCGGCACAGCAGCCGCACCAGGTTCAGCTCCAGCCGTGGCACCGCCATCACCGTCCCTGCGCTGCCGCCAACTCCGCCACGGCTCAACCAAGCACGGGCGGAAGAAGGCGCGCTCGCCGCCATGTTAAGTAAGGGCAGAAGGAGGGGTTTCCGCCGCCGCGCCCATCCCAGCGGAAGGCGCCGTGACTCTAGGCGGAAAATGACTATCGGTCTATGAGCTACGGGCGGAAGAAGCGGTTTACGACCATACTTAGTATGGGCGGAAGGGCATTCCGAGCTTCCGGTTAACCGCCCCGCCCGCGCCATCTTACTACGGGCGGAAGGGCATTCCGAGCTTCCGGTTAACCGCCCCGCCCGCGCCATCTTACTACGGGCGGAAGGGCATTCCGAGCTTCCGGTTAACCGCCCCGCCCGCGCCATCTTAGTACGGGAGGTAGATGATGGCGCTGGGCGACGTTACCACAGTAGGTGGAGTGTGGCACCGTCTCACCTACTGGTAGGAGTTCTTGTCGCCATATTACCCGAGGTCTTCGAGTGGCTTTCTCATGTTCCCCACCAGGCTCTACTTTGTAGGACTCCTCAATAAACGTCAGCTTTCTTTGCCAAGCCTTCGTCCATTTCACCATGCTAACTACGGGGGTACAGTGTTGAGACTGGGGTCAGGGGGACCTGGGTTCAAATCCAACCAAAGACACAAGCTCTGGGACCCTGGGCAAGTCACTTAACCCTGTTTGCCTCAGTTTCCCGTCTGAAGAAATGGCAAATCACTCAAGGAGCGCTACCAAGAAAACCCCAAAAAGGATTCCCGAAGAGTTGGACACAACTGAACAAGACCTTTGTCCATCCAGCCTCTTGAGCTGTAGTTCTAAAAGGAACCGCCAGGGGGCGGAGTATAGAGAGCGCTGGGCTTGGAACTGGGAGACCGGCTCTAATCCTCCTTGGAACATTTACAAGCCCTGTGGTCCGTGAGGTTGTGAACTAGAGGACAGGGACTATCTGTAGCCTTTCTAGTGCCTATTGACTGTTCCTGGGCAACTCCTCTAGCAGCCTCAGTTTCCTCAACTGTAAAACGTAAGAAAGTAATAGCACTTACCTCCCAAAGTGATTAAGATCAAATGAGGTAACATTTGTAAAGCACTTACAACAGTTTCTGGCATGTTCCTTCCCCCACCACCTCCTACTTCTAGTGTCAAATCACGACTGTCTTTTGGACATCTTGAAGTGGTTGTCCCATCGTTATTTCAAACTCCGCAAATCCCATCTTTTACAGAAAACCTCTCTCATTTCCTCTTCATTCTAGTGCTTTCCCTCTGTTAATTATTTCCTATTTATCCTGACTAGAGCTTGGATGTTGTCTTCCCCATTAGACTGTAAACTCCTTGAAGGCATAAGCTGTCTTTTGCCTCTTTTTGTATCCCTAGTGCTTAGCACAGTGCCTGGCACAAATTAATAAATGTGAATTGATTGATAATGTGGCCCCTTCCTAACTTTCCAATCTTCCTACCCTTTCCTCCTGCTCACACACCCTTAGGTCCAGCTACTCTGGCCTTCTTGTAGTTTTTCCAACACAGTATTCCATTTCCTTTCTCTGGACTTTTGCCCTGGCTCTCCTTCAAGCCTGGAACACTCTCCCTCTTGGCCTCCATCTTTGTTTCCCCAACTTCTTTTAAGAGCTGATTTGAATTCTACCTTCTATAAGAGGCCTTTCCCTTGGCTACTAGTGCCTTCTCCTCTGAGAGGAGACCCTGGGCAAGGGAAACTGAGGCAAACAGGGTTAAGTGACTTGCCCAGGGTTACAGGGTTCTTCCTCTTCCATCTACTTTGTACATAGGGGGCAGCTAGGTGGTGCAGTGGATACAGCACCAGTGCAGGAGTCAGGGGGACCTGAGTTCAAATCTTACCTCAGACACGACATTCACTAGCTCTGTGACCTTGGGCAAGTCACTTAACCCCAACTGCCTCATCCTGGGTCATCTCCAGTTATGCTGATGAATATCTGGTCACTGGATTCAGATGGCTCTGGAGGAGAAGTGAGGCTGGTGACCTGCACAGCCCTCCCTCACTCAAGAACAAAGTCAAGTGCAAGTCATGTCATCATTTCTCTGATGGCATGGTCTTCTTCGATAACGAAGGACGAACACACACACACACTTTGTACGTATATTGTTCATACCTCTCTGCATTAGAATGTGAACTTGAGGGTGGGGACAGCTTGCCTTTCTTGTATCCCTAGTGCTCAGTTAATGCTGACTGACTACCTGTGGGCTTGCTCTTTCAATCCAGTAAATAGATGGAACACCCACAGGGCACACAGTATCAATACTGGTACAGACATGAAACAATCCTTAACCTCTAGGCATTACATTAGGGGGCACGATGGATAGAGTGCTGGACCCGGAGGCAGGAAGACTTGAGTCCAAATACTCCTTTAAACACTTATTTGCTGTGGGACGGTGGACAAGTCGTTTAACCTTTATCTATCTTGGTTTTTTCATCTGCAAAATGAGAAGTCTCTCCCTGGCAGGATTACTGTGAAGATGACATTAGGTATTTGTAAAGCCCTTTGTAAACTTTCGTAAAGCACTACATAAATACTAGCTATAATTAGTGTTCTTTGGAGGAGGGGTGAGTGGAGAGAATATAACATAAACAGCCAAGTCAGTATGAAGAGTTTTACCACCGTTGCTCATGTTTGATTCCATCAGGGACCCAATTCTCTCCATGGAGATCAGCATCTGGTCTCTAGCGTAAGAAGGAAGGAAGCATTTAGTAAGCACCTACTATATGCCAGGCAGTATTAAGTGCTTTACAAATATGCTTCTCACACAACCCTTGTGAAGTAGATGCTGTTATTGTCCTTATTTTATAGTCAAAGAAATGGAGGCAGAGTTTAAGTGACTGGCCAGGGTTCTAGAGCTAGTGTCTGACGTCAGGTCTTCCCAACTCCAAGCCTAGCACTCTGTCCACTATGTCACCTAGCTGCCTCTTGAATCTGAATCTTCTTGGCTCCAAAGTGGGCCCTTCATACCAAGAAGTTGGACACGGCATGGGAACTTGACTCCTGGAGGAAGTGAAGGTCTCTAAGAGGCATGAGGAGGAAGGGATTCTGGGGGTATGTGTGTGGGGAAAAGGGAGAATAGGGAAAGCCTGAGAAGAGAAATGGAAATGAAATGTCACAAAGGTGAACCAGCTAGTAGGCAGGCCCATCTGACTGGAACAGAACATGCCAGAATAGGAACTAATATGAAAGAAGACTGAAATATGTAATATAAGATTACATTGTGAATTCCTTTGAGGACAGGGACTTTTTTCTGCCTCTTTTCATATCCCCATTGCTTAAAAATACCTGGCACATAGTAGGTGCTTAACAAATGTTTACTGACAGACTAAATTTGTTGAGAGAAAAGATGGGTTTTTATGCATCATTTTATTCCCAATGTCTAGGGCTGCATGAAGTAGGTGCTTGAGTAATGGTTGTTGAAGTAAATTCAGTTGAGTAAACATTCTGGCTGCCATCTTGTTCAGGCCAGAAACTTCCCTCTTTTACTGAATGTTTTCCAAAGTCTATTAAAGGATGGAAAGAATCTAGAGATCAACTAGTTTAACTCCTTCATTTTGTAGATAAAGTAAAGCCCACAGAAGGGAAGTGATTTGCCCAAGGAGTCATGCTCACCCCTTCTGACTCAATGCAGCAGATCCACTGGTCTCCTCCTAGAGGTAGCTAGTGGATGGAGCATTGGGCTTAGAATCAGGAAGATGAGTTCAAATCTAGCCTTCGACTAGTTCCATGACCCTAGTCAAGTTACTCCGTCTACTTCCGTTTCCTCAACTGTAAAATGGGGGTGATAAAAATAGTGCCTATCTCCCAGGGTTGTTTTGAGGAGTAAATGAGATCATTCGTAGCTCTTGGCACAATGCCTTGCACACAGTAAGTGGTATATAAACACTGGCCCTTATTATTATTCATCTTCCCCATGGGCAAAAACCAGTGCTGTAGAATTAGCAAAGATGCTAAAAGATGGTAAAATTGTATTGGAGGGGATGCAGAAAGGCAGCTGGTGCTGACAGACAGAGCAATGAACTGGTTCAGCTTTTCTGGAAAACAACTTAGGGCTGTGAGAGGAAAGTTGCTGCATTGTTCATAACCTTTTTCTTTAGAGATGCCACAAATGCACGATTATTGATTGCAAGAAAAGTCTCAAAGGTATAAATATGCTCACAGTAGCATTTGTGGTAACAAAAATCTGTCTAATGCTTAAGTGGCTGAATAAACTATGGTATATGAATAGAATATAACTTTCTCATGAAGAATTCACAGACACACGGGGAGACATATGTGGTACGGTGAGGAAAGCAGAATCCAAAGAACAAAATATACAGTGGTGATATATGTCCCACACACCCTTGTAATTCTAGTGCCTTCCCTCTGTGAATGATTTCCTACTTATCCTGTATACAGCGTGTGTGCACATATTTATTAATTTGTAGTCTCCCCTCCCCTCCAATTAGGCTGTGAGTAGGCACTGATTTTTGCGTCTTTTTTATCTCCAGTACTTAGTACAGTATCTGGCACTACTACCGCAGGCACTGCATTAAATGCTTATTGATTGAATAAAGTGACAGTCAACAAAACTTGAGTCAATTCAGTAGGCAATGCCAGCACCCTATGGTCAGAGTACAAGAACACAGTCTATCCTTTGGTCACCCTTGTAAGCTATTTTGGGAATATTTTTCCAAAGGGGGTTTGTTGGGAAGTGTTCTCTGGGTCAAAACTAAATGTATCAATAAACTTAACAAACCACTGCTACAGTTTCTTCTACTTCTGACTCTAGCACCCAGATGGGGATTGACAGAAGCTGGAGAAGTTAAGGGCTTATCCTGTCCCATGCCCAGAGTGTCTGTCTACCTGTGCCTGAATAACTCTTACCCATCTGCCAATACTCAGCTCAAATCCCAGACTTGAGAAGGTGACACTGACTCCCCTCCACTTTCTTTCCAGCTTGGTCAAATGTCTGTCAAGTACTTACTGACAGTACTTGGTTTTGATGCCTTCCCTTATCTCTACCATGGCTCCCTAGTCCCTGGTTGTGAATTCCATAGGCCATCACCTTCCAGTTGGTTGGCAAAACCAGGAGGAAAGAGAGAATCAGTGACTGACTGATTTGGCATCTTTCCATCCTCTATGGGTTCTTAGAACAGTAAGAGGTTCATCTTCCAAAGGACATTTGTATGAGTATTATTTCTAATTCAAGTTAACACCTTCAAATGGATGTGGACAAAAAAAATTCATCACCTGGTAAAGGGCATCTCCATAATTTGCTGATAATAGATGACATTTATATACCACTTTGTAGAAATCATATCATTTGATCCTCACACAACCACCGTTTATGAATGAAGAAATCAAGAGAGGTTAGGTGACTTGCGTGTGGTTGCAGAGTTAGTAAGCACTGCAGGTGGGATTCAGACCTAGAGTCTTTGGTGGTCCTATGCCACAATGCCTCAGCTAGGATGCCTAATTTAACAAATGCTTATTACACATTTCCTATGTCCCAAGTTCTGTGTAGAGTGATGGGCTTCCTCTAAAAATAACTTTTGGTCTTCTATAATTGCTTTGGGTTTTCTTTTTGATTGGCCTGTCATTTCATAGATGCAGGGAGTTCCAGATGAGAAACTTCTTATGCAGATTAACACTTGCTCTGCAAAGTACATTTTTTGAGGTTCCTGGGCCCACTGAGAGGTGAAGACAGATCCATAGTTACACAGTCAGTAGAGCGGGATCAACAACAGGGCTTCCTGATGCTCAGGTCAGCTTTCTATTCATATCACACTGCCTCTTAGGTATAGTAGATACCAGACCTTGATCAGAAATACTTGTGCAAATTTTTTCCTCCCAATCAAACTTTTTTCATCTTAGTTGTACTGATTTGTTTGTGCTATAGATTTTAAATTTAACAGAATTGGAATTACCTGTTTTGTCTTTTGTGATTCTTGTTTGGCCTGTGAAAGGTTCCACCAGGTTCTCAACTTTTTTTTTTTAAAGTATTTCCTCCTCACCTTAGTTTTCTTTAAGTTCAGGTGCCACCTGCCAAATGAAGCCTTTACCCTTTCCCTGATTCACCAGTATCTACTTACACTGTACACTCCATTCCATGCACACCCCTCCTCAAAACTAGCTGGTAAGCTCTGAGGGCAGGGCCTCTCCCCTGCCCCTCGATTTTTGTCCTGGAATCCCCAAAGCCCAGCACAGTGCCTGATACCTAAGTAGCTATTAAATGACAAGAAGAATCTTGGTCTCCTTATGCCTAATCCTCCGGTGTTCTTTCCACCGCTCCAGATAACTAACTTTGTAGAATAGTTTTCTACACGGCATTTTAAAGATGCTTTGACAGCCCAGGTTTGTAACATTCAAAGGCTCAGGACTTAAGTTCTTAACCAGTCGGGCAGAACAGAAAGAAAAGTGGACTTAGCAGCCAGAAAACATGGACTCCAGTTCAGGCCCTGGCTCTCACTGTGTGATGAGTAAATCCAACTCAATCCACTATTTAAGTACCTACTATGTGAACAAAGCACTGTGCTCTAGGATACTAAGAAAAGGCAAAAAATTCCTTTGATCAGAGGGATTTTTTTTTTTGAGGAGTTTGTTTTTTGGAGGGGGGGCAGTGGTGGTAGTGGTTGCTGGCTGTAACTCTGATTTCTTTGCTAATTTCTTTACTAGTGCCGACAGGCAGCTGGGAGTGTTGGCTGGGACGCAAAAGTGAAATAACTTAAAATGAAACCCTCCTGAACTGTGCAATTCAGCCAGGCTGGCTGTCTCTGCTTTCCTCAAATGTAATACTCTATCTTCCATCCTTATGCCTTTGCACTGGCCATTCCCTTTTATTAGAAATCACCCTTTTCTCATCTCCATCTCTCTTCAAGATGCCGCTTTGGCAACATCTTCTATATGCATCCTGATCCTCCAACTCCCACTGTGCTTTTTCTCTCAAGCTACCCTGTGTTTAATGTATATGTGTGTATATAAACATATGTGCAATTATCCACTTTATGCTTTTTAAAAAAATATTTATCTCCCTCAGAATTCAAGCTCATTGTGGATAGGGTTTTATTCTTTTTCCTAGTATTTCCAATGCTCAGTAGGGCCTGGCACCATGTTGGTGCTTAATACTTGGTGATTGATGGATTTATCTCCTACAGCTACTGAAATGTTTGATCAGGGGAGTGACATGCTAAGATTTGTAAAAATTACTTGACCTCTTAAGGTCTCCTCATCTGTGGGAATAACACTGTTCACATGAGTGCTCTCATTGAGTTTTGAGGATCAAATGTAAAAATATTTTTTGGAATTGTCAAGTGCTCGATATGAGCTACTAAAATCTCACTCCTTTCCTTATCAGATTCATGTTGAATTGGCTGAAAAATGTTTCCAAGTATATTACAAAACTACATTTCTGCCCCCTTTAACTACTGGGCCTCCCACGGGTGACAATCCTCATCAAAAGTTTTCTCCTCTTGGTTAATATAAGAAAATGTCAGCTGACCTCACCTCATTAGAAGACAAACAACTGTGAGAAGGACATTCCATTCATTTGGGGCTCAAATCATTGACTCGCATGTGGATGTTCAAACTGTTCTTCCCCACTGCTGACAAATAGCCACTAATTTGATATATGAACCTTAACAAGTCACCCATTTCTCTGCCATTTTTAAGGTGATTGTGATAACTATCCTACAGGAATATCAACACTGCCATTTGTAAAACTAAGTAATCTTAAAGGTTCCTTCCTTTTCCAAAAAACAAAAAACCCAAATCCTTAAGACTGTTCTTTATTTTAATAACTGGCACTTATATCATACTTTGTAAGAGTCAATCCATACAATAACACTGAGATTCCTTTAAGTATTGTTTTTAGTTTATGGATGAGGGGACAGACTTAGAATAGAAGTAAAGTCAATTGCTCAATATCAAACTCCTAAGTACCAGGGGATGGAGGAGCTGGATGGGAACATGAACCTACGTTTCTCCTGACCAGAGCTTGTTCAAAACACTTTGCAAAGTTGTTCCCCTTGTTGGTAGCTACATTAACAGATAATCATCCATCCAACCTCATAGTCTTTCACGGACATCTCCCCAATCCCAACCATAGCAAGTGGTTCTTGAGCTGTGGTTGATGACATCTTCCTAAGGCAACCCAAACCTACTTTTGAATAGTTTTGATAGTTGGAAAGATTTTGCCTCCATCAAGCCACAGGCAGCCTGTGCCTTCCCCACACTGCTCCTTGCTCTGACCACTAGGGTCTAAGAGAACAAGGGTAGCCTCTCTCCCATTTGGTAGACTTTCCATCAGTACTCAGAGAGTGGAAGCTTCCTCTGCCCCCACTCCAATGCCCTCCCTTCCAACTTAAACCTTTCTAAAGGACATCTCAGAAGGAACTTTATTTCAGTACAATAGCAATGAGTGACATGTGGAGACAGGCAAAACCAAGTAAGTCATCATTTATTACAAGACCACTGTGCAGGCACTTTTCTATTTGACAGAAGGGCAGCATCACCATGCCCCGACATATTTGGCTGCAGAGGTACCAGGGGGGAGAACAGGCAGCCTGAAAAAATACCAGAACACAGGCCAGGCACCAGACACCTCCACTGTAATGAACGTTCAGGAATGTTTCAACTTTATTATTAAGGACATGAGGAAAAACAGCTAAGACTCTGTGGCCTTCAGCCATTCTAGGTTCATTTCTGAGCTGAACAGTATGTGGGAAAGATGAGAAAAGTGATGGAGGGAAGATGTCCTCTGCTGCTTTCCTTGAGATGATCTGAGGATCATCGCCTTTCCTCTTTTTTTTTCCATTTTTGTCTACTGAAAGCAAAATCCCTGGTTTTCTATTTCCATCCTGTAGGTTGTCCTCATTACAGGTAAGGCTCTTCTTTTTTTTTTTTTATAGTCAATCACAAAGAAGATACAAAGGAGACAAAACAAGGCAGCAAAGGCAACATATTAACAACAGGTCACTTAAGTAAAAAATCCTTTCTTTATGGTAATGGTTCCATGGCACGCAGAACTTCACTCCTCACTCCCATGGCACAGATTCGGTAGCAGTAAAGAGAACATTCAAAGTGCGGCCATGTCCTCGATCCAATTGTCTGCGGGGCCTTGTCATATGGATGCAGGGAGATGAGAGTTCACATGCTTCCCTAGAGAATTCATCCATGGTCTACCCTGGATGGGTCAAACACTTTCTCACGATGGTCCAAAAAGTACTTTTGAGTGATCAGGGAAGACACAACTGTAAAAGTTCTTTCTATACTTTCAAGTGAAAATATTTTTGCTTTTAGGTTCTCAGAATGATGTATGCTTCACCAACCTGAAAAGTTGTTTTATATGTATGCTGTGGTTAAATAAATGGCCCCAACTCTTCATTAACTTAAATACATATTAAAGGAAAGCTGCACAGCATTAATATAAAAGTTTATGTATATGTATATATATATATATAATATATATATAATTTGGTCTTCCATTAAGGCTGTTACATTTGAAAAATTTTGTAAACTGCATACAAAGAAATAGTTACCATAAAAACATACAAAAGGGTGGAATTGGGAAACATTGGCAGAAGGGCCTGTTCTCCTTTTTGGTCCTATTAGATAACCCACAGTGAGCAAATATAGAAGGCAAAGAAGTTGACACAGCACCAGGGATAACTTGCAAAGAGCAGGCTCATCTGAACATGTAATTTCATGATTTCATACCTCTACATATTTTAATTTACTAAGTTCTCCAAGAGCAGGAAATTGATTTTGGAGCACTACTGTCTAACTCCCACAAGGACACTTTCTGGAAGACCAAGGCAGTGTGCCAGTCGGTCCTGTCTCACTTAGGAGCACACAAACACAAGTGCGTGGTCCCCAAACCACAACAGCCAGAACAGCTAAGAAGGTTTATCATCAGCTGCAGGAAGTTACAACTTGGACTGTTCCACTTGGGGTCCAACTTCAACCATCAGATTTGTTCACCCGTGGAGCAAAAGGGTAAACTGGAGGGTCCGAGTGTCTCCGCTTTGCTGCAGCTGTCAGGTCATAGTCATTCAAAGGTTCCTGAGCTTGGGCCGGGTCATCTCCTGGCGTGATGTACACAGACTGAATCTGGTCTGTTCGCCGGGCTGGTTGCTCCCTGCGTTTCACTGGGACCTCAGCCTCCTTTAAAGATGAAGTCCGCCTCTGGAGGTGGGTTGACATGCCATATGGGAGCTTGATGTTAGATGTTGGCATTACTGGAGTCCTCCGAGGAATTTTAATTCTAACCGTCATTGAAGATGGTCTTTGTCTCATCTGAGAAGAGACTGCACAAGGGTTTGAGGACATCAAAGGAACTGAAATGCTGGATGTTCTAGAAGTAGGCGCATTGTGGCAAGGAAATGCAAATGTAACCATTCCTTTTAAAAGGAAAATAAGGTAAATTATTGAATCTTTTGGAGAAGGCAGTGAGACCCTTGAATGTCATTGCAGATATAACGCCAAAATCTGAAAAATCATAGAAGGTAAGAAAAGCACACACTACCTTAATACTGACCTTCCGTGTCCACCCGCCCTGCTCTGTCTTCCAAAAGGCTCTCGGTGCTTACTGATGTCTCTGAATCCAGATTTTCCTCATCTGAGCCTCGTTGATCTAATTCGGGTAACCGGTAAGTTATATCTTCCCTGTGTGAAGAAAGGATTTAATGTAAATGGTACCCCACAAGTTAACAAAAAAGTATCTAAAAACCATGAAAATCATACTCTGTTGGCATTAGCAGGGACTTGACCTTACCAGTGGGGAATCCAACTTCCCTCATTTCATGGATGAGAAGGTTGAAGAACAGAGAGAGGAAGGGGTTTGTTCAAGGTTGTGGCAAAACAGGGACCAGAACCCAGGTGTCCCTTGGTGCTGCTCCTCCTCCACCACACTGCCCTTCTGCTGGCTGATATGGGTGGTGGCTTTTCCTTTGGTTTGTCCTAGACTTGGGGCTCAGAAGTGGCAGGGAAAGGCCAGAAGAGGAGGACAGCAACTTGAACAAAAGAAAACAAAACCTAGAACTTACTTTTCTTCCTTTATTGACTGGATGCGCTCAATCAGAATCTCCTTCTCCCGGTCATCATCTCCTTCAGTCTGCTCCTCTTGCAGGACTTCCAGTCCGTCTGCACTGCCATCACTGAGCTGAGACTTGGGGTTTTTGCTCTAGAACAAAGACGGACGTCTAAGTGGCAGTCTGTCTTTAACTGAGAGTTAGCACTAACCACAACAGACGGACAAGCACGAGAAGCTGACAGGTTGTTAATGCATATATGGAAGAGACATTTACAAGACAGATTTTCTTGACAAATAATGGTAAATCTATCTTGCCTAACTTGTTAATAGCATATCTTCTTAGTCATAAATTGATTATTTCTAGTGATTGTGGTAGTCTACCAACTCCAAAAGATAACAAATGAAAATGTCTACAACAAGGCATGCATGCACTTTGAGTAGATTTAATATGTAGTTCAGTGCTAAAAGAATTCCTAAGAAGCCATGAAAACCCATGTCATGCCGTTGTGCCCAAGAGTCATGCATAAGGAGACCACTAAGTTCTGTACGTACCATCACCCCCTCATAGGGAGAGGAAAACCCCAGTTTTAGAGGCCACAGCTAGAGAGAGACGAACACTAGGTTGACTACATCAAACATATACAGTCACTTAAAAAAGCTCAGACAACAATTGCTCCATGGGGGTATGGGAGGAAGGATATTGGGTCAGAGGAAATGGATTTGCTTCATTCAGTTACCCATACCCATCACCCTCTTCCTCCCACCCAAATCTTCATTTGTCACAGCTATGTGCAAATGGAGGGGAAAAAAAGTATTTGGGTTTATGCCCTTGGACATGTGCACATGAAATCAAAGCAACACAAAAAACTGAGCAAAGTGCCCAGATTCACCTGGCCCTTCACCGTCATGTAAGACAGCTGAGAGGGACAGTTAAGAATCTACAAGAACAACCAATGGGTATGCCTTGGACCAAATAAGATCAAAGCAAACCAGGGGCAAGGATTTCCCTGAAGCAGAGACTTGGTGGTGGGAAGACCTTCCAGTTTGTAGTTATGGGACAACATTTCTTCTCTGGCCTCAGGGCTCAAGACTGATGATGGTAGAGGAGACTCAGAAGCTGCAAATGAAAATCTGACTAGGGGAAGGTTGAAGAGGAAAAGGTAAGGAGGCCAAGGGCATTCTGTCTCCCAAGTGGACTGGATGAGAAATAAGATAATCTGGACTTGCATGTTTAAATGAATAAATCAATAATGCCCATGCTTCTGTTTAACATGCCCTGTGTTCACTTCTGTGATGCTGATCCAAATGCAAAAACCAGCTTAATGACAGAGCCGTTGCTCTATAGGGCATGACTATAAGCTGTGTTCTTCTGCTATGGCAAGGACACATACCCTCTGGTAAGCTGGTAAGAGAATTACAGGGGGTGGGGGTGGAATTTCCTCTATCCTGAATTTTAGTTTGCATGTGGAAACCCAGTCAGTGACAGACTTCACTGGAAAGGTCAATCTGGCCTTTACTTTATGCTCTGATTGAATGAATCTTCTGTTTCACTAAGCCCCAATCCTCAAGTTAGTTACTTTTTCTTGAGTCTCAAGCAGTCTGACTACGAGTCATAATTCCCATGAATTCCTTACCCAGTTCCCCTATTCAAAGTCTCACTGTAGCTTCTGGTCTTCTCAAACCAACAGCAGCAGAGAAGAGTTATGGGAGGGAACTAGTTAGAGACGGAGGAGAGTCTCTGATGCCCACTGTTGCCACAAGGTCCTGGAAGACTCTTAAATGCTCTAGGACCAAATCTGCACCCCCACTCTTCTCACCCCACCCCCAAAATTCTCCATACTGGCCACTGTCAGTCACTGCAGACTTACTGTGTTTTGCCGGAGAAGTGACAATCTTCGAAAAGCAATGGTTTCTGCTGCTTCCAACTGGTTAATTTCTTCCATTTTTACCTTGTACTTTCTCATTTGTTCCTTGATTAACATCTCTACACACCTGTGGGTAAATTCAGACCTTGTCATATCTAGGTCCTAAACAGTGGGTGAAAGGGGGCTTGGGTGGTGGGCAGAGTAACCTTAGAGAGCTGCAAAAGTTAACAGAGATCCAGGGCAGGCAGAAGCATTTACTCATAGATTTGAGATGGGGTGCATGCTAGTCACTCCTAACTATTGTCAAACAAGAAACCTAGTGTTTGTTATCAGGGATAAAAAACATTTATAGGGCACAATAAGGTTTGCAAAATGCTTTATACACATTATTTCATTCAGTCCTCCTAGCAAGCCTGTGGGGTAGGTGTGCTTGTACTACTTCCACTTTAACCAACAAAGATATCTGAGGCTCAGACTTGTTAAGTGAAATTTTTAAGGTTACACAGCTAACAAATATAGGATTTGGACCCAAGTCTACAGTTAGTCTGGTGCTATTTCCATTACATCATGCTGGGGAAAGTTGGGGAAGATAGAGACCACTCCAAAGAATTGGCATGTAATGGGAATAGGTGCATGTAAGACGATGCTATCAATGGATTTTGACATAGACATGAGAGTAGGTCCGGTGTCAAATGTCAATACAAGATGGACATTAGGTACAAGGGAAAGAGGAAACAATTCAAAGAGAGATGATTTTTGCCCCTACTGACTAACCTTGCTGGTCTATAGGATTGGCCATGTTCTCTTTAAAGAGAGAGGATCCCAACCAATAGGGATAAATGAGGTGCTTTTCTCTTTCTCAGCTGGTAATGCTGTCTCTAAGGGCAAAGCCAGGGACTTAACAAATTGTTGTTGACTGACATCAGCAGTCTACACAGCTGGCTTACAAGAAAAGGTGAGAGTTCTGTGGCCTAATCATGAAGAAAACACAGAAGAGGTTATCTGTTTAAGCAAACGGAAGAATGTGGCAAAGATATAGGTATTATTGAAGGTTTCAAAACCAGAAAATAACATAAAAAAGGTATCCTAGGCTTGCATGAACACTCATCTGGGACAGCTGTTTGGATCTAACGGTGACACTTCAGGGCACCTCCAGAGACCTTTCCAAGCACTCGATATCTGTTAGGTTCTAACCTCTCCTTCCACTCTCTTATGCTTTGACTTTGGTGGCTAGAGCAGTGAGTGCCAAATGTTAAATGGGTGTTGTGGAAAAAATCACTTTCTTCTATCTGTAGCTTTGAGGAGCCCCTGAAGAGGGAGAAGATAAAACATTTCCACACGAAGATGGAGTATCAAGGACCCCCTTCACGGCCTCTTTCTTCTTTTTGGGGAGGGAGGGGGGAAAGCAAGGCAATTGGAGTTAGGTGACTCGACCAAGGTCGCACAGCTAGTTAAGTGTCAAGTGTCTGAGGCTGGATTTGAACTCAGGTCCTCCTGACTTCAGGGACAGTGCTCTATTCACTGCACCTTGCCTCTTCCTTAAAACCAAAATGACCCATTTCTCCTCCTTTCATGCTGGTAAGGATGATGGCACTTTGAAAGAGACAGTTAACATAAACATTTTCATCCATATTTGAATTTTCTGTTACAGGCTTGTCAGAAAAGTAACAACATTCAGATGATGTGAGAAGTGAAATGCTTCTGCCCCTGCCCCGCTCCCACTGGGAAGAGAGAATGAATCCCACAATGGAGCTCAGTGGCTGTAGGGAGAATTACAGCAACAATCCTATCTATTAGTGACACTCTTTATGTGACAAATGTCCAACTCATGCCATGCTCCTAAGACTCACGTAGTTGTTTTCAAGACATCCTTCATGCTAGTGAGGGGATCTGAGTGATCAGGACAGCGCAGCAGGCACGGGGCGAAGACGATCGCCAAAGCACTAGGGGACATCCTGTTCACTTCCTCGATTAGGGCCACTCTGCCAAGTGAAGTGTTGAACCAATTACTGAAAGAATCCATCCTCACACAACAATAAAGTCCAAATGGATACATGATCTAGGTATAAAGACTGATACTATCAACAAATTAGGGGAGCACGGAATAGTGTATCTGTCAGATTTATGGAGAATGAAGAAATTTTTCATCAAACAAGAGATAGAGAACATTACGAAGTGCAAAATGGATAATTTTTATTACATTAAATTGAAAAGTTTTTGCACCAACAAACCCAATGCAACCAAGATTAGCAGGGAAGGAAAAAACTAGGATAGAATTTTTGCAACTAGTGTCTGTGAAAAAGGCCCCATTTCTAAAATACATGGAGAAATGAGTCAAATTTACAAGAATACAAGTCATTCCCCAATTGATAAATGGTCAAAGGATATGAACAGGCAATTTTCAGAGGAAGAAATTAAAGACATCTATAGACATATGAAAAAATGCTCTACATCACTATTGATTGAGAGATACAAATCAAAACAACTCTGAGGTACCACATCACACCTATCAGATTGGCTGACATGATAAAACAGGAAGATGATAAATGTTGGAGAAGATGTGGGAGAGTTGGAACACGAATTCATTGTTGGTGGAATTGTGAGTTGACCCAACCATTCTGGAGAGCAATTTGGAACTATGGTCAAAGGGCTACAAAAGTGTGCGTACCCTTTGACCCAGCAATATCACTTCCAGGACTGTATCCCAAAGATGTCATAAAAATGGGAAAAGGTCCCACATATACAAAAATATTTATAGCAGCTCTCTTTGTGGTGACCAAAAACTGGAAATCAAGGGGATGTCCATCAACTGGGGAATGGCTGAATAAGGTATGGTATATGAATGTAATGGACTACTACTATGCTATAAGAAATGATGAACAGGAAAGACTTCAGAGAAGCCTGGAAGGACTTATATGAACTGATGCTGAGTGAAAGGAGCAGAATACTGTACACAGCAACAACCACAGTGTGAGAGAAATTCTTCCGGTATACTTAGTCCTTCACAGCAATGCAAGAACCTAAAAAATTCCCAAAGGACTTGAGGCAAAACACCTTCCACATCCAGAGAAAAAACTATGGAATTAGATCACGGAATGAGGCAGACCATTTTCTTTCTTTACTATGTTTTGTTTCGTTTTATTGTTTCTCCCATTCATTTTAATTCTTCTATGCAACATGACTAAGGTGAAAATGTATTTAATAGGAATATATGTGTTAGAACCTATATAAGACTGCACGCTGTCTCAGGGAGGGAGTGAGGAGTGGGGGCAGGGGGAAATCTAAGACATATGGAAATGATTGTAGAAAACTGGAAACAAATAAAATAATTTTAAAAAAAAGAAGAAGAATCCATCCTCTTAAGGCATTTAGTTTTGCAAGTACAGTCTTGGTAGGGGATTCCCATGGTAGGCTGCTATTGGGGCTTTTTTCACCAAAGCCTCTGCAGACTCACTGTAATTAGTAGGGAGTCTTTGAGACATGCAGTGGCCACCTGAGTGGTGAGCTGAGGGACTCCACCAATGAAATCTTTGGGCCAGCTTCCTGACAGGTGATCCCTCCCCAGCTCTGCAAAACCTTTACAAAAATGGCCCGAAGACTGACCATGGATCTACCACTTAAGGAACAGTTTAGTTCAGTTCACAGAGCTGCCTGTCAGCTACAGGGTTTATATTACTAACAAAAAGTTCACAAGGAATTCAGATGTGTGGCTCTAAGCAGGTCTTCAAACTTTTCAGGAAAACGTTAGCAAGGAGATTTAGAATTCCATGTCCTGCATGGGAAACATACAAGTCTAATGCTCCAGTTAAATAAGTATCCTATTAATTCCAACTTCAGCTGACATCATTTGAATGGCTGCCTCTCTCCTCTATCCTGGCCAGTTCTTTTCACCTTTCTTTCCTCAGTTTCTTCCACGTCCCCTCTCTCTATTTGGAGCTATTCCATATTTTGGGTTGTCTTCTGCCCTCCAACATGTGTGCTGCTGCTCTGTGGGGGTCTCTGTGCTCAGGCTGGCTCACCAGCAGAGTGGGCTGCCCCTTTCCCCACCCTCCTCTCTAACATTTTGCTGCAAACATGAAATGCCTGTTGAAGACTTTCTGGCCAAAGTATCCTCGAAGGGGAGTCCCAGTCCTCTAGTGAAACTTGAAAAGCTGCTCCAAGTCTTGGACTTTCCATGGAAAGAGAACAGTGTCCATGGTAGGCTAAGTTAGCTCACATGTAAAAATCAAGCAAGAGTCACTTACTTGACAAGATGAAAGATGAGCCGCTCCAGGGTGTTGTGATTGGCCTGGGGAAGGTGCTCTAGGACAGAATAGATAGCAGCAAGCTGTTCTTGCTTCTCTGGTAACTCTGCAGAGATGGAAAAAGAGACAGTATCATCGTGAGCACATTGAATCCTGCACCTCCCAAGATCAGCTGTGAACTGCCTTCCTCCTTAGGTGCTCTTTAAGTCTCAGACTCTGAGAAGTCAGTGGGCACAAACATGTCAGGAATGTCGCTCCCTGAGGATACTTACCAACGGCTCGGAGAAAGTCATTGTACTGAGCAAATGTCATAAGAGGTTCTGGCAGTTCTCTCAGCCACAACTTCAAAACCCCAGTGATGGCATGAATAGGGTAATTCTCCAGTTTCACAGAATTAGGATCTGAAGGGAAAAAATGACTATATAAGGCCAAACATTTAATTCTGGGAAAGAACAAGGAGTCAGTCTGCAGAGTGAGAGGGAGGAAGAGTTTCCTCTAGCACCTCATCTTTAGTAGCTAAAGCAACTCATTTAATAAGGTATTCTAGGGAAAATACACCTATCTTTGGATTGGAGGAGGAATGGATGGCCAGGAATGACTCAGTAGTGATTCAGTGTCCCTCAGTAGCAGAGTGAAAATCAAGGTGCCAGATCTGCTGGACATCCTCGTTCAGGATTCCTCAGTTCTAATACCTACCTGCTTGCAGGGACTGTTTGAGTTCTCGCATTCGATTGGCAGCCCCTGACTTTCGATAGATCCCTTCCGTGTATAGACCATGCATCTCCACATGTTCCAGTAACTTCTCCAGGACCACAGGCACTGAAATCTTGTCATTGGTCAGGCTGCTCACACAAACCCCAAAGTGCCGCGTCTCTGCTCCGGGCTCGTTCTGCAATTGAAGCAGGAAAATCAGATCTCAGAGACAATGAGGGAACACACTCTGCCACTGTTGCATGATGCCTCCTTTCTAGCCCTGCTCCAGCCCCCAGCAGGCACTCTTCACTTATATTAGTGAGAACCCATGTGGTTAGCTGAATGTGGGCTCCTTTTCTTCACTCCTTTCCCAGCTTAAGAGCAGGAGTAACGAAAGCAGGTGGCTTTCTAGGGCTGGACATGAGAGCTATGAAGAACAGTTCTGAAGTGGACCGTCCACCCTGTGGAGGGCCTCCCCTCTTCCCCTCCTCTGACTTCCAGATGAGGCTGTCTCCATTAGACCTCCACCTTGCACCACCATCTCAGGGCCTTCAAGAACCAATTCTAGGGTTTGTACTGACCCGGGCACCTTACTTAAGTTCCCTATGTTGCACTGTAGCCCCTACTTTCATCCTTCAATAGCCTCATCACCTCCAAGCTACTTCAGCCAATCCCTAGGTCTTGGGACCACTTGGAATTTAGGAACCTCCCTCTCTCAACCTGACTTCCTACCTCTTTCACCCTCTTACTTATTCTGGGCTTAATTTTGGTGCTCATGGTGAATCACATTTTCTATTTTCTTCTCTCACTTTACGTCATTGGCAGGTAGGTGGCACACTAGAAGATGTCTCAAATATTTACTAGATAGGTGACCCTAGGCAAGTAGCTTAGTCTTTTTTACAGCCTCTGTTTTTTCACCTGTAAAGGAGGGATGGTAACAGTACCTACCTCACCTTACTTGGTGAGAACCAAGTAAGATCACACATGTAAAAGGCTTTGTGAATTTTAAAGCACCGTATAAATGTTAGCTATTACTGTTGCTCATTAAACAGTCTTCTTCTAGTTTATGTTATTCCTTAGCCAAGCCTTCACAGGGTGGGCGGTCCACTTCAGAACTGTTCTTCATCGCTCTCGTGTCCAGCCCTAGAAAGCCACCTGCTTTCGTTACTCCTGCTCTTAAGCTGGGAAAGGAGTGAAGACAAGGAGCCCACATTCAGCTAACCACATGGGTTCTCACTAATATAAGGCAAACCTCTTGCTCTTAATTGGTGGATTCTCACGGCAGGTCTTCTGACTTCCATCCAACTCTCCTCCCTTTCACCCTGAACTGCTAGGAAAAGCCCACTATTTTCTCACTTCTCAACTCTCTGCAATAGCTGGCCTTCAACCTCAGCACTCAGTCCAGTTGCTCTCTCCAAAGAGGCCTTGCCCCAGTCCTCCCTACTGCTGGCCTCTGACTCTGTAGACCATCCTCTCTCTTCTCTGGACCTTCTAGCTCACAGACTTCCTCAGCCTAATTTGCTGGAACATCATTCATATCATATTCCCTCACTGTGAACATGCTCCAAGGCTCTGTCCTGGGTCTTCTTCTCTGTCTACAGTCTCAGCTGGTGACCTTATCAGTTGTGATGGCTTATGGGTGTGTAAAATCAGTCACTAGTGCAGTCACTCTGAAGTGATCTCATGTTTTAACCTTGCTTGACTCTGGCTTTGTGCAGCCAATCTGTAGGATAGGTCAGTCTATCTTCTTAGCACTAATCCCATCTCTTCATACCCTGCTACACATGCTCATTTACCCTGTCTCTTCATAAGAAACTTATGCCAATCAATATACTTAGGGAGGGGCTTAGGTGACAGTACCCCCGTCCCCCATGTGAAAGATTCAGCACTGTCCTTCCCTTATACAGGAGTGCTTTACTCATTTCCCTAAGAAGCAGCTTCAAACAGTAGCAGGCCCACCCAGTGCTTATTGCCTTGGTGAGTCAAAGAAAATTCTTTAACTTCCGAAGTGTGCCGCATTAATTGGAGCAACAAAAATTTCTTTTAACATGGGTACCTCGATCCTGAGAGCCCATCTTTCCCCTGAGATCCAGTCCTGCTGAACAGCACATCATGTTTCTATGTAAAGTGCTCTTAACCTCAGCAAGTCCCTAACAGAACTCATCCTTCTCCTAGTCCCACCTGTATCACAAACTTGCCTGTTCTTGCTGAGAAGCACTACCCCTTCAGCTCCCTAGGGTTACACCCTTGGCATTTATTTTCAATCCCTCACATAGCTAACCAGTTGCCAAATACTGTCATTGGAATTTCTGAAGCAGCTCTCACATCCATCCTCCTGCCTCCTCTCCTCTGCACTTCACACACATAACTACCACTCTGGCGGAGGCCTTTGTCCTTTCTGCAACAATCTCCTAATTTTTCTCCCTACTTGCCTTTCCTCATTCCAGCCCATCTTCCACTGCGGCCAAAGGGATTTTCCAAAGCCTGCACTCGACCATGTCATTTTCCTAACTCAGTAAACATGATGGCATCTATTATCTCAAAGATCAAACATAAACTCGTGTGTTTGGATTTTAAAGCCCTTCCCAGACTTGCCCCACCATCCTGTACTCTACAGCCCAGTCCTACCAGCCTGCTCTCTGCTCCTCACTAGCCCTAGTTCCGTCCCTGCAGAGGCTGAGCAGGATGCCTGGAAGGTGCTCCCACCTCTAACACCTCTACCTGAGCCTGAGGCTCCGTTCAAGCACCATCTTCTACATGAAGCCTTGTTAATCCCTCCTTTTGCTCTGATCCTCCCCCTACAAGCTGCCCAATTACCTGGTATTTATTTTATACAAACTTATGTAAGCACGTTGTCTCTCCTGATAAAAAAGAAACTTGTTGAGGGCAGGCACCATTTCAGTTTTGTCTCTGGAGACTCTTGGTGGCATGTAACCGAGCCTGAATAACTGCTTTCTAAGTAAGGTGATCCAGGATGGCTTTTTCCACTGACATCTCAGAATCTCTCTTTTCCTCCCTATCTCAGAGGACAGAGGCATCTCTAACTCCTAACTTCTTGGCCCACTCTCTTGTTGCCTCTCCCTCCCAACTCCGGGGACTTCTGTCTGGCAGTCCTCTTCCCTCTTCAATGGGGCCTACAAACATACTAAGGTTTTTCCTAATCTAAAAAGAAAACTCCTTCCCCTGAATTTCCCAATCTACAGTTACCATATTATTTCTCTTTCCATTTACACCCAAACTTTTCAAAGGAACAACTTCCACGTAACTACATCTATCTTCTCCCTACTCAAATTGTCTCTTTAGCTCTTGCCTCTGTACAGGTACCATGTACTAGAACCACAGCCTCACAGGGTCATGGATGCAGAGCTGGAAGGGACCAAAAGGACTGTTTGATCTGATCCCATTTTATAGATGAGAAAACAGAGACCTAGAAAGGTGAAGTAACTTGCCCAAGGTCATCAATGCTTTTTAAATCATTAAATCCAATAGATTTTTCTGTCTCCAATATTCCTGACTTTCCCTTGCTTAAAGGATAAGGCTCAAGCCACAGCCAAATCCCCCCTCACACTTTACTCCCCGTGAGTACCTTTTCTCTCCTCTATGTCTCAAAGCCCTCACACCATTTATTGTTCCTTCCTCCTTCACTACAGTTCCTAATGCTTGTTGATGAAGTCTAGCAAGGCCCTTACCTATGAGAAGGCGCAGTCAGGCCTTGTATGTTGCTGTGATAATCAGTGCCCCCACTTCATCCCCGGTGATTTTGGGGGTACAGTCTTTCCATTCTCCTATGATCAACAGGCAGACATTGGACCATATTTACCTCCCCTAGAGGTTGGCAAGTATAGCCATGGCATGCTAATTATTCCACTCCCTGAGCTTATGGGAGTAGATCCTCACCTTACAGTGTCAAGTTAAATATTCAAGTACTCAGTAGCTTATTATAGTGAAGTTATAGCTCAAATGAATTGGTTTAATAGCCTATGGGTAATACTGCCAATTTTCCTTACAAAAGAGGAAGCCAGCCATTAAAAATCCAATGTCTTCTTGAATGTCCTGTGGGGCCCTTCAAGGGCCCCATGCTCTTCTGGGCACGGCCTCCTAGATCCTGCTGAGTGTGTCTTTAAGGCTTGGTGGGTTTCTTAGAGATGGAATTGTCCTCTTACTGGAGCTTCCAGAGGTTCTAAATCCCAAAAGAGGGAAAACCAGACTGAGGACAGAAGGCTTCTTACTATCTAATCACCAGATCCAGGGATTCTGGTTGCTTCATGACCCAAGTATAGGATATGCCTGACTTTGTAGGCTGTGTGGGTCTCTGGGATCACAGTGCTCTCCTTAAGCAACTAGTCTTATGGCTAAACAGTCACTGAGTCATTGTGCCAACTACCTTTTCCTGAGTCTCCCTTCCTCCCCTTCCAATGATCTCTCCAATCTTGTCAACAAGGTTTCTGCTTCCTCTGGAAGGATAGGGCAGGTTTCTTCCCTGAATATGGTTTATCTACTTCCTGACCTGAACATCTTTCTCTTCTACTTTCTCTTCAAGGTTCAGCTCCAATGTCACCTCCTAGGGGAAGCCTCTGCCACTCACCTCAGCCTTCAGTCATCTCTACTTCCTTTGAGCTTGCAGAGCATTCACGGGGACAACACTAGACTTTGAATGTACAGAGCTCTAAGGTCACATCCCAGACATGATCCTTGCCAGATGGGTGACACCAGGACACTACTTCTGAGCCTCAGTACCTCATGCATGAAATGAGGCCTATAGTACCTAACCCAAAAGGTGGTGGTTACGAGATGATGTATGCTTGTAAACCTTCAGGTGCCAAAGGAATGGGAGCTAGTGTTTGGTACTTAACACATTCTGCCTAGGACTATCATCTTTCTGGGGAGATTCCCTCCTTCCAAAACTCTGACAAAGCCTGAAACCTTATCTTATACCTCGTATCTCAGGTTGTTCCCCACGCACAGAGAGCACTCAGTATTTGGTGACGGTGATGGTAATACTTGGTGCTGAGAGTCACAGACTTGGAGGCGGAAGATGGACTCCAAACTTACCTACGCCCTAAAGTAAGTCAAAAGCTTTGCACTAAGTCTTGTTTCCTCAAATGGAAATAATTTTCACAGTACAAAGCTAGGTGGTACAGTCGATAGAGCACTGGACCTGGAATCAGGAAAACCTGGGTTCAAATCCAGCTGTGTGACCCTGGGCAAGTCATTAATATCTCAGTCTCATCTATAAAGTAGGGATGACAGTAACAGCATCTGCTTTGGTTGTTGTGAGGAGAACAAGATAGTATTTCTGAAGAACTTTTCAAATCTTAAAGCACTACATAAATACTATTGCTATTATTATTACACATCTCATGGGGCTGCCGTAAAGCTCAAATGAGGAGATGGCCACAGAAATATAAGCCATGAAGTTTATGGCAGTGAGAAGGGATTTTTGGGCATGGCCCAAGGCCAAGAGCTGTAGAGACCACAGAGCTGCTGGGGAAGGAGTTCTTTACCCACCCATGACTCCAGTGCTAATACTTACTTTCCTTCCAAAGGAAGAACAATAAGTCTGAATTTTGTGCACACATTTCTTGTGGCAGGTCATCTTGCAAACTAGAAAAAAGGGAGTAAGAGTTAAGAGTGGTTACATTCCAAGGAGTTCTCCTGATAATCCTTTAAATTACATCAAGTTCTACTAGTTGATTTATACCATCAGAATCGTGTGTGTGTGTGTGTGCGTGTGTGTGTAGAAAGGGAACAGGGTGCAAGGCTAGAATTGAATCCTCAAACCTTAGAATTTAGCAAGCAGGTTCAAGTCCCAGCTTTGCTGATGACTCATTGTATGTGATTTTGGTCACATGACTTGACATGTGCATCTTATCTTGTCATCTGGAAAGCAATGGTGTAGTCTGGATGATTTCTATGATATTTTTAAGAGCTAATAAATAGTTGATGATTCTGATGACCCTCACAAAATAAGCAAAAAGGTAGTTTCCTTCTCTCTAAACAGGAAAGAGAAGGAATGCTTTATTAGTTTTAGCACTATTAATGTTGTTCTAGTGTTTCAAAAAACAATCCTCTTCCTGGCCAGAAGTCAACATGCCATACATGAGAGAGGGATTTGAGGTAATCAGGATGATACCATGGCATTGTGCCACCCAACAAAAAAGGCAATTGTTTTCAAGCAGTCGTCTTCAATTCTTCTCCTGTTTATATTTTTTACCAGAGCCTTTTATTTTTACATTATCTTCATTTCCAAATAGATCTGCCTCCCTGCCAGCCAAGGTGGCTCTCCATTGTAAGAAATACAAAAAAGGAGAAAAGGGTATTTCAGCAAAACTAACCAACATATGAACCGCATCTGATAACACATGCAATGTTCTACAACCATAATGTTTCTCCCACCTCTGCAAAGAATGGAGAAAGGTGTGTTTTCTTATCTCTTTGGGACCAACGTTGGTCATTGGAATTATACTGTTCACTTTCATTTCTTTTCCACTGACGTGACTGTATTCACTGTGTATATGGATTTCTTAGTATTGTCTACTTGACTGCATCCCAAGTATTTTCTCATGCTTCTCTTGATTATTCATTATTTTTTATAGCACTGGTATATTCCATTATATTCATATACCAAAATTTGTTAAGCTATCCCTTAATCAATTGGCATCTACTTGGTTTCCCAGTTTTTTATTATCATAAAAAACTGCTATTAATATTTTGGCATATATGGGACTTTGGGGGGTATATAGTTCTGCCTTTGATCTCCCTGAGGCACAGCAGTAGTTCTGTGGGATCTTTAGACATTTTAGTCACCCATAATTCCAAATTGCTTTTCTAAAATGGTCAGTCTAATGCACAGCTCCATCAACAGTGTATTTATTATTAATGTGCTTGTCTTTCCACAACCCCTCTAATATATTCCCATCATTTATTATCTTTGCCAATTTGTAGTTGTGATGAAAGACTTTAGAGTTGTTTTGATTTCATTTATCTTATTATTAATTCTTTTTTTCGGAGGGGAGAAGGCAAGGCAATTGGGATTAGGTGACTTGACCAACGTCATACAGATAGGGGGTGTGTCAAGTGTGAGGCTGGATTTGAACTCAGGGTTGGCGCTCTCCTCACCATGCCACCTAGCTGCTACATTATTATTAATTCTATTTATTAAGTCAGTGTCAGTGAAAATAATTCTTGACACCACCGAAGTCATGGGAGGCAGGATGATATAGCAGAAAAACTCTGGAATCAGACGTCTTGAGCTCCCAACCATCACTAATTAGTGCATGACCTGAGCAAATCACTCAGTCTCTCTGTTCTTCAAACTCCTACACAGGAAAAGTGCTTTGGAAAGCATTCCACACTCTACAAAGACAGGCTCTTTTTCCAGTCTAATCTCATGCTGCCCTCTCTCCTGTACTCTGGGCTCTAGTCAAACTGGATTACTCATGGTCTCTCAACATACGTTTTGCATTTTCCCAACTGCACAAATTTGCTGAGGGAATTGCTCTCCTCTTTCTACCTCTTGTCATCCTCCCTATTTCCTTCCTCTAGGAAGCCCTCTCTTTGTCCCCTAGCCAATAGTGAAAGATCTTCATGAGCCTCACAGCTTTCTTTAAATACTTATTCTGATCTATAGTATATTTAATTGGGTATATGCCTTACCTCCCTTACTAGACTAACTTCCTTGAGGGCAGAAGCTGTGGTTTCTCTTTGTTATCTCCCTTAGTGTCTGGCTCAGGACTCTGTAGGTAGGAGGCCCAAGGCACTCACCAAGGACAATTAGCAAATAAACATTTGCTGAATAAATAGATCCGTATGATCTGACCAGCAGGGCCCACAGTAACCCAGCCTGGGCAGTAATAAATCTGTGTAATTACCAACACAGTTTGGAGAGCTCCCTGTGTAGATAGAGGTCTGTCCATGGGACTCATCAATACAAAGCAGCTTCAACCTTGCTGCTTTACAGTCGAGCTGCCTGTAACTCACCATTGCAAAGAAGTGCTTTATCCATGGGCCAGATGTAGGAAAGGCAGTGCTCACAGGACTGGGGGATGCTCACTTGGTAGCTTGCAAACACATGACCATTGTGCTCCTGGATCTGAAACAGCAGCAGGCCAGATCAGAAGGCAACCCTGTTCACCCCTGCAGCCCCCAACGTCAAGAAAGAAGCAAATGAGGAAAATGGCATTCCAACACCATGATTTCCTTCTATACAAGTCTTCCTAAGAGAAGGGGAGAATGTCTAGAATTTACATTTTATTACTACCTCTGGGCATTGTCAATGTTTAAAAAACTAGAAACTCTTCTCATGACTCTCTCACAGAATAACCAAGCCCAACTTGAAAATGTAATTATTTTTTACATCTGTGAGCTGCCTAGATTACAGAAACACAGCCTTTGGGCAACCTTGGAGAGACTGGGTCTTTTATAAAAACACATGCAATCATTTAATTTGAAAATTAAAAAACAGACTTACTGCACGATCTTGCTTTCGCTTTTTCTTCTGAGATTTGCTTTGCTGTGAGGGAACAAAAAGGACACAAAACACCTATTTTTTAGTCTTCAATAATTTTAGTGATTTACAGTAGTGTGGTCCTCACCTGAAGCCGTCCTCAGAATCTCCAAGTTGGACAGGATCCTGGAGATCCTTATGGGAACCCCCATAACAACAGACCTGGTAAGAGGTCATTCTCCTACATTTGCTTGAAGGGAGGGGGAACCCACTACCTCTTGGAACAGCCCCTTCCACTTTGCAATGGTTCCTAATGGCTAGGAAGGTTTTTCTGAAATCCAATTCAATCCAATCTAAACTTGTATCTTTGTAGCAATACCCCCTTTTCCACCCCTGCAGCTCCTTTGCGTTCACACAGAATAAGTCTAGTCTTACCTCTATATGACAGCATTTCATATATCTGAACCTGGTTATGATGTCCCTAACAATTATATGTTCTAGAATTTCATATAAATTTAGTGGCCAAGAACTAGCTGATTGTAGTATCTTCCTTTGTTGAACATTGGAACAATATTTGCCCCTTCTCCAATTCTGTGAAACTTTTCCTATTTTCCAAGGTCTTTCCAAGATTACTGAGGGGCACGACAATCATACCAGTCAATTCCTTCAGTGTCCTGGGATGGGGGTGGTTTAGACCAGGTGAGAGCTTCTCAAGGCCAGCTGGGTGTTCTCTTACCCTCTCCTTACTTATCAATTTCCTATTAGCAATTTTTCCTCTGACCTTTTCAATCTCTTTCCCAGACTGAAAGATAAATCAATTCAGCAGTTCTTTCTCCAGTCACCCCTTATTACTTATCTCACCCAACCTGAACAATGGTCCTACTCTTTTTCTAGTCTCATTTTTTTTCGGCTAGAGCTAAAAGAGCTCAAACTCTTCTCTGCTGTCTTTAACAATTCTCACCAGCTTCACTTTTCCCACAGCTTTAATTTATTCTTCTAGGATCCTGTGATTCTTTTATATTCAGTCTCCAAAACCTGTTTTTGCTTCTATTTTTTTTTAAAATTGAAGTTCATTAATTAATTTCCTGAGCATCCAAAGCAGCGTCTGGACAATTCACTCTTTTTCCTTGTTCCTTTGTATCTTCAGAACTTTAACTCTTGAGACCTTTTCTCCTGGTGTGACTTCCCCTTAGAAAACTTTTGTTTCCAGGATCCTACCTATCCTTTTCCAGAGCACTGAAATCTGCTCAGACTAAACCTATCAGTTTTCCTCCTTTTCTCTATCACAAAATGATGGAAATGGTACTCTCCCCCGCAGTTTCCACCTCGGCAACCAAACTGCTCCTCTTGGTAAGAATCCAATTCAAAATACAAGTCCTTACTTGTTTATTTTTCCATTTTTTTGAAGGATGAAATTATTATTAAAGCAAGTCAAGAAATTATTAATTGGTCTGGGCAAAGAATGCACTTCAGCAGACATCCAGATAACTGAAGTGTTCCATCACCCCAACAGCAGACTTGTGGCACGCTGGTGATCTGCTCCCCAGAAGGTCTGTAGGATACCTGGATGACAATACTGCTTCTGTACCATTTCACACAAATGCTCTCCATCAGACTTTCCCCGCTCTGGCTCCCCTGATTTCCTCATGTGGGCCTATCTTAATATACAATGCCACTCTCTCCCCATCCCTATCCTCTCTTTAAACATAAACAAACCCAAATGCAAACCCAGCCTGTTTTGTATGAACAGGGACATATCAGTATCTTCCAGAGCCACATTGCAGTGACAAACTTCAGCCTACTGACTCTCAGGGACAGCTTGGGACTCAAATTTGCCTCCTAGTGTAAGGTTTCATAATTCCCCTCACTTGCTACCCACACCTGGGCACATCTGAGACACATGTGAGAAAATGGGTTTTATTGTGGGTTCTTCTCTTGGATTCTGTCTTCTGAGCATTTCAGGTTGTCTTTGTCATTCTTCCTGCAATGCAGCTAGTCTCTGTTGTCTTTAGCTTGCATATATATGCAGCCAGTTTTATCCTTTCTTCTTTATTTACAGGTAAAGATGTTTAGATTAGATTTATAAGATTCTGGGCAAATACATTCTGATCAGCCCTCTTCAGATATAATCCCAGCCAGGAGTCTGTCAATTCTTTTATTTTAAGTTATGGTCGATAAATCTAAATCTTAGACACCAGTTTCTTTACCAGTTGTTCAATTCCTAAATCTGAAGCTCTTTTTGTTGATGAAAATACCATATGTGCCCTAAATTAAGGGTTCCAGTATTTGTCTAACACTCTCATCTTCAGAAATACTTTCTAGATTCCTTTGGGTGGTAACATATGTGCCCATATTTAAGTGGCAGCAGTCTGTCTTGAGTTTCTCTATGGCATCGTGGATGCTTATCCTAGGAAGGCAGGACACTTTTCCATTTTTATTTTGAGATTGTTTAGGTGACATCACTTGGCTTTGCTTCTTAATGGGATGATGTGTCTTGCTAGCAGCACCTCTGTGTTTACAACATTGTTCCTCGGAAGATAAGTAGCTACTTCTCTTCAGAGGGTACAGTTCTCTCCTCTTTGAGAAGCCTCAAAGTAAGAAGTTACTTAGTTCCATGCATTAGCCTTCCTTTTCTCCATGGTTTCACATTCCTCCAACATGCAAACTCTTGCCACAGGTCACGATTCCTACTTGTTTAATCAGATCTACTGCCTATGTTTTCAGACTGAAGCCATGACTCCTTGCTCTTTAAACATGGAACACTTCCTTTTAAAAAGGAAGTTGCATAACAGAGCAGAAAATCATTCTACAAGTCAATTTATTTTCTCTTCTTGGAGACCGGCATGCACCTTGAGTATGGATCACATAGCACATCACTGCCACTGGAAAGAGAACACACTGCTCTGTCTACTTGCTAGAAGTGAAATCCTTGGTCCTGCCTTTTCTTTTTGTCAAACTGTTTACTCCTATACATCCCCTTTAGGAGACCTACAGGCCTTTTCAGGGTAGGGACTACATTCCTCACTACTCATTAGCTTACAAAGGCTTAAGATATTTTATTCAACTGAATTTCTCTCCTCGAGGCCTCCACAGGTCCATTGATAATTCATTCCTGTAACTTTTCATTCTTTGTAGGGGAAGACTGGTCAGTGCCAAAAGCCAGTCTCACAAGTTTGGTGTCTGAACATTTTAAATTTGTAAATATCAGATACTACCGATGTGAGACACTTATATAAACATTTGCATTTGAATAGAGGTTAGAATTAGCAGAAGTGTATTAAAATTCTTAAGTACTCAGATTTAAGAGTGAAGAAAAAAGATATGAAGGTTAGGTCATCTCAGGGACTGGGTCACAATACCCACCTTTGGTGGTTCAAAGTCATTTTTTGTGTATCCTCTGGTGAACTCATCAAGAAGGGACTGGAACAGATTCAGGACTAGGTTGGTATCCTTTTCTCCTCTTTCCATTGCCAGGTTGTTTACTACAATCTGGTAGTTTTCCATCAGATCCTTATAGCCAACATGAATTTTTCCATTCTAATATTAAAAAGCCAAATTTAAAGTATAAGTACATTCAGGCATCCTATATTTTCTATTATTCTACAACAAATGATCAGTTAAATTTAAGGTCACGGAAACAAAAGTTTCAAGTACTCCAGCAGGAAGGGGGCCTGTGAACTTCTCCGTACACCTCTAGAGGCCCATACTTGTCTTCACCCCCTATAACTCCCTTCTCTCTCACCACAGGAGTGAAGCATTCAGAGCTGGGAGGGACCTCAGAGAACATTGGGTTCGCCTCTTTCATTTTACAAATGATGACAGCTAGGTTCAGGAAAGGCAGGTGTTTGACCCACAGGGAGAGCTGGGTCCTAAACCCAAGTACTTTAACTCAAGCCCTATGTTCTTTCTATGACATCATGCTGCTGCTGCCCCTTCTCTGCCTGCTGACATTGTATTCATCCTTTATGGACATGGCTTGAAAGTCATTCACTGGGGGAGCCAATCCAGGTTCCCCAGGGGAAATGATCTTACCTTCCCCATTTACACTTTACATCTTTCTTATGTTGTCTTTTATATTATGATTATTTGAGTGAGCCTCATATCTTCTCTACAAGACTCAAAGCTCCTGGAAGGTAGGGTTAGGTCTTCTTCATATCTATATTCTCTTCTCCCATTCCCTTTACTGATAGTGCACACCTACATCAAATTAAAGCTGGAGTTTACAAGAAAAAAAAGGTACCTACCGGAGCAGAATACATAGTCTTTATATTGCTTCTAAACTTTTCTGTGGCTTCAATAAATAAACTTTCAATGGGAGTCTTCTGAGAGCGCAGGTCATTTATCTGACAGGCAAAAAGAAATAAAATAATTACCTTTTCCTTTTAAGACAATGACATATTTGATTTACACTGAATTTGTTACTTCCTGGGGATGACAGCCGACAAAGCAAGTTTAATGATCATGATAAGTATTTATTGGCTCAACTAAGTAAGGTCTTCAGTTGTGCTCTGTCATTTTCTCTGGTCTGCCCACTCACCTCCCCACGTTCCAGGACTTGCAATGTTGTGAGTTCCTGACCCAGGAAGAAAAGTTCTTCTAGTTTCTTAGCCTTTTAGATGATAATGAACAGTTACCAATTTAAGAGGTGGCTGGTATGGGAAGCCTCCTAGACAAGTGTAGCACACTAGGAGAGGGAGAATTCTAGGCCTCTTCAGCAAGTTTTCTCCCTTTCTGCCAAAAAACGCCTTGCTTCCTTTTCCAAGCAGAAGGGAAACATGACTTAACAAATCCTGTAAGCGCCTGTAATTTCATCTATGTGGGTCTTTCTCTACTGATGTGGATCCTAACAACCTGACATCTTAGTGGATGTTTAATGAGTTACTGTCAGGCTCAGCTGAGCTGAGCTGGTCCTCAGGGGAGGACAAGCACACCCGTGCTTCTTGTCCCAAGACAAGTGCTTTGCAGGTACAGTTTTCAAAGACTTCAGGACTTCACAAATGGTCAGGAAAAGGTTTATTTTTTCCCCTACTGGAAGTAGTGTACTAGAACCCTTGGCAGCTGTTACGAAAGCCCTCTACTTGAATATCTCACCTTATTCAAAAGGAACTCATCAAGGTATTTCAGTTCATTGGCATTTGTTATTTTCCGGAACACCGACTCTCTCCACTTCTCAGACACTGTTGTGATTTTACTAATCTTAATGTTACGATTCTTCTTTGCTTTGCTGGATGGCTCTTTCACAGCACGGTCTCGTTCTCCTGTGTGTGGGCGGTTCTGATGTCCAGATGGTGCTAGGGAAAAGAGCAATTCTACAGCATTAAGTAGATGGAACAGTGCAGCATTACGGGGAGCCATTTATAAAGCATAAGCCTAAACTGCAATCCAAGCTTGTGTGCACCATTAAACTATCTGCTATTTTAGAAGCTTGATGGAAATCATTGTGACATCTAAAAAATAGATTTTTGTATGTCTTTTGTCTCTGGTTCCATCATTTCAACTCTAGCCCCTGTCTGAACCCTCCTTTGTAACAAAGAAAAATACCTGAGCAAAAACATATGTGACACAGTGACCCCATCTAACAACAGCTAACATTTATACAGTATTTTGATTTGCAAAACGTTTTATATCTGTTACTTCATGTGATTCTCCCCAACGATGTATTCTACCCTCATAGAATATACCTATACGTACATACCTCTCTGCCATGAGGGAAGAGGGAGAACCCTCTGCTGCTTTTCCCTGTGCCTTGGAATTCCATTTCCATTTGTGATGTGCACATCATTCTCAGTGTGACTTATTCTGCTCAGCATAAACCCTTGCTTATTCTTTCTTACATTCTTATACTGATTTTTTGTTGCCCAATCATATTCTCTTGCATCTAAGCTGTCGTTCTACAGACACTGTGACTTTGCTATACAGTTTCAGAGCTGAACTGTATTCCTGTTCTTAAGAGTAATCATAATATAGACAACTCACCTTCTGAGATTCTTTTTGCTGTTACAGCTTCCAACATTGCGGGCCCAGGGGCAGCTGGCTCCACTTCTTCTGTTCCCTCTATGTTGTACTTCTTATCTTTATTTTTAGGCATGAAAAGCCACTTGAATGTGGATCTAAAGAAAGAAGTATGAGTAAATCTGCTCAGTTATGTGGAATGTAAATAGCATTTGGATTTTAGGTTTTAATGAGACAGTATAAAACGAAAAAGGGGAGGACAATACTACCAATAATCTATTACTATCTTAATCAATATACACAGATTTCCCCCACCTCCAGTAATATATCATAGAAGTGGCTGATTGTTTTAAGAATGAACTTTGTTGAAAACTTCCCTATGATTACGTAAGAATCTCTGAGAACTTCTAAAGCAAGTAGTGTTAGAAAAAAGTCTTGAAAAAAAGGGAAAACTTGTTCTTATATAAATTTCCTTTTTGCTAATTTTCCTCCATCCAAGAAGATATATTTTTCATCTTCTCTAGACAAAGTGGGGTTTTTAAATATAACATGAAACCATGGCTGGCCTAAGAGGCAGAGTGACGTAAGAGCTTAAGACTAAGAATGAGGACCTGGGATGAACTCCTGGTTTGATATCTTACTACTTTATGTGACTCTGAACAATTTAATCCTTTTGAGCCGGTTTCTTCCTCTGTCAAATGGTGACAATAATTCCTGTACTACCTATCTCACAGGATAGAGAAAGTATTTTTTAAATTGTGAAAGTATTAAACAAACTGAAGTGTTTAGAGTAAGTTGCTGGCTGGATGGCCGTCTCTTGCTATCTTCAGTTGGCTTGAGGGGTGTCACTAAATTGTACTAACCCTAACTCCCCACCCCCAAACCTTGTGCTTGTTCTCAGGCCTTTCCAAAGCTCTGCATCCCTTAATCAAAACTGACCTGTCTCATCTCCCAGTAGCTTAGGTCCCTGGTGTTTTTCTGCTTTGACACAACAAAAGGAGCTCTGGCTTCCTAGCTTTCCTGTTCAGACTGAGGCTCACTTTCCCCAGCCTAGTTCAAAACCTCTTATTTCTCTTTCCTCAGTTCACCCTTCTTGCCAAGTTAACTCTCCACTCCACAGTATTCCATTTCTTCCAAGAAAATGCTATCATGTACTTATTCACCTTCAGTCTATCTCTCTCCACTGGCTCCTCTATATCATTTCCCTCTTTCTAAGAGTATTTTTCTTGATGCTGCTAAGCCCCTAAGCAATTATCTGTGGTCATTATCCTTTCACTATCAAAATTCTAAAGAGCAGCATACACTAATGGACTCTATTTCCTCACTACCCACACTTTCTTAAATGTCTGTGAGCTTCTGTAATCGACAAACCAATGGGCCTTTCTTAGTTCTGAATTTTCTGTACCCTTTGACCCTCCTGATCCCACCCACGTCCCTCAGAATGTGCTCTCTTCGTTCCTTGTTCTCCTCCTCTTTCTTGACTACTCCTTCTTGCTCTCCTTGACTGGTTTCTCTTCCTCCTCCCACCCAGTCCCTGTGGGATCTCCCAGCGCTGTCAGTCCTTTTCATTTCTTTTTCTCCCTCAATAATCTTATCCATCTGTATCACCTCTGTATAGCTGATTATCAACTCTTTACCTCCTCCTCCAAGGTTCCCCCAGAGCCACAACCTCTAACTCAATTCAGTTAAATGGTCTGCTAGTATCTCCTCCAGGATGGCCTGGTTACAACCAAACTTCACATGTGTAAAAAGGAATTCAGTCCCTGCCCTAGAAAGCCTGTCCCTCCTCTTACTGTTCCTGTTTCTGTTGAAGGTATCATTATTTTCCTCATCAGCTAGGCCTCAAAGCTTGGCTTCATTCTCCATATCCAATTGGTTGTTAAACTTTGTTGTTCTATCCCCTTGTATTGATCCTGTCTTGCCCTCTTTGCCTCCTATCTCCTGTCTTATCTTTTCCTCTGGACCACAGTAACAGCCTAAAGTTCAACTGCTTCCTCTGGAATGTGGGCTCTATCTTTCTTTTCCAATTCACCCCACACTCTTCTGTGTCCTCTATTCTACCTGAAGAGGTCAGAAAAGATGGTGTTCAGTTCCTGCTTTGAACCTCAAATGGCTAAGTGACCCTAAGGAAGTCAGTCAGTCTCTTGGGGTTCTAACCACCCTTCCAGAGCTGGTGCTGCCCTGCCTCTCCCTGGAGGTCCTCTGTACCCATGAACTAACAGGCAAGCCTGGACCCCTCTCGAAGACTCTAAGTTGCAGACCCAGTGCAGCCCTCCATGGGCGGAGAAGCCCTTCTCCGCTCCCAATGGTCCCATCTCCTCCTGCTCTCTTTCCTGCCTTCCTTCCAGCTACTGATGGCCCTTTTCTTCCTCCTCCTCCTCCCACTCTTCCTGGACCCTTCCCAGATCACCACACGCATTTCCTTTTAACACAGAATAATCATGTATACACATGCCTCAATCTGCTACTACATCAAAGGCAGTAAACAGCAAGTGCTAAATGTGGAGCCAGGAGACCTGAGCCTCAGTTTTCTTGTACTGTAGAGCTATTAGAGGAAAGTGTTTTATAAACTTTAAATAAGTGCACTATGGAGACATGAGTCAGCATTTTCATGACTGTCAGCTCCTTTGGCAGCCGAAAGACTAGCCCCATGGCAGTGTGAGGTCAGACAAAGTGAGCTGAACTAAGAATCAGGAAGACCTGGGCATGAATCCTGGGCCAAATACTTCAGAACACTTTCAGCTTCTCAGAGGGCAAGTTTCCTCTTCTGTAAGACAGAGAATCTATTCTATGAGGATCAAACATGATGATTGTGAAGTGTCTGGCACACCTTACAGAGCTATAACCTAAGTGTAAGCTAAGATGAATGAGTATCTGTCAACTTGAACAGGATGATTATGTCCATCTGAACAGGAACCTTAACTCAAAGGAGCAATTCCTATCACAAGAACGTTAAGTCCTAGAGCAGGCTGAGTGGGAAGATGTGTCAGGACCCCCAGGCATGCCAAGGTCTACCGGCTCCTTTGATGAACACAAGCACATACTTGGAGTCAGCCTGCTGGCTTGGGGATAGACCGTCGCCATGGGCATACAATTCTCCGGGCTTCTTCCTTGGGATGGTGGCCTGCTTTTTGGAGATCTTGCCACCGTCCACCACTTCTGTATGCACCTGCAGCAGGTGAAGAGGAATGTCAGGGGGAGCTTTAATCATGCATCTCAACACAAAGACCTCACCTCCTTTCTCACTCCATCACTCCAGACTCTAAAAAAACATCACTTGCTTGAAAAACAATGTCATTTACACTTTAAACTTTTTTTTTTGGTGAGGGCAAGATGATAGCCTATATAGCCTTGGAAAGGGTAGGCAAAGTAGGACTAGTGAAACAACTGCAGTGTAGTCAGGAAATTGGAGAACATTGGAGAACAGAATTATGCCTTTTAATGATACACACGAAGATCCTACCTGAGTCTTGGTAGATGAAGGAACTAGTTTATCAACATCACTCAATGATAAAGAAAATCCTCGATCCCTGCAACATCACAAAAGGGCAACTGTTATGAAACTGATATAAGAGTACTTCTCTGCTCTTGCTGCACAGTCATTTCAGTTGTGTTTGACTCTCCATGACCCCATTTGGGGTTTTCTTGGCAGAGACACTAGAGTGGTTTGTCATTTCCTTCTCCAGCTCATCTTACAGATGAGGAAAGTGAGGCAAACAGGGTTAAATGACTTGCCCAGGGTCACACAGCCAGTAAGCGTCTGAGGCCAGGCGTGAACTCAGAAAGATGAGTCTTCCTGACTCCAGGCCTGGTGCTATGTCCACTGCACCTATCTGCTCTAGAAGAAAATTATCCTGTTTACTCCAGGGATGAGAAATTCTTTCCCAGTGAGATCTAGAGTGGAAAAAACACTGGACATGGCATCAGGAATAAGGAGTTTGAATTTGACTTGATGCTGCTACTTATTGGCTGTGTGATCTCTTAGCCTCAATTTCATTATCTACACAGTGGAGATAACAGTTATACAACCTGGCTCATAGAGATGTTGGGATGAACTAATGAGATCATGTATGTAAAGTCCTTTGAAAATCGGAAAGCATTCTATCTAAACATAAGCTCTTCCTATTACTGCGAGCTCCATGAGAAGAGGGGCTGTTTTTGGCTTTTTTTCTTTGTATCCCCAGTGGTTAGCACTGTGCATAGCACACGGTGGGCACTTACTAAACTGTAATAGACTGACTGAAATAACTCTAGAATCTATGATTTCATCTGTGTGGATACTCTTTCCACTGAAGGTGATTAGAACCTCACCGTGCCTGAGTTCACCATGAGGTACCCACCCCTCTGGTGGTAATCCTCCCCAAGCTCAAGTAGACTGAGCTTAGGCTGAAAAACACTGACACACACATATAGACACAAAGACACACACACAACCCTGCTGGGCCGGGCCTGCACACGAAGCCAGAAATGCCAACAGCTTAGGGTCATCTCTAGGTTGCAATGAAGCAGCAGAGGATGACCTGAGTGGATTCTGATCCTGATACCCAGTGTAGCCTTGCAGTGTCTAGGTGTGTGCCCTGGGGAGAGAGGTGGGCAAGGCAGACACCCAGGAAGTTCACCAGTCAGTGACATTCAAAAGGGTAGAGGAGTTACTTTGGGGAAGCGCTGCTACTTAAGGTCTGGTGGGCCTCGTCTCTCTCCTGCAGATGTTACCTGGCAGTTACCATCTCCCAGGCTTTTGGTCCTGATCATGGTGCATCCTTTTTTATCCTAGCCTTCCTGACTCTGACCAACTTCCCAAGTCAGACTCCACTCTCCTGGAATTCTGACTAGGCTCTGAAAACTCTATTTTGAGCTCCCCTGTTGCTGAGCTGATTTTCTTATTCTTAGCTTCCCAAAAACAGATCTCTGTTTCTCACTTTGTTTGGGTAATATCACTCCATCTTCTCACCATTCCCTTTACTTTATTTAATTATTTAACTGGATTGGTGACTCTTAGAGAGTATGACCACGCCTGCAGATTCTGTACTCTTCACACTGAATCCTAGTCATGGTAGAGAATGAACATTTCTTTATTGAATAAATAATTGCCTTGGCATCACTGACCTTAGACTATACAATGACTATTCAGTCCTTCCCCTTTCCTAACATATTCTATGGCTTCTTGTGGGATTACCAAAACTTAACTTTAACTTACTGGTCATGTCTGCTCAGCCTCCATGCTGTCTACCCCCCAAATGTAAATCCCTTTACCTCGTATTGCAGGCCCTCAACAAACCCTCACTTTTGAATCTCACTGCAAACAGAACATGCTCTGGCCAGAAGGGATACCTCACTGCCACTGGGCAGTGCCTGAGAGTCCTAGCCTCTCTGCTTCTGCAGTGGAAGGAATGGTTGAGTAAGTGGTAGAGGGCTTGTGTCCAAATTTTAGCTTTGCCCATAACCTCCTGGGTTGCCTGGAGGAAGGGTTACCACATCATATGGGGCCATTTGTAAACTGAAGGAATGGACCAGAAGACCTCTAAGGTTTCTCCCATGATCCCCTGACCCTGCATCTCTGCTGCTGAAACAGCCTATAAAAGCCCCATTTCCATGAAGCCTTCTGACTCCCCTGCTGGTCCTGAAATTCATAAAGCATTTTGTCTGAACCCCTTCTGATTTCTTGTACATCACAGCTGTTGATGTATGTGACACATCCTCTAGTGAATGAATGAGAAAGCCCTCACTATGTGCTAAGCACTAGGGATACAAAGAGAAAAAAAAATTTCCATCCTTACAAATCCTCAGGGTTCAGCAGTAGGGCAGATGGCAAGACTCACCCAGGGGTCTTGGGGTAACTACAAATTCCACAAGGGCAGGAATTCTGCCTTATTTCTTCCATCTCCCCTAGCACCAGGGAGGATGCTCTTTTTATCAGTAGTTGAGTAATAAATGTTTGCTGAATTGAAAGCTTTTAACTTTAACACATGCACATCTTTATCAATTAAAATCAACTGATGTTGGTGACTCTTAATGAAAAATATAAAAAAAAAAGTAAAGTATTCTTACTCTCCTGGCGTTAGGGGAAACCCAAAAGTCCTGTGTTTCTCACTCAGGTCCAGGGACTGGCTCAGCATTGGACCGGTGCTAGCAACCACCATTTTCTTTCCTCTCCATAACTCTACTACACTTGACAGTCGCTCACTATCAGTTTCTCGGTATCTCTGGATCTGGGAAGCAGTAGGACTCTCTGGCCTTTCATTTATTTTCTGGCCAGTGCTTGGTTTCTGTTTATCTTGGGGTTGCTCAGCAGCACCTTTGGTAACCTTGTTGTTTAGGGGAAGAGTGGATGGCCTTTCGAGATTGCTGTAACTCTGACTTCCTTTTTGCTGTAGCTTCTGGTTTTCTTCCATTTTCTTAGACTCGAGAACCTGGTTACCTGAAAATTCCTGCTTTAGTTCTGTTGATTTTTTCCCCAGTAAATTTTCCTTGCCCATTATTTCATCAAGAGAATTTCTATCTGAAGGGACTTTCTCTTCTTTTTTACTTTGCAAAGTAACTTCCTGCCAACATTCCTTTTGTCCCTGCACTGTCTTTTCTGGAGATTCTCGGATACTTCCATCTTCCTTGTAAGTCAGTATGTGTTTATTCTGCAGTTTTACATGTTCAAGACCTCTTTGCCGTCGCGATTCACGCTTTTCTCGGCTACTTGTGCTCTTTTCATGACCTTCTATGAGATTTTTCTGGGAAGGAAGAGACTTCTCAGTATTCTGTTTTTCTTTTTCTCTTTGTAAATTCTGTTTTTCATCTTCTATTGCATGTGTTTCATGGATCTGATGTTCTGGAACACAAATAGGAGTCAATTCCATCTCTGATGTGACAGCTTCCTCCTTGGGCCCTGACTCCCTGTTCTCTGCCTCAGGGGATCCAGCCTCTTCCTTTTCTTTCTCCAGGGCCTGTTGCATTTCTCTTTTCTTTTCCTCAATCCTCTTCTTTTCTAAAACCATCTGGCCAAAGCTGTTTAAAAAAAAAAAAAGCAAAAGCTTTAGAAAGACATGTGAAGACAGAGGTCTCCGAAGACTTGACCCACTGGTGTTTGAACCCAAGTCTTTAAGTCACATAAATCTATACTGTACAACTCCTGGCCAATGAAGATAAGGGTGGACATTGTAGATACGCAGGGTGAAACCTCCCTTACCTTGGCTTTCAGCCACTCTGACCTGTCCAACCTCATGTACCCAAGTTCAGGTCAGAAGAGCTTGAAATAAGGAAATCTTTTCACTCATAAAAGAACTAATGACATTAATAGCAAGAACAAAAATACAACTTCACTAAGTTCAATGTTCTTAGGACCTTTTTTAGATCCATGTGTGCACATGAGTGTACCCCCTTCCCCCAATTTCAAGTTGTGTTCACCGTTGTCTCTGCAGGTATCCTCTGCCTACAGTCTGCAGGAGAAGAGTACTCCGCCTCAGCCTCTGGTAGGCCTTCCGCTTCTGGTATCCTCTCCAAAATGCCTGAATATAAACAGCCGCCTCAGCCTTCGCTAGAGTCCTCCTAACGTGGTAAGAACGCCAAAAAGCCTAAAAAATATTTTTAAAAATTTAACCATTGATTTGGCCTGGATCAGACCTTTAACAAGCACATCAATCACTTATCTTTGAAAGGAACGGACCTGAATGGTGGTGGCTGCTTGCTTCACCTGGAGGAAATGTCTTCTTTCTAAGACCATTCGAGTCCAGCTTTGGAGGAGAATGATTTTCCGAATCACTTCTTTGTGAAGTGTTTCCTGTAGGATCTGTCGCTCAGTTTCCTTCATGAACACCTAATTCAGAAGAGAAGGCTTAAACTGAGCTTTTCCTCTCGAAGAGTCTACCTTTCCTTAAGTTTACAGAGACATTTTTCTATATATGCAAGATCTAGGGTTAGATTCAAGTTAAGTGGAAAGAAATTTAAAGCCAAATCTTTACCTTAATTTCAACAAATATACCCCATTTTGCAAGTATGCAAAAGTGACTAACAGGGCATTGGGTAAAGCCAAATGACAAGTTAAAGATACCATCAGTTTGCCTATATATAAGATAGCAAATGAGATAAGTACTGAGTAAATATTCTAAATACTCACTCCTTTCAAAGAAATCTCCAAAGAAATAAACAAAAAAAAGATAAAATCACAAGTCAAGGGTAGTTTTTTAAAAGGAAAAAATAAAAATACTTTTATCTTAGGGGACTAAAGGTTTCTAACCAAAAACTTAATTTTACAACAAATTTGCACTTTTGACCTGACTCCTGACATTTCTGGAAATAAATGTGCCCTAGACTCCTGAAAGAAAGAGAGTTCACAATTCAAAGTAAAAAAGAGAGTGCCCTTGGTTTCACAAAGGCTCAGAAAATACTGAACAGACCTTAGTTTTTCCTATTTGGTAGTTTTTCTTGTCCATGTCCATCTTCTCTAGAAGAGCAGATATCATCTCCTTTGAAGGTTTGGCATTTTTGGGTAGTAACACTTGGAACTGATCTGTGAAATCCTAAGTGATTTAAATTAAGAAAAAGAGAGTTACCTGGGTTTTTGCATCAATGGGAGAGTACACAAGTAAATAATTACTTTATCTTTACATCCATCTTAGGGCCATTTGCTCTACAAGAAAGTTAAGAAAAATCTCATTTTTAGGGTTAGTGTCTCAGTTATTCAGAAGATACAGAATTAGGCATATCATCAAAATATTTTCTCATACATTATTAGGTATATCATTAAATATTTTTCATCAAGATCTATTTTAAGATCACATTGCAACTATGTGTCATTTGAATACAAAGTAACTTATGCCTCTATACTTCTTTCTTACTATTCCTGCATTAATTCTCATCCTGGGCCACCTCCACCCATCCTGATGAATATCTGGTCACTGCACCCAGATGGCTCAGGAGAAGAAACAGATGTTGGTGACTTGCACAGCCCTTCCTCACTCAAATCAAAGTCAAGTGCAAGTCATGTCATCATCTTGATGTCATGGTCCTCTTCCAGAACAAAGGACAAACACAACAACAAGCATTAGTCTTTTCCATTTATGAACTGATTTCATCTTCCCAGTTGTGTGAAAAGGTTTGGTAGCACTTATTCTCATTCTAGAGATGAGGAAGCTAAGGCACATAATGGTTAGGTGAACCTCCAGGTCAAACTAATACAGTACAGCCAGTCCCAGAATCCACATCTACTGATTCCTCAAGACTAGTTTTCCTTCAATAAGATTATGCAAATATTTTGTTAGAACTTGATGTATTAAATTATCAACTTGAAAGGAAAAATGCATATTCTTGTCCTTGAACTCTAACCCACACTTTAAACCACTGTCCCAGTATATAAAAACTTAAATTCAAATTGTTGTTTTAGAAAAACTGGCAGTGCAGAACAGGGAGAGAGTGTAAACTCTGAGATCAGAAATGCTAATTTCCAATCTCATGCTCCTGTGTGACCCTGGACAAGTCATTTTGCTTCTCTTGGACTAGATTTCCTCCTCTTTAAAGTAAGAGGGCTAGACCAGATGATGTTCCAGCACTGAATCTCTAGGATGCAAATGCTGGTCAAGGACAGAGACCTTAGAACTAGTAAGTTAATGGGTTAAAATAAACATTCTTGTTTATGTGGATAAGTAAATAAATGATGAAATAAAAACACTATTGCAAAGTGACAACATACATTTTTAAAGCCAACACTTCCCACAGTGAAACAAAGAAAATTAGCAGAGTATAATGATCCTGTGCATAAAACTGGGAATCAGAAGACCTGGGTTCTAGTCACAGTTCTGCTACTGACTCGTGAGATTTGAGGCAGGCTGCATCAACTCTCTGGGCCTCGGACTCCTCTTCTGTAAAATGAGAGTTGGACTAAATGACCTCTAAGGTTCCCTCTGGTTATAAAAGTCTTTGACTCTATGAAAATTTCCTATAAATAATCATCTGATTTGCGCAGTATCAAAACTATGACAAGTAAAGGTTAAGTAAGACTCCTTAACCTTAACATATGCCCACTGTATTGTTTGTGTGCAGTAAAATGCCCTTCAATTGGTAAAAAGAATTAACTCTGCAAACACTCATTGTGGCAGGTGTATTTAAATACCTGAAAGGTATACTTGGCGCTGTAACCTGACCTCCGGATTCGTACAGTTTCTAACATTCCGGTATACCTTAACTGCTGCAGAACCAGTTCTTCATCAAAGCAGAGCTCTTTCTGGAAAGTACACAAAATACAACTCAGAAGAATTCAGGACTCCTGAACTTTACCCTACCAATCTGGTCAAAAGTATGTTTCCTACATTAGTTTCTTCTAATTCCTGATGCTACTTTTAGATTTAATAGAAAAAAAAGGGGTATATACTTATGCTTCTTAAGCACACCCAATTTCAGTAATTATAGGACTAGTCTGCTTGTTCTCCAGCTATCACTGAGAGGAGGAGTCATTTTTGACTATTCAATAAAATTACTTTACCTTTAAGATTATTTTTTAAGCAGCAAGAGTTTTGGGGAGGAGGGCCATGGAAGGGTGGAGAAAAGCCTAGAACACATAAATTCCAGGAATAAAATTTCAAAAACACCTCTTTCAAAAATATTTGGAAAAAAGTGAGTAATGAGTAATTTAAAAACATCTTCAAGCAAAGGCCTGGTTGATTCCTATTCCAAAGTAGGCAAAAAGCAAGGAAAAAGGGGCATAACAGGTACTTGGATAGTCAAAGTAATATTTGAAGATATTGACCCTTGTAATAGGTTTTATTGAGGCAAGTTATATAATCTTCACGACTGGAGATCTTTACAAACAAATCAGATGGTTTTGACTATGACTAGCCTAGAAAGGAGAGGGCTTGACCAGCTAACCTTAAGTTTCCTTCTGGCAGTATAATTTTATAAGCACATTTTGCACATGTAGGTTTCCATTAAATATTTGTTGATTTGGTTCAGTCTATGATTGCACTCTGGGTAAGCATTTGGCAATTTTCCCACAAGTTGTACTGTAACAGGTGTATAAAAAACTTTACTTTTTAACAGTGACACTGCCTTGTAATGACAAGTGGTTATCTCAGTATTTCTGATCAAGGATATCCCTACATGAGGAGTGTTGGGAAGCCTTTACCTACCTTCTCAGCATTTGAACGAATACATCGAATGAAGAATGGTTCAGCTTTACTCAATGTCTCCAACAATTTATTAAGGGAGGCCTGGGAAAAAAAGTCAATGTCTGTCATTTAGAAAAGTGGAAATCTAATTAAAGAATAATTCAAGAGATCATTTCAGATGTTAGGTTTAAATTTCCTCTTTAAAAAGCAAAAAAGGAGAGAAATGAGGGCAGGGAGGAGAAAGAGAGAGAGACAGCTGGTTACCTCGCACCACTCCCATCCCCTTCTTGGAACTCCACTTCAGTCACTAAGCATTGCTGTGGCCTCCTGACTTGATTACTGACTTCAGATCCCCATGCTAGTCTGAATCTAAGCCATGTGTATGAAACCTAAATGAGACCTATAATTCTGTTAGTGGGAAGGACAGAAAGAAGAGGATGACAATGAAAAGTGATGAAGGAAACATGATACTGGGTGGGGCAAGCCTGGAGAGCATGGGGATTAGTCAGAAAGAACTGGGTTAAAATCTATATGATCCTGAGCAAGTCACTTGACTTCTGTTTGCCTCAGTTTCCTCAGCCATAAAATGGGAATAACAACAGTACTACTCCTAGGGCTGTTGAGAGGATCAAGTGAGATATTTCTAAAGCACACGGCATGCTCCGGCATATAGGAGGTGCTATATAAATGCTTTATGATAAAAATGAGCAAGACATTTTTACTTAGAATACTTAAAAAGTCCTTTCACAGAAACTCTGTGTGTGTATTAATTTCATATGACTTTTAAAAATCCCTCTACAAATAATTGGTTTATTGCAGCAGTTAAAACTTTGAAATCTTTACATCAGGCAAGGATCCAGCTGATAACGACATCAATTTTCTATGCTGTCAAAAATAGAACAAATGCCTTTTACCTTTTGCTCAGCACCAAGCAACATAAAGGTAGATTCAGAACATGATTTAACTTGGTTTCTCTAATACAGAACCAATCCAAACATCTTTAGGGATACTGGCATCTCAGGTGGAAGAGGATGGAAATGTCTCAGAGTCACGGTTTAACCACTCTAATGTAGTTGCAGCGGTAATAATGCTGACATGGGCAACAAGCCTCTTCCACACATCTTTGAGAGCAAGCTTCTGGAATAAATGAAGAAGGATCTATTCACAGCCAACTAGGTTGCTAGGCACTCGGCCAAATGCAAGGTGACAATTATAAGAAGAAAGATGGTTCCTACCCTTAAGGAACTTACATTCTGCTGAGGGAAGATACCCCACAGACCTCTCTAGAGCTGGAAAGTTGGGGCCAGGAGGAGAGAGTTATACTGGAGGACAAAGCTGTAGGCAGTATGTCTTGGAGATGGCTGCCCAAGGGCAAGCTAGGCCAAAGATCAGGACTAGAGAACTTGAAGCCCAGGGTGGGAATCCAAGTTCCAGCCTGAGGCTGAAGAGGAGACTGAGATTGCTGATGCCTGATGTGAAGGCAGCAGGACTTGTGAAGCAGGGCTGCCCTTGTCATCCTTCTCAACAGGTACCATCAAATCAGCAGAGTGAGAGACAATCACACAAATACCCCCACTGCAAATGCTGCAAACAGCTGTTCTCCCTTTGACAGTCAATTGTAGGCTTGAGAACAACATTCCCGTAAAGCATTTCTCCAGCAAGTTCATGAAACAAGCCATTACCACATTACATGCTATCTGTCTCACTCATAAAAGAGCAACTTCTTTGTCAAATGCATTTAGCCTCACTTTTAAAAAAGTTTTTAGAGCAGCTTTCCTCTGAATGCTGGCATATCCTGGCTGGGTTTGAATTTTACTTTCAGTAGCTTTCACAAAAGCTAGAGAAATAGTAGCAAACAATTCTGTGCTGGCGGAGGTTGCCATGGAATGTGACACATGGAGATATCTTTTCATCTCTGAAACTCTGCAGAGAGCAGCCAGTGGAGCCTCGCCTTTAGAAAGCCCAAAAATACCACCTTCTTTAAAGATGTCCCTGTTTTTGAGGCTCAGCTGCAGCCTGCCTTTCACTGAGTCCAAGGGATGCATAACAGCTTAAGATTCTACCAAACGTATGGAACACAGAAAACTTCCCAGAGTCAAATTCATAACTTTTTCTTCCAAACAGAGGCTGTCTGGAGACAGATGTGGGTGAGTGTGGTAAGGCACTCCTGGAGGCTTTAGGCTGAATAATCAAAAGCATTTACTGAGCACCTACTATGTGCCACATACAGCAGAATCAAAGACACTTATGCTTTATGAAAGGGAAAAGAATGGAACGGAAAAATATTGTATAGTGCCTACTAGACATGCCAGGTACAGTGCAAAGTGCTTTAAATATGAACCTGTTTGATTATCAAAACAATTCTGTGGGGTACATGCTATTATTCTTTCCATTTTATAGTTGTGGAAACTGAGGCAAGCAGAGGTTAAATAACTTGCTCAGGGTCACACAGCTAGATGATTTCTGAGGCTGTATTTGAGCTCTGGTTGCCATGTAGAGGACAGATTGAAGAGAGAAGACCGGAGACAGACAGAACAATGAGAAAGGTAATAAAATAGTTCAGGGAAAGGCCTGATAAAGGCCTGAACTACGGTCTTAGTTAATGAAAAATGAGTATAAAGTCTTTAGAACTAATCTAGAGAGCTTTAAGAGCCCCCCTATTCTGGATGGTTTGGTTGTTCCTCTGCTGAAAAGTAGACAGCTAGAACACCTGCCCCTTTATGGAACCTCCCAGCTCTAGTGATCTATGATTGATCTGACTCTTCCAACAGATGAGTCACTTTTGTCGTGTGTGTCCTCTCCCAAGTTACAGTAGATATCACGGTGAAGATTCCCCAACACAAAAGCTAGACTCTTCCGTTCCATTACCCATTCGCCTCTCCTTTTCTACTTACTTGGAACTGGGCGCTGATGCTAGGCGGCTTTTTCTTTTTATGCAAATGAAGAAGGGATTTGGTAGTGCGGTCATGGAGGGTCATGCTGACAATGAGCTTCAGAGACTTGGAATCCAGCAAATTCTAAAACAGAAATAGAGAGACTGATGTGCACTCATCAACCCCTGGACACCTGAACAGAAATATGTCATCACTAAAATCGAAAAAGTGCACTATAACCAATGAAAGAGCACCATCTCATACAAGTCTGACCTCATTGCAATAAACATTAAGGACTATCTGAGTTCTTTGGTAAAGTCAGAATTTGGCCTTTAAGTCTGAGTATCACTAGAAGTTGGAAACTTGCAGTTGTATATTTGTTGTAATGAGATTTAACCTATATTCCATTCTGAATGGGGTCTTGACTTTGGAAGGCCTTTTAAAAATCCTCTGGGATTTGTATTGCAATCCTTTCTTCAGTCCAAAAGGTGAAATTATTTCCTTTCCCTTCAGATGGGTATTACTCAAAGTATGGTCTACAAATGCATCGGGGTTCTTGAGTTCTTTTAAAGGGGGTCCATGAGGTTAAACTATTTTCATAATAATATTAAGATATTTTAATCTCTAATATTGTAAATATCAGTAGATACAACCCACATACTCAAAAACCACTTAAAGAAAGAGCCCAATGAAAGGTAATTTAAATTTTTAAAGTGTAAAAGGGTTCTAAGACCAAAAAGTTTGAGAGTCTCTGCTTTAGATGATGCTTCTCCTATATCGATATTCTGCTACTCACTATATAATTATATAGTTTCTAGAATACAGTAGTCCATTCCAAGTAAAAGCAAAGCTTATTATCTTTATATTGATTTATCTCATTAAATCCTACTTCTGTAGCAGCCTGAATTACTCTAGTTAAATATTCTGTCCTACCAGTGATAATCTGTTCGGCTGGTTGGACCAGAAGTGTTAATAATATTCATGTTTTCTGCCTAACATAGCATTTGATGATTACAAAGTTATGTCATTTGACCCTGATGATATAACCAAAAGAAAAATATAGAGTTTTCATATGTAAACTTCTCTAAAAACTCTGTAATATTGTAACATTTTATCAGTCTCATTTTACAAATGAGGAAACCAAGGCCCAGAAGTTAAATGACTGTCCAAGGCTAGAAAACATGATCTGGTCACATTTATAGGGATTTCAAGTCAATACTTCAAGAATCTAAGACTTCATTAACGAAGGTATTTCCTCAATACAAGAAATGTAACAACCCTTCTTCTACTTAGCAGACTGGGCTCTTGGTACAACTTTTAGGGGTTTCATATCATTTTATATATGTAAACAACTAAAACAAGTGTGACAAAAGTGATTCTTACAAAAGCTAAAAAACACATATGTTTTCCCCCTTGTTCTGGTATTAGAAAAGGGAGTGGGCTAGAAAATTTCTAAGCCAAGAAAATAATTTACTATATTATGCAATATTGTTTTAAACATGTCCACCTGCTGAGATGCATTTTCACGACTTGCAAAATAATATATCTTTAAATGTGTTGAACAAGTTTACCTTTGGAATGATCTGCTTTTGTTTGATACCTTTACTTTTCCTGTTAAAATATTAAAAATGGTTTTTATGAAATTGAATGCACATGATTTCTATATTTGGGTTAGTTCAGCAAGCCATGCCTTGCAAGTTAGCTAAGTCAAGCTAAGAAGCCAGAGAGGAGGAGAACAAGTGCAACAACTTACTTTAGAAATTCTTTAAAAATCATATCGCGGGAGGAAGGTATGCATATGTAACTTAGCTAATCAAGCTATAATGCACACACTTTGGTGGTCACAGATAAATGATTACTTCTTGTTTTGAGAGCATAGCTACTAGCAAAGTCAAAGGGAATCTGGTCAGTGCTCATTCATATTGTTCAAGTGGAGGTTTCAATGACTAACCTAACGAAGTTTTCTAACCCATAAAAACCGTGGCCTGCTGAAGATATTGCTAAAGGATCACAAGATAATTCAGTAAACATTTATGAAATGTCTACTAGGTGCAGGGCAACACTGGTTAAAAGGACACAGAAAGAGCATCTGGCATAGGGGAGTACTGAGCAAGGTATGCTGTGATGAGGAGGTCAGAATAACATGCTTCAAGATAATATGAAGAGGCTGGAAGGGAAGGCAGAAGCGACTTCAAGTTCAGGATGATGCTTCTAGATCACAGCATCAATTAAGACTGATTATATTTTTCATTGTACTAGATGCCTCAGTAATATTTCTGGAGAAATCCTAACTAGTCTAAAGGTCTTTAGGTCTTCCTAAGCTATAGCATGGGGTTTGCTAGAAAATGAAGTTTTGACTTTTGTGTCTTTTGAAATTTTACTAGGGCAGGAGCTAACGTTTTCTTTCATCATCACATGAGTTTAAGGTAGAAATTAGCTTCCAAGAAGCTGAGAATTAGATTAAAATGAGGGCCACAAGTGGGAAAACATTACAAAATCCTTGGAACTATACAGATTTCCACATGTATTTTTGAGATGTTTCTTTGGGACCAACAATGAGAAACACAAAAAAGGAAGCTCCCTTTGCATGTGGAGATTTAGCTCTACACACATTCAAAATGGTTGTGGGTTTTTTTTGGGGGGGCGGGGGATGAAATGTGCAGAGCAAAAAAATAAAAATCTCTTGACATATGTATGTCACAATGGCAAATGGACATTTATTAAACTGAGAAAGGCCCCGTGATGAGCACTGGAAGCACAGAAATAAAAGTAACATAGTGCCTTCCCCCAGCAGTTTGCAATCTAACTAGGAATGAAATATGTAGGAATAACTCCAATCCAAGTTGGGAAAAGTCAAGCAAGACTCACTTGAGGGATTCCAGGAAGGTGGTGGGTTCTCCTCTCATTGAAGAGGATCAAGGTGGACATCAGGAAACAAAATCCTATTGAGCTGGGCCTCAGAGAACAAGAAGGACCTGTGCTGACCGAGGCCTGTACAGATTCATGGCATGTAATCTCAGTGAGGCCCTCGCTGGTATCTACTAACCTGGAATTACTCTGCCCTGTCTGTCTGTCTGTCCTACTCCCCATGGTCTTTGTTCCAAATCTTCTTTTGTCTTAGGTCGCACACAGCAGGCTTCCATCCTCTCACTCAGCAGAACAGCTCACCTCACATTCACAAGAAAAAGCTGAAGCCATCTTAACTCTCTCTCTTTCCCAATTCTATACATCACTCCCCATTTTCTCCTCCTTTATTCTAATCTGAGAAAAAGATGCCAATGCCAACCCCTCTGCTTGTGCCCTTGATCCCCATTCCCTTCATCTCTTTTGGCAGCTCACCCTTTCAATCCCTTTTCTCTCCCTAATCTCCTTATCTGCTGACACCTTCCCTACTTCTTAAAAACATTCCCAGATATCCTTCATCCATAACAAAAAACTTTTACTTGATCCTTGGATGAAAGTGGAAGGGATCCAGATTCCTTGCTTTTCACAACAGATTCCTAAAAAAAAAGCCAACCATACTCACTCAACAACTCTGCTTTCTTACTCCATCCCCTTATTTCTCAGTATCTTGCAACCAGGCTCCTGACTTCAGCCTTCCACTTTTTTTTCCAAAGTGATTCAGTCATTGAGTTGCTAAATGAGATGGCTTTTTCTCAGTATCTTTTTGACCTCTACTGCATTTAATGCTGCTAACCATCCTATCCCTTCTAGATTCTTTCTCTTCTCTGAGTTCTCACGACACTGTCCTCTCTTCGTCCCCAGTCTTCTATATGGCAGGACTTTGTTTCAGGACTTGCCTACATTAGGGTGACTTTATCAGGGTCTGCAAATTCAATGACCACCTCTCTGCAGCTGACTTCTCCTGAACTACCCCCCTCCCTTGCCCTCATATCATCAAGCGTATATTGGACAGCTTTATTGGATATCCTGGAGGCATCTCAAACTCATAATCTTTCACTCCCATCCCCCAACTTTTCTCTTTCTGTTGAGGACACCACAATCCTTCCAGTCATGCAACCTCAGAGTCATCTACTCTTCTTCCTTTCTTACTTCCTTAGAGCCAACTAACTGCTGACTTGAAAGTTCTGTCTCTACAATATCCGCCTGCTTTTCTTCACTCACAGGACCACTAACATAGATCAGCCTGGCTACCATCTCTCCTCTGGACTACAGAGTACAACAGCCTCCTCCTCATTGGGCTCCCTGTCTCCAGTCACTATCCTATCCAATCTACCTTTTATACAACTGCCAAACAAATATTCCTAAAAGACAGGTCTAATCATGTCACTGCCCTGCTGAAGAAGCTCTAGTCATTTCCTCTTGCTTCCATGGCAAAAGACAATCTTGTTTGTTGGACCTGTAAATCCTTCACAATCTGGCTCCAGTGCACCTTTGTAGGCACACTAGTCTCCTTCGTATACTCTAGGGTGCTGTGAAGCTGGCCCACCTGCCCTGTTCATAATATTCCCTTTCTTGTTTCTGTACTTTGTTGAGGCTCTTTCTCATGCTCAGAATATACTCCTTTTTCTCCATCTCATGGAATCCCTAGCTTCTTTCAAAGACCAGCCCAAGTGTTACATGCAACAAGGAACCATCCTAATCGCCCCTATTGCTACAGGCCTCCTTTCTGTCGCAAAATTACTTTGCATTTACACTTCATGCATCTTTTATACTGACTTTTCCACGTACACGTTGTAACAGAATGTAAATTCTATGGGGTCAGAGACTGCTTTTGTCTATTGATTTCCAGTGACTATCAAATAGCTGACACTTAATAAGATCTTGTTGAATGGCCCTACAAAAAGGAGAGGTGAGGGAGGGCAGGTCAAGATCTGGTCACTGTCAGTAGAAGAGACAGCAGGAAGGGGACAGAAGAGTTAAGGATTGTTTGGAGCCAGGATGACAGGCCTTAAACACCGTTGTCTGTTTCTTCACCTTTAGGAGACAGGGAATATCACTGAAGCTTGTCAGCAGGGCAACAAGAGGATCAGGAAAACAGGCTGGAAAATGACTCTGGTTGTAGTGTGAAGGATGAATGGGAGAGGAGAGTAACTAGAGCCAAGTTAGGAAGCTATTCTCATGGTGAAGGTTTTCAAGGCATCTTGTGGTCTAGGAAGTCAGTTAGCATTCTACAGCACATTCACTGCAGTCAAAGAAACCTTAGCAATAGTTAGGGTTAAACAAGAAACATTTCAGCAGCCACCACACTGACTAGAAAGGAATCTACTTGGGTCTGTTATTTTCTATCAGAGGCAATGCATTTTTGCAGATAACATCTGCTTCTGCACTGAAGGAATAGCATAGTTATTGTTGCACTTGCAAAGAAGTATTACCCAAAGCACCAGGAACTCACAGGAAGTGGGCCCGGGGCTGCTGCAGCCGACTGAGGGACTGAAGAAGCCTACGAGGGTCTTCACCCTGCCAGGGCAGTCCTTTTATAGTCTTGATGATTTGGTCATGCAAATCCCTAAGAGGTCCACAAGGAAAGGCAGAGAGAGGAAGATGTCCCAGATAGAGAAAACAAGGCGTTAAAATAGTAAGACCCATCACCATAGGAGTTGAAACAGGAAGTTCTATTACCCAATGTGCCCCAAAGTTAAAATTAGGGTGCTTTCTCAGGCTATGCGATCATAAACATGTACTTCAACAATGCTCAATTCATTATGGGGAGAGGTACTCTTCTTTGCTTTAAGATAAGGACAAGGAAAATTTTATTTATCCTGTCTGTACAGGAAAAGACTTGAGGGTAAGGGCAGCTAGAACATGATTTTGGCCTTTAAATACTTTAGCCTTACTTTGCTTGGTCTGAGAGGAAAAAATTATGACCAACAAGTTGAAGTTAAAGGCAGATGTTCACTTAACACAAGGAAGAACTTTCTAACAATTAGAGTTGTACAAAAGTGGAAGAACTTCTGGGGTCTTCCAAAAGAATCTGGGGGAATACTAGTTAAGGATATCAAGGAGAAGGAGCCACACCTCAGGAAGCTGTTGAACTAGATGATGTCTGATGTCCCTTCTAGCCAGGATTCTTGGAAGCAATTTTGCAAGGACTGAGTTACTACTCTACAGGTGAACTCTTTGCAACATGGTTTCTCATGGAAATCAGAATAACCATGAACAATTCATAGGAGCAAATTTATGACAGTGGACTTGTTTAAAAGTGCCTATATATGTATATATATGTATCTTTAATATGTTAAAGAGTGTTTTACTCGGGATCATGGGATTCAGGATTAGAAGGTGCCTTATTTGGGAAGATGTAAACTGTATTTTCTTTTTTTCTGATATCATACCAACCTCCTTAAAAGATTACAGAAAAGTTTGAGTTCAATGGCATTTTAACAATCTGTAAACTAATATATAGCAACCATATATGCAAAACAATCTCAAAGGAGCTTCCTTTCAAAAACTGTAACAGAAATTTTTCTATTAATTTCACTTATTCAGTAATTTTGGTTTGGCGTTTTTTAGTTGTCAAAATGCTATTTCCCCTCCAGATGTCCTACTAGGACATCTCCTGGTGGTGAACAGGTGACACTGGTTTCTCAAAAATTACACCAACAAGCACAAGCTCAGGCAGGTCCTATTCAACCTGAGGAGTGAGGATTTGGTAATGGATCATGTTTGTTGTCTGTTCAAGGTACAGCCTGGCTAAAATGAGAGGCTCATGAGAAGGTTTGCCAGAGGATGCTTATGGAGACTCTACAAGGAATCAGGAGTTAGGATTTATGTTGATAGAGGCAGGATCCATATTTTACTTACTTCTTTTGTAGTACTAAAGCAAGGAAAATGTTGTTTTGTCATCTGATTTTATTTTCAAAATCATAGTATTTAAAGGCCATTCTCTGAAACAGCTTGAGAAGATTCAAATTAAGTGCTTCAAAATATTACTTTAAGTTTGTTACTTTTGTTAGAGTTTTGGATTTGACCTCTAAGGTTCTTTTCAAAATATGTGATCAATATTTTTGGAAATGAAATAGTTGAAAGTACAACAGTCAAATTTCACTTCTTTGGGGTCAGATTATTTTAAATACATGTTTAAGCTCTTAAAAGTTAGCCTGGGATAAGGCCTAATAAGGACTTAATTCAATCCATGCACCATGCTAAGTACCTACCTTCTTACACTCCTTTTCCAGAGAGGCACAAACCAAAGATAACAGAAGTGTTAAGTTTCACTTCTAAGTATAAAATGCTATTATACTCCTGAGCTTCTCAGTGCAACAGCCACTTTCCAAAAGAAAACAAGATTTGCTTTTCCCCAACTCTTAAAAAAACCATCTTTTTTTGCCTTTTGCAGTGCCAAATCTGTCAAGGTCACCATGCCTCAGCCTCTAATATTTCACAGATCTGTAATCTGTAATCCATTTCATTTTCTTTGGAACAATTGGTATCACTTTTTTCCTGGCTTGAATTCTGCACTGAGCCTGTTCAGGAAGATTAGCTTTCCGTGAATGTGCCTCCCTGGTCTCTCCTTACAAAGCCTACTTACTTCTTGCTTTCATAAAAAGCAATGATGTCCTCAAAAGCGTTAATATCGAATTCCTCAGAGCAATCAAATGAGAAATCAAGCACTGAACGGCTGCAAAGGGAAAATTTATATCACCTAAATATGTTAGGAAAAGTTGATTCTGAACATGGAGAGCATCACCTGGGCTCTATCCTGCAATGAAACCTATATTTCACAACATACAGCTGTTAATGGTCAACTTTATTCTTTTAAGCACATGTATAGCTTTGGTAACCATCATGTCTCTCCTTTATTGGTGAACAGAATTTAAAACATGAGAAAGAGGCAAACAAACTAGGAAGGTATGAATGACTTCTGATTCGCACCACCAGCCAGAATACCAAGACAGATCCATTGAAATATATACAAAGAGAAAGTTCTATAAACACAGGGTGAAGCCATCAGATGTATCACTTGGTTACATTTTAATTTATTTTTCAACTTAAGAGTTATATGCCTAGTACCTTCAGGGAAGAAAGGAATTTGGTGATGTAATTTGGTGAATGGTCTGATTTTCCCTAGATACATGTGATGCACCATTGATGATGAAATGATGGTGAAAGGAGCATGTTTAGGAGTGACTGTCAGTTGTTGCTTCTGCCACTGAAAGAGCAAGCCTGAGAGGACAGAGTTGGGTGGCAATGGCTTGAGGTGGAGGGAATAGAGAAGGGTGGTACACAAGGCACAGTTTTTAATATAGCTCTCAATATATGTATACATTTTAACACCAAAAAATTCCATTCTGCATGACATCTTAGTATTTCTTTTGTGATACGTTAAGTTACCTATATTGTAGAGAAGGTGCAAGAACTCAGAGAGCACAGCAACTTATTTGCAGATACACAATCATGAAGGAAAACAAACTTTATCAAGAATTTTTTGTCTTTTCAATGCTGACTAATACAAATGAAGAAACATGATAAAATTTCAGAATCCCACAAATACTGTAACTTTATCTAGTTCTTAAATAGCAAGGATTTCCCTCCCCTGCCCCAACAACTATATTGCACTATGAAATTAAGATAAATTACTCTTTTCAGAGGTAAAGTTACATTCATATCTTCACGGGAAGTGAGTTGGGGGACAATTATCCAGCCTTGTTTAGGCTGCATCAAATGCCTTTCCCAGCTCTGCCATAGGACTTCAAAATACTTTGTGTATCTCAAACAAAAATCTGAAGATACTGAGAACCAGCAGAAGCAAATTAATTCAAGAGGCATCTATGCTCCTGATAATTTTAAAAGAATAAGAGGAATGTATCACTTTGCATGAACAAAAGGTCGCTTGGCAAACAAATATATACAAACAAAATTTGAAAAGAACCTACTGTAAACTGAGATTAAATGGATTTCAATAGATCAGACAACACAGTGATAGCCTTACTTCATCTCAGGTTAAAAAGCAGCCCAATTTCATTCACTGCCATATTTTTGTTGTTGCTAAATGAGAACTTCAGTTATTCTCCCATGTTACATAAATCCTCACTTACTATTTTTGGTTTTCATATGGCTACATTCAACTGTCTTGGATTTAGATAAATTAAAGGTTTCTCTTACCGATAAACTTTTTCTGATGGAGTATTGGTTTTCTGTAGCTCTCCTGGGGGAGTTCTGATTGGAGGGGATGCCACACCTGCTAGGAAAGAAAAGGAGTAGATACAATGGGAAAGGATTAACTAAGAATCAAAATAATACAAAGAGATTTTGAAATACTAAATGTACAATGTTTAATGGATCACAAATAAGAATTATTTCTTACTTCTCACAAGAGTTTCATATTCTTTCTTTCATTAACAAAACAAAATAACCCAATTGTGCACATTGACAAAACAGACACAAGTTAATCTTGGTGAACCTGAATTGAATATACTACATTCTCTAGAAACAGAACTTCAGACGAAAGATGAACTTTTATTTCCTTATTTAAGTGCATATAACTGGCAGTTTTAAATCTCAAAAGACTTATTAAACAGTCATTAATAAAATACACAAATATTGTAGCCAAATTTTTGTGTGAGTTCATCATTTCTTAACCTTTAGAGATTGCTGTGGAGGGTCAGGGATGTAGTTCTTGAGGAACTCATGTAACAACTTGAAAGAACTAAGCAGAAAAGAAAAAGCATGCTTGCTAATAAAAGAAAATTTTTGTTCACTAAAAAGGCCAAAAAGATTTAACATATAACTTGATGGAAAACACATATTGTTCAGTTTCATTCGGGGACATAAAACATTACTCAATCACTAAAAAATGTGAAAATAAACTTTATAATAAATTCTAGCAACAGGTGACATTTATTGTCCTTTCTAGTTACAAAATATTTTACTTATACTATCTTGACTAATCTTCAGAACAATCCAGTTAAGACTGGAAGTATTTTTATTTCCATATTACAGCTGGGGAAAGTTACTAATGATCTTTTAAATGCCAAATCCAATGGCCTTTTCTCAATCTTTAGCATTCTTGGCCTCTTGCATTGATTTGGGCTAACTGCTTCTTTTCTTTGATGACATTGCCTTCTCCTGCTCTTCCTACCTATCTGGGTGAGCCTTCTCAGTGTCTTTGGCTAAGTCTTCACCCAGCTCGGTCCAATCATCCTGGTGGTCCTCTTCTCCTTCTACACCATTCTGTTTGGTGAACTCATCTGCTCCCACACACTCAATTATCTCCATGACTCTCAGATCTATTTATCTAGAACTCTCTTGACCTTCAATCTCAAACCTCTAGCTTGAACTGGATGTCCTTTAGACAGCCCAAACTCAACATGTTCAATATGAAACTCATTATATTTTCACTCTCCCCCTTGCCTACCTTCCCTATGACTGCTAAAGGCACTGCCACCCCTCCAGTCACACAGGTTCAAAACCAAAAAAAAAAAGGAGTGTCATCCTTGACTCCTCACACTCACATAACTACACCCCTCCCACCCCCCATTCAGTCAGGTGTCAAGCCCTATTGATTCTACCTTTGCAATACTCTCATAGTTAAATAAACTCTAGTGGCTTCTCATCTCCAGGATCAAAGAGAAAATTCCCTGTTTGGCTTTTAAAGTCCTTTATAACCAGCCCCTTCTTACCTTTCCAGTCTTTTTATACCTTATTCCCCTACACGTACTTTGCAATCTGGTGACACTAGCCTCCTTATTGTTCCTCTCACAAGAGACTCCACCTCCTGACACTGGACATTTTCATTGGCTGTCCCCCAGGCCTGGTATTCTCTCTCTCCTCACCTCTGCTTCTTGGTTTCCTTCCAAATCTCAGTTAACACCCCACTACCTGCAGGAAGCCTTTCCCAAACCCCTTAATACTAGTGCCATCCCTCTGAGAATATTTCCAATTTATTTAGATTGAGAGCAAGGCCTATTTTTACCTTTCTTTGCATCCCTAGCACTTAGCACAGTACCTGGAACAAAGCAGGCACTTAATAAATGCTTGCTAACTTGACAAAACTGGCTGAATGGAGATTTGCTCTAAGCCAAGAAGCTGCCAGACTGCCCTAGTCCAGCCTGGAATTCAGGCCTTCTGAATGCCACCCCTCCCCCCCCACTTCTGATTCAATACCCTTTCCACTCTACCACACTGCCCCCCTGCCCCCTCTTGTTGGTGCTCCTCCTCTTTGGTCAGTTTGGACAGACTTCATTTCAAAGTCACAATGGAGAACTGTCTGCCTTTCATAGGAAATAATACTTAGAAGTCATCTGGTTAGCACTTTGACCTAGCCAGAAAGCATACCCCAGTACTGTACTGTAAATGTTGTCTTTGACTATTGTTTTTACTTCATTTAAATTGTATTAATGCCTTTTGATTTTATCACAGTAATTTCTCCATAACCACACTCCTGACCTTGCATTGAACACTTCCTTAAAAAAAACCCAAAATATTTAAGCAAAAGCAGTATGGTGACCATTTCTGTTCAATCCTACATATGTTAAATGAAGGATTTGAGCACTTAGTCAGACACCCTATAGCTTTTCTTTTCTTTATTCTGAAGTAGAACAAATAATAATTCATATGAATACAGTGCTTTAACTCTAAGAGGTAGATAATATAACTATTTCCATTTTGTAAATGGGGAAAAAAAGTCACATAAGTATTAAATGACTTGCCCAAGGTTGTCAGACACTAAGTGTCAGAGTCAAAACTCAAACTCAAGCTTAGCACCCTTGCCACTGAACTTTGCTGGGTAAGGCTTGGAAAGGAGGAACTACAAAGGCTAGGGAAATATAATACCAAGGGAAAAAAATTTCAGGCACAGTAAGCACTTCACTCTTCATTCTAACCCTGTTCTGTCTTAATTTGCCATCACACTTTCACTTCCTGTTCTAAACATTCTTAGCACTGACATGAGATTTAACATAAGCTGAAACCATAAAAAGGGGAGATTCCATTTACCCATCTCAGAAGTCTGGCAGGGCATTTATTACATGCAGAAGAAGTGCTGCCATCCCTAAGTGGGGACTTAGCTTAGGAAACCAAAATACTACAAGGGAACAAATGCTTGTTTCAGATATCCCCCATAAGAAGGCAGTTGCTGCAACCTGTTCTACAGATATAAAATCGCTTTTCCTAGGTGACCCTGAGCAGACACTGGGACTTTTGTGGTTTAGGCTGTGCTCTATACCTGATGCTCTCTCAGCCCTCTCAGCACGCAGTCGTCCTGCCTCCCGGAAAACGGCCATTGCTCGAATGGCTGCTCGGAGAATAGCCCAGCGGAATACAGCCACAGGATCCATCCCAATTAATTCCCGAATGTAATCACTCTCACTACTTCGAAGCAAAGCCACAATGTCAGGTCTCATGTAATCCATATTCTTCTCTCGGAAGTCCTAGGGAAATATGGTCAGAAAGTCATCGTTTTCTAAATGTATTTTCTAAATGCATTTCTGTCCTTAAGTCAGAATGAAAAGGAGTTCATAGGGATATAGATTCAGAGCAATTTAGGGGTCAGCCATCAAGCTCAGTTCCTCTAAAGTAATGATAAGCAACCAGGCTCAGAGAAAATAACTTGTTGAACCCAGGTGATAAAAAACAGAATTGGGACTTGAAGTGTCTTCCTTGGACTCCAAATCTGCACTACTCGAAGAAGATAATCTAAACCATTCTGGCATCAATAATGCTCTGTTAAGGTGGTAAGAACAGTGACCACACTCCCACATAGTCACTCACACAGCGTACATGGCTGTAAGAAAAATGGCTACTAGTTACAGTAAGAAGATGGCTAGATCACAGATTATCCAGACACTTAAAAGTATAGCCAGTCTCAGCAATGCAAGGAACCAAAACATTCCCAAAGGACTCTTGAGGGAAAATGCCTTCCATATCCAGAGAAAGAAGAAGTGTGGAATTGGCACGCAGACTGAAGCAGAATATTTTCTCTAGTGTTGTGTTTTGTTTTCCTCATGGTTTCTCCTATTCATTTTAATTCTTCTATGCAACACGACTAATGTGAAAATGTGTAGAACCCATATAAAATTGCATGCCGTCTCAGAGAGGGAAGGGGAGAAAATCTAAGTCTTATGGAAGTGATTGTAGAAAGCTGAAAACAAATAAATTAATCAATCAATTAATAAAATAATAAAAAAGAAAGAAAAAAAGGATAGCCAGGTCTTTATTCTGGCATTAAAATGAGGACAATTTGCGTTCAAGACCTGCCTCTGACAGACTGGCCACTGTCTCTCATAATATCACTTAATCTATCAGTGGTCCTGGCAGCTAATACTTTCCAAAGCAGAACAACTATTGATCTGGGCCACTGTGGAGTTTCCTCACTAATCTTTACTGGGCATTTCTCGATTAATGAAATCACACATGGAGACCTAAACAAACACATATTGCATACCTTTATCTGATATTTAACTTTCCCTGCAAAATGCTGGATGATAAATGCAGGCTCCATGACTGGGGTCCCAACAAAGAACCTGTTCTCTTCATGTTGTTGTTTGAACTTCGCCAGCAGAGTCTGGCTGGTGGCGTGTGGAAAACTATAATGAAAATTGAAATGCCAAGTTTGAGAAGAGTGAGCACAATGAAGGAAATGTGATCATAACTGGAAGTTTTGGTTCTTTCTGAGCTGGCCATAAATCTAATCGTAGTGATTAGGAAGGAAAAAGGCATGTGCTATATACACAGGGCAGCTGAGAAGTCATTAAATCACTTAAAAGGAACAAAAATTAATTTCTAGACAGTATATTCAAAGCAAAAGATTCATGGTATTCAATAGACAGAATACTATGGTGAGGGACTTTCAAAGATCTTTCACTAAAGAAACAAAGTAACCATGGGCCAAGGTAACTTCTTACTACTATGAAGCTCAAGGGCTGGTGGTGACTTCACAGGTCTAGCATAGATGAGGCATCACTAGAACAATAACAGATAGAGGAAGATCTAGCTTTCTGATGCATGTTCTTAGAGACAAGTTCTGGAAGTATTTCTAAAAGTGCTGAAATTGTGCCTGCAGCTAAGAACTTGTAAGGGATTTAGAGTCCACTCAAGCCAACTCACATCTGACCAAGCTCCCTGTCAAGGAGCTTGAGGGGAGGTCACCATCTCCTAAGGCATTCCTTTTTACTTGTGGATTGTCAAGGAGATTTTCCTTAACATCAAGCTGAAAATCTACCTCTGTCACTTCTACCTGTTGTCCCAAGTTCTGCCCTCTAAGGACAAACAGAACAAGGCCTATTCATGCTTCGTATGACAGTGCTTCAAATGCCTGGAGATAGCTATCAGGACTCCTTCCTGGTCTTTTCTTCTCTATTGTAAACATTCTTACCTTTTTCAATCAATCCTTCTATGTTATGTAGAACTGAATATAGCATTGCAGATGTGGCCTGACTAGGGCAGACAGAACTATTCCTTCTCTGTGAAAACTGTGCTTCCTTTAAGGCAGTCTAGGAAGACCCTGACTTTTTTTTTTCTGGCATGTTATATCCGGTATGTAACATTCTGTTATGTTACACTGTTGATAAAAATTATATTAAATTTGTAGCCCACTAAAATTCCCATGTTCTATACATATATTATGGCCTTTTCCTGTTTGGACATGAGTGAAGACTATCATGTGATGGCAAAAGACAAGTATAATTATGTATTAGGTAGCACCGAATGAGTAGACAGGCAACAATTCTAGAGACAAAAATCAGTTTCCTTTAACAAGCTATTATAGCCACCAAGGTAACCACGATTCCGATTCATGTAATACATGATATGGTGCAATAATTTCTATATGATTTGAAGCTTTTACTAAAGTGCTGACCTGGAAGGCTAATAGTTTCTTGAAAGCATCAAATTTGAAAGGAAGGCTGTGACTGTGGCTCAAACTCAGCTGGGTGAGAAGGGAATCATCACTAGGAGAAGACTTTTTCATGAAGACTGTACTAAAGTGTGGAAGATTTACAATCTACACTGGCTGAAGGAGAATGATAAAAATTTCTGAAATGCAGAGATTAACTAGAGGCATGCAGTTTTTAGGTTCACAAGTAATAAATACTCTTCGTGCTCCAATGCTCTCTTAAAGAGGAACTGTCACCTTAGCTCTAGAGCACAATCAATATAATTTATCCAGTCTGCTACATTTCTTGGTTATGTACTAGCCAATCTACTTCTCTATTTTTTTTTGTCTACTTATGACCAGCCAATCAACAAAAAATGTGAAGACGTACTTGCTTTCTTCATCCAGCAGATAGAAAAGGCCAGTGGGCTTCTTGCTGATCAAGTGAATACATCCTACATTATCTGTATAGTCAATGTTGTGCCAAGTGATTCCTTCACTCTGATACTCTTCCTGTAGAGTTAAAAAAAGGCTTATTAGCAAAAAATCTGAAATGCTACATGGGCTCCAGTATTTATTATGTTAATATGCAATTAAGAGGCAGTTAAACTTTATACAACCTAACAGAATGATTTCTACATATTTGCGTAAAGAGAACAAAAGGCAAAAAGAAATCAAACATTTAAGAGAGGCTACTTTTATTTGTGTCCAAAATAAACCTTTATAAAGGTTTTATCTGAGATAGTGAAAACTAGCTAACGTCTAAGTCATCTGTCCCCATTGGAGATTCAGTTACTTGCAAATCTGAGCTAACAAAAGACTCCTAAAATGATGTGTGCACCAAAAAAACACCTGATGATTTTCCCCAATAAAGCCAAACGGGATTTTACCAAATATTTCTCTGGGTTGAGATCACAACATGTCATAGCCCAGGGGTAATTCTGTGGTAAATGAGAATTTCAATCTCAATGCTTGGTCATAAAGTATCATCCCAGAGTTTTAACTCTTTCCCTCTTCTCCCAGAAACTAGATGGCCAAGAAAATTCAATTTCTTACCTGTTCTAGTTTGAAAATGTGTTGATTGAAGTAATACTGAAGTTGTTCATTTGCATAATTTATGCAGAATTGTTCAAAACTGTTTCTTTCAAAGTCTTCAAATCCAAAGATGTCCAGCACCCCAATAGACAAGCACTGACAGAGACAGAAAGATCTATTTTTAAACAGCAACTAATAAAACATTAAAGAAAACTAAGCCTCTGTCAGCTAATCAAGCCTCAGAGCCAAATTTTCTCTATCCCTGAATAAGCTAAGTAATGAACTTCACATCAAGTGAATATTTCAAAATTTCTGGGGCAATGGAGACATTTTGAGTGCTTTTAGCACTTACAGAGTGAGCTGAGCACTGAAAACAGTATCAGCATAAATTAATTCAGCACTTGAGCAAAGAAACAAAAATAATCAACAGGAAAGAACTCACTGCAACTGATTCTTCCATGTCCTTTTTATTGAGGAGAGCATGATTGATACGGAGAACAATCCAATCAAAGAGAGCACTATACAATGATTTTGCCATTGAGTCACGAGCTGTTATTGCCTGCGGACAGAAGTACAAGTTCATCAGTGACAGTCAAAAAAAGAAAAGTGGTTCCCTCCTGAAAACATATTGGCACGTGTATTAATGTTGTCTTCAGAAGTTTAAAAACAAAAGAAAAACAAAACAGGCATTAAGACAATTAAGATATCACCATGGGAAAAAGACAATGATTTTCTGTTATAAAACAATACGAATTAACATACTTTACAGATATCATGTTATAACACAATTATAATGTTATTATGGGGGGGGCAAAGAGCTATTGCATGTAGCTTTGTTATATTTTGGGGAATATAGTATGACCTATGTTTTTACCGTAGGACTTTTATTATTTTATTCTGAATGATAAGAATTTTTAAAGGGGAAGGCATCTTCGATATTGAGTCCAACCCTATAATCACAGAAGAGCATATTTTCAAGGACATTCTCACAAAAGACAAATGGCCTTACCTCACTGAGACTGTATGGAAGAATAAGTTTGTCATTGACTGTCACTGTTTTTCTTTTGGTCAGAACTTCCACTAAAATTTCCCGCTTTACCTGTATGGTGGAAAAAAGAAAAGAAAAGGTGAAGTCCTTCAAATCTTACTCTCCTTTTGACCACTTTAAGCCATACTCTGGCTCTGAAGGGAGAAAGCCTGGGGGCATAGGATGGCCAAAAGATGGTTCCCAGCTGCTGTGAGATGGACATGTTCGTTCCTGGCATAAGGAATCTGGTGATTGGCTACTATGTTGGATGCTTCCTGGTTCTGCCAAACAGTAATAACATCAACTTAACTTTCATGTGACAGTACAGTGCTGCACTGCTTTACAATGTTCCAAGTGCTTCTACAAACACTTACCTCATTCAATTAAATTCAAGGCTTTACTGAGAACCTACCCCATTTATATTCCAGTAGCGATATAAAATGATGATGATGAGGATACTAGCACTACCAATAGCATTTATAGGTTTCCAAAATGCTTTATTAATATCTCATTTTATTCTCAACAACAACCCTTGGAGATAGGTGCTTTATTATCTCCATTTTCCAGATGAGGAACCTGAAGCAGACAATGATTAAGTGATTTGCTTAGGATCACATGGCGACCAAGTGTCTGAGACTAGATTTGAACTCACATCTTTAGTGGTCTAAAAATACAAATGACTACAGTGCAAGACAGAATATTCTAGGTACCAAAAATGACATATAAATCAAGTGCTATGGAGGTTAGGAAGGAAATATGAAAGAAGGTTGGTTCAAAATAAAGGTATGATTCTAGTAAGAGATAGGTCAGATGGCATTACAAGCTAAGAAATCAGCCTGAGCAAAGGCAGGGGCTGTATGAATGTGTAGGGCATAGTATAACTTATCCACAGGAAAACAGAATGTTTTAGACAAAGATTCAGTTCTGTACTTTTCTAGAAGGCATCTACCAGCATAAACTGAATGGCTACATGCAGGCATAACCATCTTCCAATGTAAGATTTGCAGTACAACAGCAAGGACAAAAGAGAGAGATACCTTCAGAAGCTGGGAGAGCGTATCTAGTACCTCTGGGGGGCCCACTTCTAGACCTTCATCACGACCGGTAGCTCTCTTTTTATAGGTGACATTACCCAGGTATAAGATCGCTGAGAGAACTGAAAAAATCCTTGGATATAAAGAAGATAAATTCTTATTTCAAAAATTTTCATTCAAGCTTGAAGAAAAGGCTTCCAAATAGAACTATACATTAAAAACCCCAGTAACTTCTACTGAAATCACTACTGAGTGAATGCCAACTGGACGTGAGACAAATATAATTCAATGTTTTTCTTTACAATATGACTAGAAATAAGTTTACTGTTTGAATAACTCGCCACAATGACCATGAGGATCACTTAATATTAATAATCAGTATACAATAAAATGATAATATGATTCTCAAAAATATAATAAATAAAAGATATGGCATAGTAGAAAACTATAATCCCTGAGTCAGGAAGATGGAGGTTTCAGTCCTGCTTTGAAAACATGCAAGCTGCTGTCTGATCCCAGACAAGGTGCTTCATCTCTCCTTACCCAGGCAACTCTGCAGAGAGAGCAGCTGCAATCTGCATTGGTGGAGGTAATTTCCTCACCAATGAGCTACTGACATTAATGAAATTACAGCCTGGCAAACCACAGAGCACTGAGAATCCTTCCTGGACATCCATGATCTTATTTGATCTCTCAATAGCCTTGGGAAGTAAGCAATATAAAGATTATTCACTTTATGGATAAGGACGCGGAGCTTCACTGAGATTATGCTCTTTGTCCCTTGTTGCAGAGCCTGGGGCAGAGTGGAGTGGGGACTTGCAGGTGGGTCTTCTGACTGATGGCATTCAAAGCTGAGACTTTCTCAGTGACACCATTCGACCTCTCAGAACATTAGCGTAATAAAGCACAATTGGGGAGGTTGTAACAGTTTACTTGAGCTGCTTATACAAGCAGTCTGACTTACTGTTTCTTGGTTGCTGGAAGAAAGCCAACCATTTCCATGGCCTGTTTTAATCTTTCAAAGTCATGTTTCAGATCTTCTCCATCTTCGATCTTCAAGTTATGCTGTAAAATAAGGATATCCAGCTACTTGCCATCTGGGGAGCTGTAGGGCTGGCATATGAGAATAATTTCTGCTGGCACTAACAGTGTGACTATCCAAGCAACTGGGAATCAATGGGCTCCTTTATGCTACTTCCCTCCGTTCTCCTTGAAGCTTGTTTCAGAAGAGAAGAGGAAAAAGGCCTAGAAGCCTTTGACCTTCCAACAGCTCGTAAACAGCCACCCCAGAACAGAACAGAACAGAACAGAAATTACCTTGGCTGTCCCAGATTTAAGCTGTTTACCTGGTTGAGGTAGAAGTAGTCTTCAGGTTGTTTGAGCTTAAATTCTTTGCGCTCTTCCTCACTGACTCCAAGTAACAAATAATAGAACACATGGTAGTTTCTATGGATCAAAATTAGGAAAAATATTTTCATAATTAAAAAAAAACACCCCAATATTCTTTTGGACTTTTCATGTAAACCAACTATGAAAACGCTAGTTATACTTTAAAAACCTCCTTAGTGGGTGGAAAAAATACAAACTTAAAAAAAATGTGTTTTCAGAGATGAGTTTAGCAAGCATGATGTTTGGAAGTTTTTTTCTTTCCCACAAGTGCCTTGTCACTTTGGAAAACTTTCCTAATAAGGAGAGAGATAGTCTTAGCTCACTGAATCTATAACAGAATGTAGAAGATTTGCAAAGGGACCCATATGAAGACATTCTGCTGAATTCTCAACATTAGCCTTTTCCTCTCATAGATATTAGCAGATCATACACATATAAACTCTGTTCGTATATCACTTCGCGGTAATAGTCTTACCTTTCATCCTTTTCTTGAGAGACCAGGCGAGATTTTTCAAGCAGATATTTTTCAACAACAGCCCTATCATCAAAAAAGAAAAAAAAAAACCAACAACCAACTGATAAACATTTTCCACAGCAGAACAGGGTAACTGGTAACTATTGTAAAGAACTACAAATTAATCATTCAAATATGATGTCTTTTTCATACAATGTGATCTGAGTATGGGGAGTTTCTATCACTGACTGGCACATTTGCAACTTCTGATTTTATCGAGTTGCCAGGAGCTCCAGGAGTTAAAGTGATTTTCCCATCTTGATGAGCTAGTATATGTTAACAACGGGATTTAAACCCATGTCCTTCTGACTCCAAAGCTGGACCCCAATCCACAGGCTCATACTGCCTCTCCCACTGTGATTATAGGCCTTCATTTTACAAGTTCAAACCCACATAAGCCTTAAGTAAAATACGTAGGATTCCAAATTCTTTTTTAAGTTTAAAGACAATACCAGCACAGTAAAGTGAGAAAACTTAGAGATAATATTTTAATTGTTCTCCAGACATGTAGCCTACATCAGCTGCTAGATATAAAAAGATACTCCCTGGTAGCTAAAAGTAGAATTCCATGTTCAAAAGGGGCAGAGACCAACCACTCCTCAGCTATGATGTAGAACTACTCTGAGTGAAAAATCCTAAGATTCCTGGCAAAGAAGAGACTCAGTCTTTCAAATATGCAAAATCTGCACAAAGATGCAGCTTTCAACAATTGGTCTTAATTAGACATGGTAATAAAATACCCACAGTAACTACCAATTGATTTTTAACTCTTCTTGCATTGGGAATGCATTTTCATGGGGGCTTTAAAAAATTCCATTTTCTAAACAGGTGACAGGAATAAATTTATCACAGCAGACCACTGTGATTTTGATTCTGAGAAAACAATAAAGGATTCATTACTCATGACTGTCATTAATACAAGATATAATAACAGTAAAACATTACCAATCTAGTAGATTTTTGACTCATGGTTATCTCCCTAAAAGTGCAATCTAGTTATTTCATCTAGTAGAATTCTGAAAGATCAATGACAAGCACTTACTAAGCACCTATTCTATTGGCAGGCACTAGGGATAAAAAAGCCAAAAGTCCTTGTGCTCAAAGAGGGACTACGTACAAGGTATACAAAGCACATGGAAAGTAACCATAGGGGAGAAGCTCCAGCAGCTTAGAGGATGGGAAAGGTGGGGCTGTTGAGAAGGTGGTGGCAGGGATTCTGAAGTAGAGGTTAAAGAGGAAGTAGAGCAATTTAGGTGTGAGGAGCAACCAGTGGTAAGGCACAGAGATATTGCATATGAGGAATAGCAAAGAGGCCAGATTGGATCTTAAAGAGTGTGAAGAGAGGAAGATGGGAAAGGTAGGAAAGGCTAGGTTATGAAAAGCGTTAAATGACAAAGGATTTATATCTGATCCTGCAGATAAAAGGGAGTCACTGGATTTTAGTGAATAGAAGAGTGACAATTAGTGAATGTCTGCCATGCAAATCTAAAACAAATTTGTGCAGCAAATTTCCAAATTTACGGGGAAGTCCTCAAAGGAAAACTGGTGCTTTTTGTGGGATTTTATTTGGAATATTCTTGGCAGTTCCATAGTTAGTTTGGAGAATATTACTTTATACTACTCTTTTGCTCAGAACACTTTTTTTTACATTATTCTGACCATCATATTTCTTTCTTGTCTTTATGGCTAATCTTGGTAGCACCTAGGTCTCACCTTACTTAATTCCATTTTTTCAACACCTTTCTTAATTCACTTTCAATCTGGTGCTATTTCATTAAAGTTACTTATAATCAACAACGACCTCTTCTTGACTATGTCCTGTGACCTTTCCTCCACTCTTAACCCTTCTGATCTCTCCATTTTCATCACTTCTATTTTTGTGAGCACTTTGTTGCCTTTGATAATTCCTCTAGCCACTCTCCCTCCCCCCAAAATCAGAGGCTTGCCTTCTGCTTTTTTCCTTCTTTGTCATGGGTTCTTAATCTAGGCTCTATGAACTTTTTTTTTAAACAAAATAACTATTTCAATATACTTTGCTTTCTTTATAATAACAATTTCTATTTTACTTTATGTATTTAAAAACATTGTTTGGAGAAGGTTCACATAGGTTTCACCACATTGTCAAAGGATTCCATGACACAAAGAATGCCTGTTCTATGTTCAGCTCCCTCAGGCATTTAATCTTTTTTCTCATAGATTTCCAACCAAGAACTTCTAATTTCCTCCTCCACAGTTGCCTACGTGGCCCTCACACTACTAGAACATACCATCAACACCTAAACTGCTACCTGACAAACAGCCCTTTTAAAATTTCCCTTTTAAAATTCTGTCAACAAACCTCCACCTTCCTAGGTTGACAACTGGGAAATTTGAATTTGACTCCTTTCTTACCTTTATCCCCTATACTTCACCAGCAAGTTCAGCTATTCTTTCTTCAAATATGTTTCTTT
>CM053773.1:200108810-200218039 GCA_028658325.1 Potorous gilbertii
GTAAACAATTCAGCTTTAGAAAGTCTTTTATGATTTCTCTTTCCTGTTTACCTTTTCAAGCTTTTCTTGATTCTTCTGTTTGAAAGTTAAATTTTCTATATCGTTCTGGTCTTTTCAACATGAATACTTGAAAGTCCTCTATATATCACTGAATGACCTTTATTTCCTTAAAGTATTATACTCAGTTTTGCTGGGTAGGTGATTCTTGGTTTTAATCCCAGTTCCTTTGACTTCTGGAATATCCAAGCCCCTTCAATCCCTTAATGCTGAAGTTGCCAGATCCTGTATTATCCTGATTGTATTTCCACAATACCCGAATTGTTTCTTTCTAGCTGCTTACAGTATTTTCTCCTTTACCTTGGAACGCTGAAATTTGGCCACAATATTCCTAGGAGTTTCTCTTTTCAGGTCTCTTTCAAAAGGTGATCAGTGGATTCTTTCAATATTTATTTTGCCCTCCGGTTCCAGAATGTCAGGACAGTATTCCTTGATAATTTCATGGAAGATAATGTCTAGGCTCTTTTTTTGATTGTGGCTTTCAGGTAGTCTCATAACTTTTAAATTGTCTCTCTTGGATCTATTTTCCAAGTCAGTTGTTTTTCTAATGAGATATTTCATATGATCTTCTATTTTTTCCTCAAACTGTTGGTTTTATTTTCTAACTTCTTGGTTTATCTCACAGTCATTCATTTCCCTGAACTCAATTCTCTCTTTCAGAGCACTATTTTGTTCAGTGAGCTTTTGAATCTTCTCCTCCATTTGGCTAATTTTGCTTTTTAATGCCTTCTTCTCCTCACTGGCTTTTTGGACCTCTTTTTCCAATTGAGTTAGCCTCTCTTTAGAGGTGCTATTTTCCTCAGCATTTTTTTGTTTTTCCTTTAAGAAGCTGCTAACTCGCTTTTCAAGCTCTTCTATTGCTTAAACCCAATTTAAGTTCACTTTGGAGGCCCTCGAGGCAGGGGTCTTGACTTCCCGTGACAGTAAACCTTGTTCTTCCTCATCTGAAAGGATGGGAGGAGACACCTGGTCACCAAGAAAGTAACCTTCTATGGTCTTATTTTTTTCCCCTTTTTTGGGCATTTTCCCAGACAGTTACTTGACTTCTGAATCCTTTGTCAAGAGATTAGACTCAGCTGCTCGGTTCCCCTGGGCTTTGGGTAGGGGCAGGCTGTCACTCAGGCTTGGGGTTTAGATCAATTGCTCCCTACTGCCAGAGGCTTTAAGCTGAGCTGTCTGAACAATGGATCCAGGTTGCTTCTGGGCCTCAGTAGCTGCCTACAGTCTGCTGCTTCAGCATCTTCCATCGCCTGGGGCTATTGCTGGAGAAACCCCATTCCCTCTCACTCAGCTGGGAAAGCCCTCCCCCACTGAACTTTGGAGCTTTCTTTGTCACTTGTGGCTTGAGGTATCTGGGACGTTTCCTGCTAGAAACTCTGCCTGGAGGTCTGTTCAGGTCCTGTTCCTCCCAGTGCCACGAGGCCAGAGCTGTGCTCTGCTCTGCTTAGCATTCTGTGAGATAGACCTTTCCTGTCGACCTTCTGGGTTACCTTTTACTGGAAACCTCTTTTGCTGTGTTGTTCTGTGGCTTCTACTGCTCTAGACTTTGTTGAGAGTCATTTTTACAGGTATTTTGTGGGCTGTGGGGGCCCTAGAGTATATGCATCTTTCTATTCCGCCATCTTGGCTCTGCCCCCTAAAAACCTTATTCTGACAAAGGTGAAGAATCTCTTCCCTCTCTAACATGTCAAACACATGCAACAGTGGTGCCAAAGTACTGTTTTGGGTCTCTCTCACCCCAGTGATGGCAGAACAGTTCAATGTCTCGACTCAGATTCATACAAGTTGTGTGATCAAGGAAAAGCCACTTACTTTTCACAACTTCAGTTCTTCCTCTGTAACATTATGATAATACCTGTAGCACTGAACTCAGAAAAATGTGAGGACCAGATAGACCTGGGGCTTTAACTTTAAAACATCATATAAGTGCCAGTTATTTATTCCCTGAAAAAGGTAAAGTCCTTGATAAGACATGAATTCCTTGCTTAACTTTGTGTACCTGATGCACTATTAATGCCATACAGATAGAGGCTAAGCCAATTGGTTTTAAGTCTGTCCCTAATGTGGTGAGGCCTGCCTCCTCCTCTCCTTCCTTCCACCCCTGGAAGGGTCAAATGTCCAGGCTAGGAATGGCCAAATCAAAGGTCATGGAAATTGGCAGTATGATTGAGACTCTGCGAGTGGCCAATGAACTTCTAATGCAGCAGAGAGAGAGAGAGAGAGAGAGACTGCCAAGAGAAGACAAATTGTGTGGATGCACAGAATTAGTTCTTTCCAGGGATCCTGGGATCCCAGGGAAGCACACAAACTTAGAAATGGCATCAGATAAAAGGCAGGTGAAGTGAAAAGTTCCCTCCTAGACTTGGTGGGGGTATTCCTGGATATACCAAAAGCAGGAGTCAAAGAGGAGTAAAGAAAAAACTATGACATGAAAGAACTAACTAGGGCCTTACCCTTTTTGCTGGTTCTCTGAATTATGGACCAGTGTAAGCCTGGAAAAGGGGCTCTGACTACCAATTAACACAGAGCATTTTCCCTGTGTGTGTGGTGTGGCTGAGGAATGGACATTCTGGGTAGAAAGATAGAAAATTATGGTTGTCTGGCATATCCTTTTTAATAAAAATTTGCTGTTATTGAGTTAAAGCATGTTCTGTGTCTTGTTAGCTTGAATGATTACCCAGAAGCCGTGAGAGGGCCCTTACCTTTTTCATGGGGGGAAGGAGGAAGTGAATAAGCTTTATACAGAATTTACTATGTACCAGGCACTGCTAGGCCCCCAACAAATATTATTTCATTTGATCTTCACAACAATCATGGGAAGTAGATGCTGTTATTATCCCTGTTTTACAGTTGAGGAAACTGAGGCAGATCTCGGCTAAATGACTTGCCCAGAGTCATACACCTAGTAAATGTCTGAGGCTGGAGCTGAACTCAGGTCTTCCTGAGCCCAGGCCCAGTGCTCTACCTGCAACACCCAGCTGTAAGTGATACTTAGAAGCAGCTGGTGATGCAATAACAATATATTAGCTGCACATGTATTAGCAGGAGATGCAAATAATGTCTCTGCCTAGCCGCACTTTATCCATACAAACTGAAGGGATCTGTGCCGCTAAACTATATTCTGAAGATGATATCACTGATGTATAAAGTTAGAACTGGAAACCATTTAGTCCAACTCCTTATTTTACAGATGGAGACATGGAGGAGCAGGAAAAAAGAACCAATGGGATCAACAACCCCAATATTTATTTTCATACATGCCAAACTCCCCCTTGCTCTCCAGTAGAATGTTAAGTGCTTTAAGGGCAGAGAATCTATGATCCTAACCCTTTACTTTTATATGCCCAGATCCTAGCAGAGTTCCTTGCACACAGTCTGTGCTTAATACAAGGTTACTGCTGCCACAGTGACCTGTCCAAAGTCATGGAATGCATCAAAGGTAGAGGGGCTAAGCCTAAGGCATTCTAAATTCTAGCTCACTGCTTTTTCCACCATACTCACCAGCTCTTCCAATGAAATAAAGAAGACTGCTGTATTTTGTACAAACAGAAAATCCATTTTATGCCTTAAAAGTCTCAGCTTATTAATGAATTAGTTTCACTAATAAGGGTCTCTCCACTCCAGTACATTTTGTACTCAGCTATCAAAGTGATTCTCTTAAAGCAAAGCTCTAATCATGTTACTCTCCACTCTATCTCCATTCAATAAACTCAAGTGGCTTCCTATTACCTCCAGGATCTGATATAAAATATTCTTTAGCTCCTAAAATCCTTCATTCAAAAGATATTTATGGAAAGCTCCCTCTTCTCACCTCTTCATTTCATATCACTCAGATGCTTCCAGCCACTACCTTCTCCTTCACCTGTCTCACATAAAGTAGTAAAGGGGAAGGGAGGGAAGGGGATATGTTAGGACAGGATAGGATAGGACAGAAGGGGAGAGGAGAGAATTTCCTCTCCCCTCTGATTGTGGGGCTGGACAATGGAGGACTAAACATAACACAATGAGATAGTCCTTCTTGCCAAGACAAACCTCTCTATGTGTACAAGTGATTTCATTCCATCCAATTTCATCGAACAAATTGCTCCCTTCATCATCCCTCCTCTCTCACTTATTTTCAGTCTTTCCTTATTAGCTGCTGCCTTACTGACTATAAACACGTTCATATCTCCTCCATCCCTCCAAAACCCTCACTCAATCCTTCCATCCCCACTATTACTCCATATCTCTCCTGCCTACCATGAGGCTTTCAACCTCATCACTTCATCAAAACTGTTCTCTCCAAAGTTATCATGAAACTCTTCAATAGGCTTTTCTCAGTCTTCATCCTTCTTGACTTTTTGCAGCCTTTAATACTGTTCATCACCTTCTTTTCCTTAGTACTCTTCTCTCTAGGTTTTTGGGACACCACTTTCTCCTGGTTCTTCCCCTCCCTATCTGACCATTCCCTGTCAATCTCCTTTGCTAGATCTTCATTCAGGGCACGCCCACTAACTTTGGGTGTCCCACAGGGCTCTCTTTCATTCTCCCTCTGTACTACCTCACTTGATGATCTCAGCTCCTATGGATTCGATTATCATCTCTATGCTGACTTCCAAACTTGAATCTCCAACTGCCCAACAAAGATCTTGAAGAGGACGTCCAGTGAACATGTTAAATTTAACATGTCCAAAACTGAACTCACTCCCTCTATCCCCTCAGTTGCCGAGGCCCATTGATTTCACCTTTACAACATCTCTAGAATATACTCCCTTCTCTTTTCTGATACAATAACCTGCTGGCTGGTCTGTTTACCACAAATCTCTCCCACTCTAGCCCATCCTCCATTTAGGTTATCAAAATGATTTTCCTAAAATACAGGTCAGACCATGTCACCCTCATATCACCGAATTCCAAATATAAAATCCTCTGGTGGTCAAAGCTTTTTATGACCTAGTCTCCCCACTTTTCCAGTTGTCCAACACCTTACTCCCCACCACCTGCTTTTAGGTCCAGCTTTGGCCTCTTTGCTGTTTCTTCAATAAACAGCTCCATCTCTTGGCTCCAGGCATATTCTACAGTCCCTCTTGTCTGGAATACCCTTCTTCTTCATCTCCACCTAACTGGGTTTCCTAGTTTCCTTCAAGTCCCACTTAAAATACTACCTTCTATAAGAATTCCTGATCCTCCTTAATTCAAGTTCTTTTCCTCTGTTGATTATTTCCTATTCATGCGGTCTACAACTTGTTTGTATGTAGTTGTCTGCATGATGTATCCTCCATTAAATTGTCACCTGCTCCAGCTCAGCGACTGTCTTTTGTCTTTCCTTCTATCTTCAGTGCTTAGTGCAGGCCCTGGCACAGAAGAGATACTAAATAAATGCTTTTTTGTTGTAATTCAGTAGTGTCTGACTCTTTGTAATTCCATTTTGGGGGTTTTCTTGGCAAAGATACTACAGTAGTTTGCCATTCCCTCCTCTAGGTCATTTCACAGATGATGAAACTAAGGCAAATGGGGTGAAGTGCCTTGCTCAGGACCTTACAGTTACTAAGTGTGTGAGGTCAAATCTGAATTCAAGAAGATGAATCTTCTGATTCCAAGCCTAGTGCTCTATCCATTGCACCATCCAGCTGTCCAATAAATGTTTAGTGTCTGACTTAACTTGGCCTCCTTCTGCCTTTTAAGTTTTCTTATACTTTGTTCACCTCTACACTCTCTTCATTCTGAGAACACTGGCCTCCTGGATATCTAAGTACTGTCACTGGCTATTTCCCATCCCTGGAATTCTCATCTTCCTTATTTCCACCGCTTCTTTCTCTTGGCTTCCTTCAAATCTCATCTGAAATCTCTCCTTCTGTAAAAAATCTTTTCCATTCCTACTTAATCTTAGTGCCATCCCCCCAAGATAATCTCAATTTATTCTCTAAGTACAGTGCCTGGCACATAATAGGCATCTAATAAATGATGGATGACTTGACTTGTTGCCTAATGCAAAAAATAAAAACGAAAAACTAAACAACCCTGAAAATGGCAGATTTACAGTTAAACAACCATTGAGAAGAAAACTTAGGCTTGCCTGACTTATAGATACTAAGATGCTTTATTTTGCAATTATTCTCCTAAGAGATGTGTACGGCTTAAACCTGCCCCATAGCTCCAATGATCTCACATGTCTGGTATGCAGTCTCAGCACAGAACAACTTTTCAAAAGTCAATCTAAAAATATCTCATTTATATTTCTACATTTCAAGTTGTGGGAAATGTGCTTCATGCTTATATGGAGAGGGACTATTATCATTTATACTCATCACTGGAGTTTCAAGAAAGGCCCACATCAAATTTTATAACAAACAAATTTAAAGCACAAATAAAATAACATGGTGAAGACAAAGTGCCTTGAGTATCACGAGTGTTATGGAATGAAATGATGGAAGGAAGAGGTCTAAGGGATAATCTTACAAAGTATGTCAAACTGACTATAAAAAAAGGAAGATACTAAAAGCACTTCTCCCAGCCTATAAAATTGATAGATCCAACAAAATGTTAAATTAGAAAGATGCTTCTACTTTGATATTCATAATTAATTCTTAATTTCATTTTAATGGCAAGTGTAATAAATCACATCTTTTTCCTGGAAGTGACCTTAGACATCTTAGTTTAAATCCCTCATTTTAACAAGGAGAAAACTTAGGCCCCCAGGAAGAAAAATGACATCTCAAGTCACACAGAAGACTAATACTCCTTTGTTCTCCTGTGATGTCAGACAGTGGATAATTCTTGCCTCCTTTCACATTATCGAGAATCTGCCACTTAACTTTGCTACAACCTATCTTTTATATTTGTATAGATTTGAAAAGCTTTTTATGGTTAAGTCTGAGAGGCAGTGTGATACAGGAGATGGGGAATGAAGACCCTTGGAAGTCAGCAGATGGGTTCAAATCACAGTTTTGCTACTAATCCAGCTATGTAATCTTGGGCACCTTTCCATTCACTAGACATCGTTCATATGTAAAAGGAGATCAACCAGCATGGGTTCAGTAAGCTAGGAACTATGCTAGGAGCGGGAAATTCCAATGCAAAGAAATTAAACAATTCCTACTCTCAAGGACTTCTAAGAAGTGAATTCTACTCTAAACTAACAATACTCTCATCCTAAATCTCCTAATGAGGCTTCAACCTCATTTTTTTTTTTGTTGGGCAACTAGGTGGCTCAATGAATAGAATGCCAGGTGTGGAGTCAGGAAGACCTGAATTCAAATTTGACCTCAGACACTTTAGATACAACTGAAATAACTCAACAACAAAGTCTTCTAAAAAGGCCTGACGTAACAAACATTAAACCAACTCTACTTCACATCCATTTGATTGGCAAAGATGACAGAAAAGGTATATGAGAATGATGGAGGGCCTGCAATAAAAATGAGCACAATAGTGCACTACTGATAGTGTGGTGAATTCATCCAGTCATTCTGGAAAGCAATTTGAAAGGCCTTGTGCAGATGACTCTTAAGCTAACTTGACTTGTTTTCTTGAGTTGTACTATGTTTCAGAGGTTCTGGACCCATGGTAAAAAGGACACCAGGAATGAGCCAATGATGAAGCCCCTTTGAGCTGACCTAACAGTGATCCTTTGCAACTCTCAATACTAACTCAATTCTCAGTGCCCTTCTGCTACAGGACAGGCTCCAGTTAGTCTGTCCCATATTCCGCAAGAAATCAAGAAAGAGGAAAAGGACCCATATGTTCAAAAACATTTATAGCAGTTCTTTTTCAGAGGAAACTAGGAAGGTCTCTATGAACTGATGAAAAATGAAGTAAGCAGAATGAGGAAAAACAAGTTGTACTACAACATTACACAGTTTAACTGTGAAAGACTTTAGATTATCTATCAAAGAAATAATAAACCACCAGTCAAGAAGACAGAAGATGAAACATGCTACCCACCTCCTGTTAGAGGAGTGATAGATTTAAAATGTAGAATGAGACAGATATTTTTTTACATAGTCAACCTGGATATTTGTTTTGTCGGACTATGTATTTTTGTTTAGAGAGTTTTAATTTTTATTGTTCAACTGGGGAGAGTAAAATAAATGATAATTAAAATAAATTCAAAAAAGACTGAACTTATGATTTCATTGCTATGGGCTCCCAAATAAGGAAATTCTCTCCACCAATGCTGGTTAACCCCTTCTCTGCAACTTACACTCTTTGAGAAGTTCAAAGAGCAATTAGAGGCTGAATGACTTGCCCAGAGTTACACAAAGGTCTTGAAACCAGGTCTTCCTGACTCTGAGGCCAGCTCTCTAAGATGAGTTATGTTCCTTCAGGGCAAGACCTTTTTTTTTAAAGGGACTAAGACATCATAAATTCAAGTTATGACCACTATTATTCTTCAGCTGTTTCTAACACACCAAGTAAGCACTGATAATTATGAAGACAAAAGCAAAAAAACAACAACAAAACCCAAATAACAAAACAAAACAGAAATCTGGAAATTTGGCACAAGTCACAGATTACAGAATTTTAGAGCTAAACAGAGAATATCATGGCAAAGCCAGAAGCAATGTTAGGCTAAAGAGCATAAAACTTTAAAGACTGAAGTCACCTTTGACCACCTATTACAAGTCCTTTGACTTCGAGATCAAGACACTTAGGCCCAAAAGTTTACCCTTAAAAGTGACAAACAGGTGGGTTATAATTCAAATATATGGTGTCATTCACAAATCTTTCAGGTGAAAAAAAGTTGTCTAAAGACTCTGTAGTGGTTACATTTCAAGTTTTCAAGACATTTCACAGAATTAAACTCTTATAATGGAGAAAAGTTACACATATTTTAAGCTGCGTATTATTTAAATTACATTTGATCCACTGATGGATTACCATTTGTAGGGCATGATGACTTCTGCTTAGGTAGTAGTTCAACTAGAGGATTTCTAAATCACAGTAACATGGGAATTAGAAAAGACCTCAGATATGCAGTTCAACTTGTCCCTGAAGAAAAATTATCTCTGTAACACCTCCAACAAGTGCTTATTCAGCCTTTACTCAAAGATCTTCCATGAGGAAGAATTCACTAATTCTATTCCATTTAGGGATAAATTTAATAGTTAGAATTTTTTTTCCCTTTAATCAAAGCTAACTATATCACTTTGCAACTTCTATCCATGGCTCCTATTTCTGCCCCATGGGGCAAAGCAGAACAAGAGTTTCTCTTCCATAGCAGAGCCTTACAAATACTTAAAACAGCCATCATGTTCCTTTTGAGTTTTTTCTTCATAAAACTAAACATTCCCAGTTTTAAAAATCAATTCTCATATGGCATAAACTCAAAGCCCTTGATCATCCTGATCCCCCACCAACTTATCACTATCCTATCTAAAACGTAGTACCCACTTGTGGTCTGAATGGGTACATACAGGAAGGCCCCAGTCCTGGACACTATATCTTTCAACATGACTCAAAGGTGAACCAATGTTCTTGACAGCCTTATCATACCCTTGACTCATATTGGGCAGGCAGTGAATTGAGAACCCCAGATGTTTTTCAGTTGAGCTGCCATCTGGTCACATCTCTCCCATTTTCTACCTGTGAAGTTGATTTTCTGAAAACTCAAATGTAAGACTTAAAAGAATTACCTTGATTGCATTTCATCTTATTATATTTGGCCCAATGTAACAAGACTTTTTTGGACCCCAAATGTGATACCAGGGTGTGAGGGATTTCTGAAAGCTTTATGCCATCTGCCGATTTAATACGCATGCTAATGCGTGCCATCTATGCCTTCATCCAGGTCGTTGAAAGACCTGCTAAAGAGCAATGTTCCCAAACACCAGTCCTTGGAGATCTTCTTCCAAGCTGACGTCAAATCAGTAATGACCCAAGCACCGGTCACTTTTGAACCTACCCACTCGTACCATCACTGAGGCAGCGCCTCTCTTCTCCACAATAAGAACAGCAAACATTTTGAACGACCAGCTTATTAACCCCACGTCTCAACATTAGTCTGCTATGACCTCTATCTAATGGGGTCACACGAGATAGTTCTGATGACCTGTTACTTTTCTAGATGTTCAGTAATGATCCCTTTAATAATCTTTTTCAGTTTGTCAGGTAACAAAGTCAAGGTTGATTACACAAGAGTGTTCAGGCTTTATTCTGTTGCCATGTTTGAAACTGGGATATATGTTCTTCTCCTATATTGTGGTGCCTCTTCAGTCTCCCAGGTTCTTTTGAAGTTCACTAGCAGTGGCTCAGTCACACCTGACAGCTCTTTAAGTATGACAGGATATAGTTTATCTTGTTGACAATTCATCAAAGGCAACTAGGTGCTTTCTTACTACCTAATTTTGTTCTCTTTTTCAATCCAAACACCATTCTCTTTTGCAGAAAAAAACCTATAAGCAAAATAGGTATTGTCTTCTCATTCTTACTGGTTATCCATCATGCCACCCACCGAGTGCAGCACTAATCCTTTTCTGATCCCTTCTCCCTGAAGGTGGCTAAAAAATAGCCTTAACATTGTTTTTGTTTCTCTCACTAACTGCAACTCGCTCTAAGCTTTAAGGGCTGAACACTATTTGTAGCACTGTACCATAATTTTGTATTACCCATACGGCATCCTTGTTTTCATCATCTTTAATGACTTTCATCAGCTTTAAAAGTATCTCCTTTCTGATAATAGTAGTAATAATTAATTGTTAGCATTTAGACAGCACTTTAAATTTTACATAACTTACAAATATAGCATTTTATTCTCATAACAACTTCGGGAGGTAGATGCTATTATTACTCCATTTTTTTTTTTTACAGATGATGAAAATGAAGTAGAAAATGGTCAAGAGAATTGCCTGAAGTCATAGAGCTACTAAGTGTCTGATGATGAATATTGAACTCAGGCTTTCCTCCAGGCCTAGCACTCTAAGCACTAAGAGACTTAGCTGCCTTCTACCTTGAGATCTGATCCTATGATCTAAGTCAGTCTCTTTAGATGATTCTGTCTTTCCCTCCTGATCAGAATTCTCTCACATTTTCATAATGTCAATATGAAAATGAAAAGCATCTCCTACTGAATTTTAGACCAAGAGATTTTACCTATTCTATTATCCGAACCCTGTACTCAAACAATATGGGGTGCATGTCAGATGATGCTTGACTGTACTTCTTTTCTCTATATATTTTAAGATGGAGTGGTCATTTCTCCCAGTGATCAAGGACCTCTCTTCCTGACTCCCTACGCTGAGTTGGGCTGGACAATTGACTCCCTGGGACTTTTTCTGGATTTCCCCATCAGGACTTGGTATGGGGCATTTTGGAGATCTATTTGGAGGAGTTTTATGTAGGAGAGCTATACTACTGGTATCCTACCACTCTGCCATCATGCCAAGAGGCTCTGCCTCTTTCTCCACCTTTTGAAGGATGAAATTATTATTAAATAAAATCAAGAAATTTTTAACCGTGGTGTTTTTGGCATAGAGCACCAGAGGTATTCATTTAAGTGAAATCCCCTACCAATTACTATCATGTTTCCATACCATGTTTGTTTTCTGTTTCCCAAACTCCTCATCGATTTCCTTCTTCTATCCAGGTGTTTTGTGGTATAATCAAATATTATTGCTTCTATTTCTTGCCTCTTGCTCTCTCTTTTACTCTACCTAAGTGCCTTCCCACAACTGGATCCTGAATTTCCTTACTGGAATAAACTAATTAATCAACAAATATTTACTACACATCTACTACATGCTGGTCCACTGTGTGGGTGTTTTTCAATGGATCTATGATTTCACCAGATGTGTGCACTCCCTCCAAGGATGAAGATTGTAATTCATTCATGATGTCTATCCATAGTGTGTGACTCTTGTCAATGTTCTCTCTGAATTTCATTACAGGTGGACTACCCAATGTCCTGCAGGGGAAGGAGAGTGTCTTTCTTTAGGTTATTGAATATATTGAATAAGATTTTCTGGTTCCTTCCTAGCTGGCCACAAACATGCTCTTAAAAAACATCTTTAAAATACAAAACATTCATTTGATTTCATCATCAAGCTACCATTCTATATGTCTCCCTTTCACAGACAAATTCCTAGGGAAAAAATGTCTATATTTGTTGCCTCTACATTTTCATTTCCCAGGTTCCCTTTGTAATCTGTCTTCCAGCCTCGTTGCTAAACCAAAACTGTTAAACTCTAAGGTGGCCAATGATTTCTAAAATTTTTTGTTTAAAAATCTGTTTACCTTTTGCTTTTCTGGTACATTCACTTTCAAATACAAACCTCCTTATATCCCTCCCCCATTAACAAACTATCCCTTATAATAAAGATTTAAAAAGGAAAATAAGAGGGCTGTTCCACAAAATTAACTGGCACAATGAACTGTGTCATATATTCAATATTCCACAGATAGCTCTCCACTACTGAAAAGAAGGGAAGCATTTTCTCAACTCTTCTCCAGAGTCAAACTGTCATTATAATTACAGTGTTCAGTTTCATTTTATTGTTCTTTCCTGGATCTGCCATTCACTGCCTTCACTGATCATTAATACATGTAAGTTTTCCCATGCTTCTCTGAATCACTCAATTTTGCTTTTTTTTAAATGGTGTGGTAATGTAGCCATTCACTAATCAGTGGATACCCACTTAAATGTTGCTCTGTATAGTTTAGATTTGGCTAGTAGTGGGTTCTCTGGGTAAAAAAGATTTAAGGACGTTTTATACATTTTTAAAAGCTTAATTTCAAATGGCTTTCCAGGGTGATTGGTCAATGAGCTATTTAACTGCTAAACCAGTTATCTTTTTCTTAGTCCTCATCCATTCTGACCCTTCAGCATTTGACCTTGCTGCCTGCCCTGCCCCGCCCCCCCTCCCCCTCCAGCCCATGCTCTTCTTTCTAAGTATGTGGTACACTGCTCTCTCCTGATTTTCTTACCTGTTCCTTAGTCTTTTTTTCCTCCATCATTCTCCATGTCCCGCCCCCATGTATGGGCAGAAGCCAAGGCTCCATACCAGGACTTTCCTTTTACACTCTCTCTCTTGAGGATCTCACTGGCTCCCACGGATTCAACCATGATCTCCAAGCAAATGACTCTCAGATCTAAAATATCCAGCTTTGGTCTCTCTTCTAAACGCCCAAGTGGCATTCGCCAAGTTGCCTACCACGTACTTCCTACTAGATGTTCCATAGATATCTCAAACTTGGAATGTCAAAAACAGAATTTGTGCGCCTCAACTTCCCCCTCCCCTCCACCCCCAAACTTCTTTATTTCTGTTGGGAGTACCACTAACTTTCCAGTCACTCAGGTTTCAAACCTTAGTCGACTTTTCCCTCTTCCTTATCAGACCAAATACAGTTGCTAAGTTCCATCAACTCTACCACCACATTTCTCAGACCCCCCCCTTCCTCTTCATTTCACATGGCCATCACCCCAGTTCAGGCCCTCATGACCTTTTGCCCCCACCACTGCAATCGTTTCCTAGTCTCTAATCTCTCTCCTCTCCAGATCATCCTTCCTACAGAAGCCAGAGATATTTTTGAACTACAAGTCCATATCACTCTTGGGCTTGAGAGACTTCAGGGACTTCATTTCCCTCTAAGACAAAATACAAATTCACCCACTGGTTACTGAAAACCCCTGGTAATCTGGCAATAGCCAGCCTTCTTAGGATCACCACACACTGGTTTCCTTTTGGTACTCTGCATTACACCCAAGCTGGTCTGTTTACTCTGTATGCCTGACATTCCATTTCCTACCTTCACGCAATCCAACGAATGGAATCCATACTCTTCTCATCATAAACTTCTGCAATCCCTCGTTTTACTTCAAATGTCACCTCTCAGCCTGATCCCATTTGTTACAGTGTTCTCTGACAGAAGTTACTTGGCATGTTATCTGTATATACTTATCTGTGTATCTGTTATTTTGGCTCAATAGAATATAAACTTGTTAACGACGGAGAGTGCTTTGTTTTTGATTTTTCACACAAATGCTTGGGACAGTAGGAGCACTTAATGATTGAAAGGATCTTGTGTAACTTGTATAAATGCACAAGAAATACCTCATTAAAAGAGAATCTTTAAAAGGCAGCACTGCACTCTACTGAATTAAATGCTTTTTAAAAAATCAAAAAATATTTAAAATTCATCATTTTTGTAACTTTGGAAATAAAGCATCCCTCTTTTGATAGCTGCTCCCCTAAAGTTGTAGCTTTCTCCTTGGAGCGTAAGCTTCTTGAAGGCAAGGGTTGCTTTAGCTTCCTCTCATCTGCTCTCCTTGCTCTCTGAATTACATGCACCTAAGTGTTTAGTAAATACTTTGTCATTTCCTGATTCAATAATTCACTCACTTTTGCTTACTATGTGCCGGATCCGAGGCTAAACTCTGGGGTACAAAGAAAACTTGAAAATGATCCCAGCCCTCAAAGAGCTTACGGATTTGTTGAGTCAATGGTGACTACGATGGGATCCCCCTCATCGGGCTACACGGCACAATGCTGACAAAAGCCTCCCTAGCCCTTCTGATGAGTGCATCCAGGCTGCTCTGGGAAAGAGTCTGTGTGTGTCTATCAAACTAGACTTTTGATTTCAGGAGAGTTCTTCTATGAAAGGAGTTTACTTGACTCAAAGTAAATTCGTAACTAATAGTCACAAAGTTACTTGCCTTGGTCACTGAAAGGAATTTCCTCAGGATCAACCAACAGAACATGAATCCAGCTCTTTCTGACTCTGTGGCAAACTCTCTTTCCACTACACTTTGCTCTGTACGTATGTATGTATGTATGCATGTGCATTCTCATAAAAATTATATACAAATACAATTTCTTAACATGTAACTCATCTAAAGCTGAACTCTTCATTTTTTCTCCCAAACCCTCTCCTCTTCCCAATTTCCCTATGGGTGTTGAAGGTACCCCCAGTCTCCAGTCACAAAGATTGGAAACCTAGGTATTATCCTTGATTCCTCACTGTCTCACCCTCCCCTGCTCTCCTGCACCTCCCGCCACGAGTCATGACAAGTCCCGTCAATTATACCTCTGTCACTCTTCTCATATATGCCTCCTTCTCTCTCTTGGTACTAGTGGTCCTCATTACCTCATTCCTGAATTACTACAAGGCTGGTGATTAGTTCCCCCAATCCCCACCTCAAGTTTCCCCCACTTCCCCGACTAGTTAATCTCTCTGCTACCTAAGTGATCTTTTAAGGCTTCTCATAACTTGGTCCCTTCCCATTTTTTCAGTCTTCTTACACTTTAGGCACCTTCACATACTCTAAAATCCAGCAACAATGACCTCCTTGCTGTACATTGCACCAGACCCTCATCTGACTCCAGGCATTTCCATTTGCTCTTTCTCCTGCCTGGAATGAACTACCTCCTCACCTCTGCCTCTGGTTGAAGTCTCAACTAAAATCCTACCTTCTGTAAGGAGTTTTTCCTTGATCCCCTTCGTTAATGTTAGGGCCTTCCCTATCAAATATCATCTGCAATTCATCTTGTATATTTGTTGGTAAATAGTTGTTTTGCATATTTTCTCTCCCATTATAATAGAAACTCCTATCCAAGGGGAGGGGGTGGGGAGGATATTTTTGCATCCTCAATTGTTTAGCCCAGTGACACACAGTCTGCTCCTAATAAATTTGTGTTAACTTCCAGACTCCCCCTCCCCCAACTTCCTTTTGGATACATTATCCCTTTCTGGAGCCATATTCCTGTCCAGGAGCTCACAGTTAGAGGTCCTCTTGCTGAGCCAGATCCAGACATCTTCCTGCCACGACACCCTGCCACTTGATGCTGCTTCTTGGACTTAGAAATGTTTCTGCTTGGGGGTGGGGGTGGGGAGGTCCAAAACTCTCCAGATTAGTGAGAAGTACATACATTTAGCCTGTTCCATACTTAAGCTACGACCTGGCCACCTCCAGAACTTACCCCCTTCTACACTTTCTACCTCTTGTTCTATATCACAGTAATTAAATCAACACTATGCTATGACTCTACTCACCAACCCTGTGACTTTCCAGACCAAACACCCCTCCTTCCCCATACCCTCCTACATGCTTTTTCTTCCCCTATTAGGATGTCAGTTCCTTAAAGGGAGAGACTTTCTTCCTTTTTGTATTTATGTACCCAGCATTTAACAGTGATTGGTACTCAGTAAGCACATAATAAATGTTTTGAAAAATTCATTCATTCCTTCTCCTATCCATCCCACTAAATCACAATAGTATCTATTTGGTCAAATGTGCCCCATTAAGATATTTAGTGCATTTTATTACTTATGCTTTGTGCATTTAATGTCATGAGTTTTATTCCTTTTCTGGATTTTGTCTCCTATGAATTTTTGGCTGTCTCTGACAGTCATTTTATATTTTAGCGCTCTTTGTGGTATTGAGCTTATAAGCAATTTTTTTTCCTTCCCTTTCCTTTTTAGTTTCAAGCTCTTTTGATTAGATTTGTAGGAGTACAGACTAATATATTCTTACTACCTCTTGTCTGGTACAATTAATACCTGACTAGGACTTTGTCATTTACCAGAAATTTGAATTCAATTCTCAAACACCACTTAAATGATGAAATAACAGCAGAAAAGATGAAAATACCACCTATGCCCTCAAAGATCTGGTTTTTGCCCAAGGTTCCATAATCTTAACACTTCCTAGGGTTTTGCTAGCAGTATCATTTGTACCCAGGTGAATCATAAGAAGTTGGTAGAAGTTAACTGGTTTGACAGGTCTTGGGAGATTTGTTATCATGTCTTGGATACACATTCCAGGAAGACAACAGATCATTTCTATTATTATTAAGTAGACAACATATGCCTCAATCCCTCTCAGCAGGGACTTACCAACTCTTACCATATGACTCGTCTTCCTCTGACTCTGCCTGCCTAATCTCTCTCCAGAGTCCAGATACCTCATCCTTCCGTGCAGAATAAATGGCTCCTTGCTCTTTGGTGTCATTATAGCAATCCCTTGATTCACCAACAGAATTGCTTCTCAGCTTTACTCAATGGTAGCTTTTATGAAACCAAAGACTTTGTTATATGTCTAGATAGAATAAGCTTCACAAGCATACAGATCTTCGAAAACAAAAGACAACAACCAACCAACCAGATAGAATAAATGGTACCCTTTGTTGCAAAGATGACAGCAATAATCAATACAGCTTTAACAGTTCCACAGTCTTGATTTACTTTTGCTCATAATTCTTTAAAAATCTGTGTTTTCACAGAAAATATTTCAGGGGGCAAAAAACCAATATTTTTATAGGGAGAGGAGGAGAAAAGGAAGGAAGATGAGCAGAAGCACTGAAAACATGGTATAACAGGGTTTGAACCTTAATGTATGAAGATCTGGCTTTGGAACCTATCATATACCTAGGATAAATCACATTGACTGCAGTATCTTAACCCTCTAAGTCTCAGTTTTCTTATATGTAGAGTGAGCAAAATAGTTGTACTCTCAACCTTACAAGGCTGCTATGAGTAAAGTGCTATAAAAAACATGAGCTAGTCCTATTTAAACGTATTTTTATAATTGTGCAGCAACATATCACTTACATAGATATTTTCAGATTTGAAACAACATTCTCTAGGGTATACAGCTGTGTGAAAGGGAGTGAGAATGGGGGTGGGGATGGAAAACAGCATTAGATGGGTAAAAGTTACTAACAAGCATTCATAATGTAGATACCTCTGAGAGCTTAACTAAAATTGGAATGCTAATTCCACTTTCTGGCACAGAATTTATTTTTTTTTCAGGCTTGTTTGGAAAGTCTACTAAAGTAACTTTCTACTTGAAATAGACTGCTGCTAACGCCCACTAAGTATATCTAAGTATATTACGTGTGACTGGTAATGTGGTGAATGGAAATGAGATGAGGTATCATTAAACCTATGCCAAGAGCTTCAACTCAGGCCACAAGCACAGCTGCTCTATAAGAAAGAGGGGGAAGAATTGGCAACCAAAAGGTCTCTTTCCTTCTCTCCTTCCCACTTTGAGTTCATTGCTAGGACTATGGATGGAAGCAAGAGAAAGTTATGACAATTTATTGAAGACTAAATGTCTTCAATGTCACAGTCAAGTATTGCAAAATGCAGTTTATCACAACAAAGTTTATTAGTATGATCAGGTTTTCACTTTAAGATAGCATTTTTTGAAATGTTACTCATTCATTGATTCAACTAGCAACCATTTATTAAGCTACCTGCTATGTTCAATGGCCTTGGAGAAAATACAAAGACCCTTCCTTTACACATTTCAAGATTGTTTCATCTAGAAATTCAACCTTACCTGCATCCTACCAGAGCAGAGGACAATGGGAGTATCACCTTCCTCATTCTAGACGTTATAAAGTTGTAGATGCAGCCTAATATTAGCTTTTATTGGCATCCATCGGCTCATAAAGCCAACTAAAGTTGCTGGGTCTTCTTTAAATGAAATGGGATTAAGTTAGGGCTTCTATGTTCTATAAACATAAAATGATTTTTTGAAACCAAGTACAAACCTTTATAGCTAGTTCTATTAAATTTCATCTTGTGAGTTTAGATTTCAGATAGTTGAGGTCAAGTTTGGGGAGCTGGCTTTGGTTTAACAGTTGAGTCATCCAAAAAATAAATTCCTGAGAGAACCTCTAAACTAAGATTGTGTAAACTAGTTAACCAAGACTGAATTCTGCTAGGAAAAAAAGCAGCCTTTGTAGTTTTCTCATCTATATTACACAATAAACAAAATAAATGACCTACATGTTCTCAAAAGTCTTGACTATATGAATGATTCTATAATTCTAATGTCATTACTGTCCTTTCCCTCTAAGGATACATTTACCCTCAAAAATGGATATGAAAAAGTGGCTTTTGGGTAATGCAAACACCTAGCATATTCTAAAAAGGCCAGTAGTTATTCACTTAGTTTTCTAATATAAAACTTCACAAGGGAGTTTGGCAGCTTGATATAATAGAAAAAACTTTAGATTGGGAGCCAGGAGACCTGTATTCTAGAATGTAGGGCTATGATGAAGCCACTTCTCACCTCCAGACATCACTCTATTCATCTGAAAAATAAGCAGGATGGATGAACTAGATTATTTCAGTAGCTGTAAAAGTCTATCATTCTAAGTCTGTGTAGCTTTTAATCTACTTCAAAACTGCACAGAGATATTTTTAATCCTTAAAAAATACTATAATTTCACCCTTCTTTTGAAAGTGATTTCCTCCAAAATATGATTATTTTTCATTGACTAAAAAAAGTCCTAAATCATTTGTCACAAATTACAAGACTATGTTTATGTGGAATAAGCCAGAAACAGTAATTGACTTTCATGCTAGCCACCAAACAGGGAGTTTTCTGACCAAAAATACTTCCTTACTTGAGAGACTAAGTTCATCCTAAAATTTCAGCTCTAACTTATCTGCTGGCTGAAAGGTAGAAGGGGGACAATTGTTTCAAACAATTTTCCACACCAAGTACTGTCAACATTAAGCATGAGGGCTATTTACTACTCTATTTTAGGATACTGCAATTCTTTGAGGGGAAAAAATATTTCAGATGACTAGGCTGTAGGGAACTTTTCTTTGACATTCTCAATATCCTCAACCTCACCTTTTCTTTTCAACACATATATTTTAGGGAACTGATTAAATATTGTATTATAACTGGGTTTTTTGGTATATATTTTCAACTAGACTGTAAGAGTCTTATTTTAAGTTCATCAGTGGCAGGGACCACCTCCTTCAGTTTATTTGTATGTCTTCATAATAAATCATAAACAGTTAACACACATTTAATACGACCTTTGTGAGTACAAAGACAAAAAAAACCAAATCCAAACCACTGGGCCTTTAAGGAGCATTCTAATGAGGAAGACAACAGTAGGTAATCATTTCTATATAAGAGGTGTGAGAGACAGAGGGAGAGAGAGAGAGAGAGAGAGAGTGTGTGTGTGTGTACACACACATGTATATATACGAGAAGACGGAAGGTAATCTGGGAGGTTGAGGGAGAAGAGAGGAATGGACCAAGAAAGGCTTCCTGCAGAAAAGATGAGATCTGAAGGAAGCCAGAGAAGATAAGAAGTGCAAGTGAGGAGCACAGAAGACAGTCAGTACAAAAGTTCAAAGATTGGACATGGCATGTCTTATCTATAGAATAGCAAGCAGGCCCATGTCATTGGATTACAGTGAGTGGAGGAGGAATAAATCGTAAGAAGGCTAGAAAAATAGGAAAGGACCAGAAGGGTTTTAAATACCAAGAGGACTTTATGTTTGGTTTTACAGGTAACAGGAAGACAGTGGAGTTTGTTGAGTAGGGGAGAGAGGGGGGAGACATAGTTAGATATGTGCTTGACGAAAGTAATTTTGGCAGTTGAGCAGAGGGGACATACTATAATGGAGGGAGACAACAGGCAGGGACGGCAATCAGAAGGTTAGTACAATAATCCAGGTGAGAGGTGATGAGGGTCAGAATATGGTTGGCTGCTGTGTGAGTGGAGATGTGGGGACATAAATGAGAGTACATAGTATTGGAAAGGCAGAAAAGACAAGATCTGACCACTGGTTTGAACTAGCTGGAGTGAGTGAGAGTGAATGAGTAATTAAGGATGACAATAGTGTTTGGAGCCTGGGAGGGCAATTTACCCTCAAACAATAATGGGGAAGGTAAGAAGAAGGGAAGATTTTTGAGGAAAGATTATGAATTCTATGTTCAGCTTGAGGCATTTATGGGATATCTAGTCCAAGATGTTGCTAGTAATGTAAGACAGAAGCTAAGGAGAAAGGCTAGGGTTGGTTACATATTATCTGTGAATCATCTGCAGAAAAATGATAATTAAGGCCCTGTGAGCTGAACAAGATAGTATAGAGTGAAAAGAGAAAGAAGCCCCACAACAGAGCCTAAGCAGGGCACCCACAGTTAGCTGGCATGACAAGGATGAAGAACCAGCAAAGCAGATTTAGAAGAAACAGTTGGACAGACAGAACTGGAAGACAATGGTGTCCTGAAAACTTAAACGAGTATCCCTGAGGCATGTGTGATCAACAGAATCAAAGGTTGCAGAGAAGTCAAGAGAGATGAGGATTGAGAAAAGGTCATTAGATAGGGCAATTAAGAGATCACTGGTAACTGGAGAGGCAGTTTCAGTTAAGTGATGAGATCTGAAGCCAAAATGCAAAGGGTTTAGAAGTGAATGAGAGAAGTGAAACTATCTAGTGTACATAGCTTTCTTGAGAAGTTTAGACAAGAAAGGGAGAAATATGGGAACAGTGAGTTGGGATAGTTGGAGTAAGTGAGATTATTTGTAAGGATAAAGAAATATGGGTATGTTTGTAGTCAGCAGCAAAGGGACCAATGAATAGGGGGAGAATGAAGATTAGGAGAGAACTGAGATGTTGGTGGGCAAACTGTTTGTCTGAGATGAGTGTAGGAAGAGGAGGCATCTGAGTGATGTGAGGTAAGAAGACGAGATGAAGAAGCTACTACATGAATGGACTTAATTTCTTGAAGTGACTTTTAATAAACATGCTGAATCAACACAATGCATTACTGTCAAGGCAGGGCAGGGTTACTATATGAAGACTATACTATACTATACTAGATTCAGGACTATCAATATGGAGTCTCTCAAAAGCAGGTGGTTAAAGCCTGATTTCCCCTCTCCTCTCTTTGAAGAATGTCACTGAGGTAGACTGGGCTAATCTCTTGGCGGAGATTTTAGTTGAGGTCATAGATATACAAAATTAGAAGAAGAACAATAACTGAACAAGAATCTCCTCTATGACATCTCAAAGCAGTGCGCATTTAACCTTTCCCATCTTTTCAACGAGAGCTTCTTACTACATCCTGATGTGATTCATTCCAATTTTGGGTAGTTTTACATTACTGCCTTTTCTTACATCAAACAAACTTTTCTCTCTGTAACTCCCCCCAATTTCTGCTAGTTTTGTCCTTTGATGTCAAGTAGAACTGAGACAGCCCTTCAAATACTTGAAAATAGCTACGATGCACCCCTTTTCCTCCCCCACCCCCAGTTTTTACTTCTCCAAGCTAAATATCTCCACTTCCTTCAACTGATCTTTATATAGCATCATCTCAGGGCCTATTCCAGTTACTTTTTCTTTGGATTCTCTCTAGATGGATTTAACTTCCATCTAGATCTATTTAACATAGCATCCATTTTGGCAACCCAAACTGAACATAATATTGTGAATATAGTCTGACTATGGCACACTTTGCTTTTTAATCCTGGAGGTTATGCCTCCAGCCTAAAAGTACACTTTTAGGGTTGCCATCTATATTTGTTGACCCATATCCCAATGGTAATTCACAAAAAAAACCCACAGATCTCATTCAAACAAATCAGGGCTCAGTTCTACTATACCATACATCTCATACTTGTAAAACTGATTTCTTGAACTTAAAGGTAAGACTTTATATTTAATCTCTATTAAATTTCATTTTATTAGATAGCTCAATGTTTCACACTATCAAAGGTATTTTTTGAAGATGTCACCTCCCAGTTTTGTATCATCTGCAAGTTTTAAAAACATCTTATCTACAGACCATTTTTACCTCAGTAACAGATAAAACTGGAGATGAGATTAGAGTCAGGCACAGTATTCTTAAACACTCCCTCCTTTTAAGCTGTTATCAAGCCATTAATTTTTTGGGGTCTGGCTATTCAATCATTTTCTTATTGTGACAAATCTGTTTCCAATAAAGCTAAACTAGCTCTGGGCTGGTAAGATTCAGGTCCAGGCCAGACATTTTCCTCACTGCTTCTTCCTCTTTTTGAAAGATGAAATTGTTTTAAGGAAAGTCAAGAATTTATGAACTCCTCTACTCTGGGTATAGAAAGGTCAACCATGTCTAGGTAGCTACAGTTCCCAATCACTGTATCTTGTCTCCATGCCAGGCTTGCGATCTGTTTCCTATACTCCTAATCAATTTTCTCCTTCTGTCCAGGTGTTACACAGTATAATCTAGTAATAATATTGCTTCTGTTTCTGCCTTTATTGGTTTTTCACCAAAAGCTCTCCATCATGCTACCCTTACTCTAGTTCCTAGAATTCTTCACATTCACATATATTTTTAATGATGTGATTCTCAACTCTCCCCTATTATTTATGCTTATTCTTCTTGAATTAAAAGGGGCAGCTAGGTGCAGTGGATAGAGCACCAGCACAGGAGTCAGGAGGACATGAGTTCAAATCTCACCTCAGACACTTGACACTCACTACCTGTGTGACCTTGGGCAAGTCACTTAACCTCAATTGCCTCATCCTGGATCATCTCCAGTCATCCTGATGAATATATGGTCACTGGATTCAGATGGCTCTGGAGAAGAAGTGAGGCTGGTGACCTGCACAGCTCTCCCTCACTCAAGAGAAAGTCAAGTGCAAGTCATGTCATTATTTCTCTGATGGCATGGTCTTCTTCAGAAATGAAGGACGAACACACTTCTCGATTAAAAAAAAAACCCTCTTTCAATCATATTCAATTCTTATTCAAGTTATTCATATTCAAGTCTGTTTCAGTTGTGTCCCATTCCTCATGGCCCCATTTGAGGTCTTCTTGGAAAAGATCCTGGAGTAGTTTGCCATTTCCTTCTCCAACTCATTTGACAGATAAAAAAGCTGAAGCAAACAAGGTTACATGACTTGCCCAGCTAGTGTCTATAGATGGATTAGGGCTCCTTCTCATTCCAGGCCCAGGACTCTATCCACTATACCACCTTGATGCCCCTATTCAAATATTGGTCCTGTTAAGTCTCAGGGCTTTAGGCCAGCTCAACTTCACTTCATTGTATTGGAATTTTTACTTCACCTTACTTGTTACCCATCCTTTGTGCCATTTACATATAGACATTCACATCGAAATAGTTAACAAGTTCCTATTAATTTTATCCCCAAAACATCTTCTGAATCTGTCCCATCTTCTATTTTCGTGGTTATCACTCTACTTTTGGATTACTTCCAGTATAAATTCTTACACATAAATTTGGTCATGGGACTCATCTATTAATTTTTTTTCCATGGCTTCCTATTATTGCCTAGTTAGTTAATAAGGTTCAAATGCCTCTTTCTCATGCCATTTTATTTTCCCAGACTTGTTTTTCATTTGTTCTACACTCTAGTTACTTTCATACAAGTTGTTCCATAACTTAACTGACTGCCTTCTCTTACCATTCTTTAAAGCTCAACTCATCCAAATGCTGTTTCAACCTTTATGTATATTTCTTCCTCATGTTTCACTTCATTTCATAATTCTCTACTGCACTTATGTAATATTGTGCACTATAGCTATCTCTGTTGATGTCTTATCACCCTAATGTCATCAAGAGCAGATGAATGTGTCTTAAATACACTTTTCATATCTTTTAGTACCTAGTAGTATGCCCCATGCAAGAAACTCTGAACATGTTTCATGTATCGTAATTAGAATTTTTACAACAAGGAGGCAAATGCAATCTTAAAATTATCACTGCAGCTTAGTGAGATTTTATGTCATGACTTGAGTAAAAAAAATGGATGAGTATATTTATTAAAAAGGAATAGATTTTTAAAAAATGTTAGGAGTGCCAGTGAATATCAAGAAGACATATGAAAATCCACTGAAAGAGGTAAATAAGGTAAAGACAATCTGAATGAAATTACAGGGAAAAAGAAAGAGAATTGGAAATAAATTACAGAATGACTGATCAGAAGAAAGACATGAATGAGGAGTTCACAAGTGGATGATGGAACTGACAGAATATACAGACAGGAGAGTTCAACTCTGCGGGATATCTCTTGTTGAATTTAGCTGAGGAGCAGAGAAATTCTAGACTTGTCTTAATGTTCATTTCATTCTTCAGAAGATGACAGAGAAAGCACTGAGAGAAGCTGATATTCTGAGGTTGATTCTGACCAATTAAAAGGAACAAGAAGCATAAGGAGAAAAGACAGGAATCTTAGGAATAAGTGATCCTGCCACCTTAAGAGTTTATGAAAGGTAATAAAGGGAATGATAAGCACACACATAACAGCTGATGTGTCCTCTGGATGTAGAGAAAACAGATGTTCAATGTCTCAGAGAAAGGACAAGCATGATTCTATGGTCCAAGATTCTATAAGAGAAGTTAACTCAATAGTAACTTGTGAATTAATAAATTAAATGTGAATTAAATTGAGGAAAGAAAAAGAAATTATTCCAAAGAAAAAAAGAGAGAATGATCTAAAATCACCAATGCTGATACCCATGCATTCAACTGATCGATTTAGATTTTTTAAAAACACTTATAGAGAACACAAAACTAAAAGAAGGTAATTGAGGACAAATGCAAAAAAAAAAGAAAGGCACAGTTTTCTATTTGTTTTTTCTGCAACATGACTAATGTGGAAATTTGTTTTGCATTACTTCATATTTGTAATGGGTTCTGTATTTCTTGCCTTCTTAATGGATGGAGTAACGGAGAGAATTTAGAACTGAAAAAAAAAAACCAACCAGAAAAACAAATCAAAACAAAAAGACAATTCTTGCCCTCAAGAAGCACACAATCTAATGGGGGATGTAAAAAAGCAAACAAATATGTAAAAACAGGATAAATAGGAAAAAATTAAGAGGGAGGGGCACTAGAATTAAGAAGAGGTAGGGAAAGGTTTCTTAAAGAAGATGAGATTTTAGTTAGATTTTAAAAGAAGCCAGGGAATGCAGCAGAGACTAGGAGGGAGTTTTGAGAAAGAGCAAGAAGGCCAGTGTCACTGGATTGAAGAGTACGTGGGTGGTAGGGCGGTGGGAAGTAAGGTGTAAGACTGGAAAGGCTGGAAGTGGGGAGGGTCCTAGATTATAAAAGACTCTAAAAGCCAAAGAGACGATTTTGTATGTGATCTTGGAGGCAACAGGGAATCACTGGAGTTTACTGAATAGAGGGGTGAATGGGCTGGACCTGTGTCTTAGGAAATCACTTTGACAGCTAAATGGAAGACAGACTGGAGTGAAGAAAGATTTGATGCAGGTAGACCCAAAGAAGGCTACTGAAAAAGTGAAAGGTGAGGTGATGAAGGTCTGCCCTCAGGTGGTACAAGTTTTAGAGGAGGGAAGTGGTGCAAATTGACAGGTTTGGCAATAGATTGGATACAGAAGGGGAAACAGAGTGAAGAGTCAAGGATGACACAGTTTGGGGGGAGGGGTGTTTCCCCTGGGGGAAAGATAATGAGTTCAGACAATACCACCAACTTTTAGCACCTCCATTTCCTTATCACCTCTTCTTTGACTTGGATATTTCTTCCTGGAAGCTCCACAGTATCTCCCATGAAGCCCATCATGGCTTTGTATTGGCATCCCCAAGTACCTAGCATCACTCTTCTCCTGTGTTTCTTCTACTCACAGGATGTCTCCACCAACATATCTGATCAATAACTCAAACTCAACATGACAAAAGTTGAATTTAGGACCTTCTCCCCCAAAACCTGGCCTGCATCAAACTTCTTAGTTTCTATTGATATCATCACTATCCTTCTAGACACCTAGTCTTAAAATCTCATCACCACCTTTGACTCTTTCCCCTTCATTCAATCTTGACATCCAGTCATTAGGCAAGTCCTATCATCACCAATCATCTGCCTCCATTTCTAGTTCCTTTGCTAACCAATTTATTTCAGGTTCCCATCACTTCTCCTCCTTTTAAATGGTCTAACACCAATCTCTCCCCTCATTAATCCATCCTAAACACAGATGTCAGATTATGTATATTCTGGCCATGTCACTCCCTTATTCCAAAACCAAAGAAAACAAAACAAAAAACCCCACCAAACTTCAATAGTTCTTTCAAATTCCTTATCCTTAAGGCCACAATCTAACACACACACACACACTTTCTCTCATTCTCCCTCTACCCTTTCCCATCCTGCTGTCTTTCCTCAAAGACTTAGCTCAAATGTCACCCCTTTTATAGGGGGTGATTTTTCTCCATCTGAAATAAGATGTCACCTCACATTTTCCTTTTGTGTAGTTTATTTTTTAAAAAATTTTTTATTATCTTTTATTTTTTACACTGCCTAAATTTCTTCCAATATTCATTTCCTGCCCCCTTACAAAGAGCCATCCCATATAAAAAAATGCTTTTTAAAGAAAAAGAGGAAAGAAAAAAAATCAGCAAAATAATCAATACATGGGGAAATAGCCTGAAGTTAAAGGTAATGCTGATGATACACTCTACTAAGGAGTGTGGGAGGCATCTGCTCGTTCAGATATTTTAAGAGCACTCTCAGTGGAACTACTGTTTGTCCCTATTACAATTTGCCTACGATTATACTTATTTCTGTACATTCTGCACCCCACCTGTGTCATGTTTATCTTTTCATCCTCAGCACCTAGCATAGGGCACTGTGAATAAAAGAAGTTTGATAAATGTTTGCTGAAATGAACACAGTTAACATTCTTTAACTTCAAAGAGGAAGGCAGAGGTAGGACAGAAGCTAGATAAATGTGGAGCAGGAGTTCTTAACCTGGGCTCCATAAATTTGTTTTTTTTAAAAATATTTTGACAGTTGTATTTAATATTATTGGTGTCCTCCGCAAGACTATATGTTTTATTTTATTCATTCAAACATACTACTCTGAGAAGGGGTCCGGGGGTTCACCAAATTGCCTACCATAGGGGTACACAACACAAGAAAAAAGGTTAACAGTCCCTATTATAGACTGTAGACAGTTTCATACCCAGTCACTAGGATTGATAGTAATATCCCATGGTAAAAAACTAACATCTATTAAATCGTATTTGTGAAGGTTACCATTTCCAAAATTACACACACAGCAGATAAAATTATATACTCTTATCTGTTGTCTAAACATTCATCACAAAATTAGTTAAAATATTAATCACAGCAACATAATTAATGCAAACAATGTAATTAATGTAAAAATTAATGTAAGCATATTGCTGAAATACAAATTATATTATTTCCTATTTCCCATATGGCACAAGACGCAGTTAATAATTTCATTCTCCTGTATTCCTGCCTAGCACCCAGGGACAGTAAACAGTTAACTTGCTCAAACCTAGCATGATCAGCTGATTGAACCAAGCTTTCCACAGTGACCCCTTCCTGTTTTCTGTTGAAAATTGCACAGTTAAACTGTGACAAGCTCTGTGAGATCCAGCATCAAGCAAACCTCAAAACAAGTCAACTTCTCCTTTCAAGGAGCAGAAAACAAGTTTAAAAACAAAGCAAAACAAAACCAAAAACCTTTCCTGTTTTACATATCTTTTCAGTCTTCAAGAGAATTCTTTAAACAAACCATCAAATGTTCCAAATTTATGACTATTTTGTTGCCAGATTAAAAATTAACATTTTTCAGGCCCATTATTGAAAGGCAATAAATACTCACTGGTTTTGGTGGGATTACACAGCAGAGTTTTAAAATAATGAAACTTTCTAAAAAAAAAAAAAGTGAGTCGACCAGAACTAACACATGCAGATGAGCACTGTTCTTCAAAGCAGTCATCTCAGGCACTTATTTCAACAATGATGCCCTAAATTCAAAACATGTTTGGAATTGCCTTCTAAGACTGTTTATAAAGCAAACAAGAAAGCTCACATCATCATTATACCTAATGTGAGACTAAAAGTGGCACAATTCAAATAACCTGATTTATGTACCAGTTGTTTGAAAAGCTGCTTTCAAAAATCAAACCTGTCCCCAAAGACGAAGTTTATTTGCTTTTTTATCACCAAGAATATTGAAAAGACAGAATATTGCAGGCACTAAAAGCAGTTCCAAAAGAAAGAACAAGAAAAGTTTTGAGCAATGGCAACATTATTGTCTATAGTCTCCAAGATGACTATTTTGATGGGGACAATACCCATTTGGACATATAAATATAGATATATATTTTTTAAAAAGTCATAAAATGTTGCACCTTATACATTTTATACCACAGAAGCAATGTTGTAGCTGAGTTTCTAAAAACTAGTCAAAAGACTGATAGTGAGGCTCTTCTAGCTAAATCTATGTAGGGTGTAAAAATCTGTATTTGAAATAGTCACGGGCTCTCTTATACTACTTAAATTCAAACACTAATGACCCAACATTCTGTCTCCCTCTGTCTACATACAGTACCTCTAAGATGAAATAATTTTTTTTAGTGAAGAATGGTTGCTTTACCTGGGAAAGATGATTAGTCTACCATAAAGAGTCCATTTAAATTGCGTATCTCAAATATGCAGTATAAGAAAATCCTCCCTAGAAAATTACATAGATCAACACTTCTACTGGTTGTAAAGAAAAACAGAAAAATACAAATGATTGTTGTTGCTCAGTCATATCTGACTCTTTGTGATCCCGTTTGGGATTTTCTTGGCAAAGATACAAGAGTAGTTCGCCATTTCCTTCTCCAGCTCAATTTTACAGACAAAAAACTGAGGTAAACGGGGTGAAGTAATTTGCCCAGGGTCATACAGCTAATAAGAGTCTCAAGTTCTGACTTCAGCCCACCTAGCTGCCCTCTCTAAGGATTACCCTAGTGCTATGAACAAAAAAAAGGTACTTAAAATAATTGTTTTTGTTATTTCCAGAAAGTGATTTTTTTTTAAAATAAGAATTACAAATGTGTCATAACTCTGAAAGCCCAAAAGGTATGAAAGTTTGAAATCCAAAGAATAAGACATACAGAAAAATCACAGGATTAAAAGGAAAAAAAATGTACCTCTAATACAGGGCCAGCACCCAGAATCGTCCTTTCTACTCCACTGGCGTACCCTTTCTGACTCAACGCAGTCAGACAGTGAATTAAAAAGTTTGTACTTTGTGTTTTCCCAGACCCACTTTCACCTGAAATAACTATGCATTGGTTGATATGCTTCTTGAGCATGGTATAGTAGGCCACATCTGCGATAGCAAAAATGTGAGGCTCCAACTTTCCAAGCTGCTGATTTTCATACATCTTGACATATTTAGGGTTGTAAATGGGTAGGAATTTAAAGGGGTTAATCGCAACAAGGATACTCCCTGCATAAGTGTATATTTTCTGCTGTAAAAAACGATGCTTCAAATTCTTCAAAAGGTTTGTCTCTGTTAAATTAGGAAGATTACAAAGATCATCAAAGTCTTCCTGCTGCCAAGGAAGAAAGCCCCTTTCAACCAAACTTCGAGCTTCCTTGGCTTTAGAAATCAGCTGCATGTGAACATATTTTATAGTCCCATCTGTGTTTCTCTCTTGCAAAAGAAAATAATATCCATCCTTCTGAGGATGCTCATCTTGGGCCCTCCGAGGCCAGAGCAATACTCGGTGCACAGGTGAATCGTTTGCATCTAGTACCCATTCTTCGCCTCCTGTTTCTTTTACTTCCACAAGAACGTAACACTTGGTGACATCTAAGTTCAAGTTTGCTATCACGTCCTTGATAACATCTGAAGTGGTGGTATCTTTAGTGGCTGTTACTCTGCAGAAATCCTCACTTTCTGTAGTCAGCCGAGGATAGATATGAAGATGATAGGCTGCCTTCTCCTGGCAAACAGCACTGCCAGCATCTTGTAAACTCATTCTGCCCAAAGCCGGACTTCGGCATGCCTCCCTGGCTCAGAGTGTAGCGCTGTGTATCTGAAAAGATTTCAAAAGTTACAACTTTAAAAGAGTAGGATGTATACATAGCACAGCAAGTTTACACTTACTCAACTCCTCAGATCGCTATAATTAACAACCTGAGTTCACTACAAAATATTTTAAAAGACAAAACACCAGCAATAAGACCAAAGACAAGAAATCTCTTTAGGAACCATCCCAGTTTCTACAAGGCTAAATTCACCATAGCATCCTGAATTAATGATATATCAGATTCACTGTGCAGACTTAAAGCTGAACTTTCATTCATAAAGAGACAAATGGGGGAAGCAAACTAGGCCTCAAGTCATGAATCTAAGATGCAAATCATGATCCTGCCTCTCCATGCTTTAGTTTTCTCACCTGTGAAGGGAAACCTGCTTTCATTTTACAAGTTTTCCTTTCCCGCTTCATCTTTTGGCACTCATTGAGACCTGACTCCTTCTTTCCTTACCGAAACCAGCTGCACTGTAATTCCTCTGTGCCCTGCCTCCCACCCCACCAAGCCCACTGGGTCAGAATACTCCTTGATCCCACTGCCATTATTCTAGGCTCCCTGTCTTGCACCACCACTCAGCAACTGCTGCTTCTTTAAGAATCATTCAATCCACATTTATCACCCATCCAAATTCTGGCAGACAGTATCTACCAACTCTCCATCCCTCTCAGGACGATCCTTTCCTCAAAGAACTTAGTGCCTGGTATCTCTTGGTCTTTACCCTACCCCTACCCCACCACTTCGCCTCCCTCATTCCCAATTTTTGTCCTGATACCAGAGAACTGAAACATACTCTCTTAAATATTCTCATCTCCTAATTCCTCCATTTATTCATTTTCCAGGACACATTCTCACTTCAGATCTGGTCAAACTTTTTATTTTACTATCATTCTCAACTACTTTCATGTGTATGAACTCTGAAATTCTTTTATGTTTAATTATTCCATCATTCCTTCTGCCTTAAGATTCCAACTGTGCTTTTAGACCCGACTGACCTACAATCCCTCCACCTCCCAGTTTTCCCAGGTATCCACCCCATGCACTGGCTACATTCTTCTCCCTTCTCTATCCTGACCCTTTGAAAAGCCAGTTCAACTCTACATTTGTCTCTTTTCCCCTTATGATACTGCTGATTTTTCCAGGCAGCACCTTAGCCTTAGATAACTCCTATCTGCTGCCTTCTGCTCCTGGTTCACGTGCCAAATGAAGCTAGGGTAAATTAAGAAACCATGCTAAATATGCTACGTAATCTCAATTGGTCCTCACTGTGCCAAGGCACAATCTTTTTACATGTCCCTAACTTCACTATGTCCCACTCACCACAATGATCTTTCCAAACCTTTAGATTACCCTACCCTTTTGAGTGAGAAAACTGAAGCCACTCACCAACAGAGGCTTCTCTCCTCTCCCCCCCACCTTCCTCTCACATCACCATTACTGTCTCCTCTTATATTCTGGTCTCTTCTCCATATTCCCAAAGTACAAGTCTGACTATGTAACTCTTCCTACTGTCCAATAAACTGTGGTAGCTTCCTGTAACCTCTAGGATCAAACATAAAATCCTCTATTTGGCTTTTAAACCTGAATAATCTGGCTCCTTCGTAACATTCCCATAACCTTCCACCTTCCCCTCCACATACTCTAGAGTCCAGTGATATCAGCCTCCTTGCTGCTCCTTGTACAAGACACTCCATCTCCAGGCATCTTCCTCCGTGTCTGGAACTCTCCCTTCTCATCTCCACCTCCGTTGCTTCCTGCTCTTAGCTAAATCCCATCTTCTGCAAAAAGCATTTTATGGTCCTCCTTAATGCTTCTCCTCTGAGATTATCTCCAATTTATCTCATATATATCTTGCTTATACCTGGTTGTTTGCATATTGTCTCTCCAACTAGACTACGAGCTTCTTGAGAGGAAGGACTATTTTCTGCTTCGGATTGTACTGAATTCTAGAATTTAGCACAGTGCCTGGCACATAGTAAGCACAGAGAAAGCTAGGAGATACACTAGTACTTGACCTGGAGTCAGGAAGATCTGAATTCAAATCCAGCTTTAGACATTTAGTAGCAGAGGCCTGGGCAAAAAAACTAGCCCCAGTTTCCTCATCTACAAAATAGGTATAACAGTAACACTTACCCCCCAGGGGTGTTGTGACAGTAAAATAACATTTATACAGCACTTTTCAAACCTTGACGCCCAGTATAAATGGTACTTATTATCATTACTATCACAAACCCATGAATTAAATGTGCGTTGACCGATTCCGGGAACAGAAAAAACTGTTTTCTAAATAGTGCTAGTGAACTGTAAAGCACTATAAAAATAGGAGCTATTTTTAATGTAGAAGGGTAATTCTTCCAGGGATGCCATCTAGTAACAAGTCATTAAGCAGCACCATCTCAGAAGACTCAAAATTACAGATAATTCAAAGAGCAAGGGAAAGATGTATGGTAGGTATATATATAGGTGTATACCACCAATAGTGACATAAATTCAAGAAGGGGGCAAGATATAATTAAGCACATGTGCAACTGGGAAAGAAGGCAGATCAATCCATGGTAAGAATGAAATACAACATATATACAGCCCAGAGGCTACTCTGGTTATCTAGAGATCTTAAAAGTCTCTGATGAAGGCCTGTGGTGGATATTCTATGAAGGATAAATATGAGGATACGGGTGAGAATTACACAGGATGAGAAGACATGGAAGGTATACCCCCAATGAGATTACTGATACATGAAAGTATTAAGGTATCCATAATAATACGGAAAAAGAGGTAATACTGGCAGAAAATATACATGTTTTCTTAAAAACAAAAACCCATCAAAACTTTTTCCTAAAACTTAATAAATGAGAAGCAGGCTGGGATAGTGGATAGAGGACGGACACGGACGCGGACACACACACACACACACACACACACACACACTCACTCACTCACTTTACGTTCCACCCCGCCATGCTCTGTGCAAATCATTTAGTCCCTCAATGCCCCAGACAACTCTCAACGACTACATGTACACAGGGCTCCCTGAACCGTATATTCATAAAACCAAATCAGAATATGATACAATAAAAAGCCCTCATATTTCTTAAAGCATCTAGAAATTAAAAAGCACTTTATCCACAATAACTTTATGAGACAGGCATAGCCAGGATTATTATCTACATTCCACAGATGGGAAAATCGAGGCTTGGAAGGTTGTGACTTGCTCACAGTCCAAAGCTAACAAAGACCTGGGATTAAAACTTTTAGGTCTCTAGGCTTCGCAGTCTTTCCACCATACCCCTAATTCATGTCCCATGAGCACTGTTTTAAGAGTCACACTGCAATACACCCCATTATTATATGCCACCTGTGGGAAAGACACAACTGCCAATAAAATATGCTGGTTAATATGTAATTACAATATGTAACACAAAGGATAAATTTTATAAAGAACTAATATGATAAAATACACTAAAACAAACACTAAATATATTTAAATCTGATGACTCAGAAGGCACTTTAGGATGCTGCAGTGCCTCAGGGTCACCATAAGAAACTTCAACTATCACTATGTTGGCACAGCTTAAAAGCCTCATTTAACAGAGATTTCTGGTTAATACAACATTGAATACAGAGACCTGCCCAGAGATTCTGTATAGCCTTGGGTGAAACTAAGCTTGATGAAATAAAAATCCCACTGTTTCTTACACTTTGGATTACAAAACTGTCCATATTCCAACTCCAAAGACAGGCACAGTGTTTATCAACACTAAGTGCCATTTCCCAGAAAATCACCTAAATCTAGCTGTGCAAATTAAAAAAGGTTAGAGAGGTTATTTATCCCTGTGTCTCTTCTCCCCTTTCAAGTACTTGCTTCAATAGAATTTAATTCTTGACAGAACTTTCCAGGTAAGTAATAAAGAAAGGTTGACAAAAATTTGCTAGCTTATTATGAAGAAGGCATCATGTGTGGGGAATAAGAAAATAAGGCTCTGTGTGTGGGGAAAGAATAAAAGGGAATAAAGATCATGGGACATATGCCCTGACCTTATAGAGTTTACAACTTGGCAGGGGAATTAAGACATGGATGCAAATATGTAATGTAAGGCAGAATGAAAATGTGTATGAAGAGGCAGAAAATGATGTAAGTAAGGAGAGGCATCTAAGATAGAGTGCCAGCCTGGAGTTAGGATGACCTGGATTCAAATCTGACCTCAGACATTTGACATGTATTAGCAGTGTGACTCTGGGCAAGTCATTTAAACCTGATTGTCTCAAGAGGAAAAAAAGGAAAAGAAAGAAAAAATGACATACGGAAAGGAAGAGATGATTTCTGACTGGGGAACTTGGAAAATTTTATCGAGCCGTGAGGCAACTTAACTCAGCCTAAACGACAGAATTCCAACAAAGACTGGGTAGAGAAAAGGAGTTAAAGGTAGAGAGAATGATAAGAACAAAAGCATGGAAGTGGTTTTGTGAAAGGTATTCAAACAATAATAGATTGCTAAGGAGAGTAAGACAAAATTGGAGTGACAGGATGATGCCATATGGCAACAAATTATTCTACCTACGTTACTCCATTTGATTCTCACAACAACCACATGGGTAGGTATTATTATTTCCATTTTACAAATGAGGAAATTGAGACCCAGGTGGATCAAATGACTTGGCCAGAGTGACAAATCTACTAAGATTCTGATGCAGAACTCAAACTTGAGTATTCCTGATTCCAGGTCCAATACACTGTTCCCTTCACCATCTAGACATTGTAAGATCAAGGGATCTTACAGAGATTAATTAATTAAGAGTTAAATTGTCCACCTTTGATTTTCTCCTCTCTCTTTTTCTCGTATAACCTTATATTATTTCTCATATATCCTCTGCCGTCTGTCTCAGAGAAGTGATGTGGCTAATTCATGGTAAAGCAGACAGAGTCAGAGACCTCAGTTGAAATTCCCCTTCAAATAATTACTGGCTGTGTGATCAGCAGGTGATCATAACTAAAGTTCTGGTTTTCTTTACGTATAAAATGGGGGCAATAGTGACATTGTCTACTTCACAGGGCTGTTCCCAGGAAGGCACGGTACTGTGAAGGCTTTCAAGTGGTTATCTAAAGGTGAGTTAGTACCATTACTCTTGATCCTATCTCCTCCCTTTTCAAGAGCTTGGTCCACAAATTATGCTGACCTTTCCCTCTTTGTGGACTTCTTTTGCTTTCCTTAAAAAGATATTGAATACTCACTTACATTAAAAACAAAAACACATCCCAGAACCAGGAAAAAAAAGTACCAATTCTTTCCTCAAATGACACCATTCTCTTTTTCCTTCCTTTCAAAAAGATTTCTTTGAACTTCTTCATTGTCATTAAGTTCATTTTTTCAAAAGGAAGAACATACTCTAGGTCTCCACATCTTCAACATGCATTGACTAGTTACTAGTTCCTTAATCTGATTACCAATGACCTGTTGGCTTCTCCGGAGCCTTGGCTCAATGTGAATTCTCGTTGATGCCTCTCTAGAATCTGACACTAGAGACTTGGCCACTTATGCCACTTTGATGTGAGTCCTCCTCCTACCTTTCTCATCACTAGTTCTATGATCTCTCTTTATACCTTAATGTGAGTCCTTAAACCTCTAAATGCATGTGTTCAAGGATTTCATCCTTGATGCTCTTCTCCACTCTTTCAAGACGTGCTCTCCTTTACTTATCTCATCCACTCCCAAAGCTTCCTCAAGTTTAATGTTGCCCTGCTCAGACACTTCTCCTTTGAGGTTCTACTTGTGTCTCAAACTCATCATATCTAAAACTGAGCTACTCATTCTCCCTGTTCCAATAAAAACTTCTTCTCTTCTGACCTTTCTTATTTCTATTATGCTTGAAACCATAACCCCCTACAACTCATTTCTAATCAGTCACCAGTCTTACTGATTCTTCCATTTTTATGTCTTTGCTACTTTCTTTCCATTTCAACAGCCACCACTTTATTAAGACCCTTGTTATTTCCACTTTCCTGCTCAGAAACGTCTGATGGATCGACACTGCTACATAAAATCCAAACTCTGGGCCCACATGACCTAACTTTATCTTCCTAACATAATCCTTACTATCCCCCTATAGGTACCCTGCATTCCACACAAACTGCATTAAACACCTTCTCCAAAAACATCTTGCCTTTTCTTATGCTCCATCCCTTCACCATTTTTACCTATTACAAGTTGCCATCACCAAGTCTTATCAATTATAAAACCTATTCTAATCACATGGGTCACAAGTGATAGTTGTCTCGTGCATTTTGTATCATACTTATGCTGTATGTAGCATAATGATTTATTTAAATATCTCATCTTTTGCACACAGCTCTCTACCTCCTTGAAGCTCTGTGAAGGTGTGGACTTTGTTTTATTCATCCCTGTAGGCAATCACTAAGTTTCTTTTTTTTGGGGGGGGGGGGGAAATTTATTTAGTATTTAATTTTCCCCCAGTTACATGTAAAAACAAATTTTAAAACTTTTTTTTAAACTTTGAGTTCCAAAATACTCTCCCTCCCTCCACAACTCCCCCATTGAAAAGGCAATTCCATATAGATTATATGTGTGTAGTCATGCAAACATATTCATGATAGTCATGCTGTAAAAGAAAATATAGATTTTAAAAAACTCAAGAAAAATAAAGTGGAAAAACAACAACAACAAAAGCTGCTTCAATGTGTATTCAGACACCATCAGTTCTTTCTCTGGGGACAGATAAGCGTTTTTCATCCTAAGTTCTTCACAGTTGTCCCTGGATTGTTGTATTGCTGAGGATAGCTAAGTTATTCACAGTTGATCATCTTACAATAGTGCTGTTACTTTGTACCCAGTACATTTCACTTTGCATCAACCCCTGTGAGTCTTTCTAGGTTTTTCTGAGAGCATCCTGCTCATCATATCTTACAATTCCATAGTATTTCATCAAAATTACATACAACAATTTATTCAGCTATTCTCCAATTGATGTGCATCCCTTCAATTTGTAATTCTTTACCCTCCAGAAAAGAGCTGCTATATATATTTTTGTACATATAGGTTCTTTTTCCTTTTTATCTTTTATCTCTTCTGCGATACAGACCCAGTAGTGGTATTACTATGTCAAAGGGTATGCCTGGTTTTATAACCCTTTGGGCATAGTTCCAAAGTGCTCTATAGAATGCTTTAATCAATTCACAACTCCAACAACAGTACATTAATGTCTCATTTTTCCCCACATCCCCTTCAACATTTGTCATTAACCTTCTGTCCTATTATCTAATAGGTATGAGGCAGTATCTCAGAAATGTTTTAACTTGCATTTCTCCAATCAATAATGAGTTAGAGTATTTTTCCATATGGCTATAGATAGCTTTAATTACTTCATGAAAATTGATTATATATTTTGATCATTTATCAATTGGGGAATGGCTCTTATTTTCATCAATTTGACACAGCTCTCTATATGTTAGAGAAATGAGGCCTTTATCAGAGAAACTTGCTTCAAAATTTTTTTTTCAGTTACTATTACTAACTGTATTTCCCCCCATCCTATTCCTCCCTCATATCAAATTCCCGGTTACATGTAAAAACAATTAACTTTTTTTTAAAATTATGAGTTCCAAATTCTCTCCCATCCTCCCTCCCCACTTCATTGAAAAGATAAGCAATTCAATATAGGTTATACATGTGTAGTTATGCAAAACACTCCCATAATAGTCATGTTGTGAAAGACTAAACATATTTCCCTCTATTCTATCCCACCGCCCCATTTATTCTATTCTCTCCTTTCACCCTGTCCCTCCTCAAGTGTTTGCTTCTGATTACCCTTCCTCCAATATGCCCTCCCTTATATCCTCCTCTCCCTCCCTGCCCCTCTCCCCTTCCCTGCTACTTTCCTGTAGGGTAACATAGATTTCTATGCCAAGTTGAGTGTGTATGCTTTTCCCTCCTTAAAACAATTTCAAGGAAAATAAGGTTCACTCATTTCCTTTCACCTTCCCCCTTTTTCCCTCCCCTTGCCTCTTTTATGCGAGATAACCTACCCCATTCTACCTCTCTCTTTCTCCTCCCAGTACATTCCTCTCTCACCATATAATTTTATTTTTCTAGATATCATCCCTTCATATTCAACTCACCCTGCACCTTCTGTTTATATATATTCCCTCCAACTACACTAATAATGAGAAAGGTCTTGTGAGTTACAAATATCATCTTTCCATATAGAAATGTAAACAGTTCAACTTTAACAAGTCCATTATGATTTCTCTTTCCTGTTTACCTTTTCATGCTTCTCTTGAGTCTTGCATTTCAAAGTCAAACTTTCTATTCACCTCTGTTCTTTTCTCAAGAACAAATTAAATTCCTCTACATTATTGAATATCATTTTTCCTCCTCACTGACTACACTCGGTTTTTGCTGGGTAGGTGATTCTTGGCTTTAATTCTAGCTGCTTTGACCTTCAGAATATCATATTCCAAGTCCTCTGATCCCTTAATGTAAAAACTGCTAAATCACATGTTATCCTGATTGTGGTTCCACAGTACTTGAATTGTTTCTTTCTGGCTGCTCGCAGCATTTTTTTCCTTGACTTGGGAACTCTGGAATATGGCTATAGTAGTCCTGGGAGTTTTCATTTTGGGATCTCTTTCAAGAGGCGATTGGTGAATTCTTTAAATTTCTATTTTATCCTCTGGTTCTAGAATATCAGGGTAGTTTTCCTTGATAATTTCTTGAAAGATGATGCCTAGGCTCATTTTTTTTTTATTCAGGTACTTCAATAATTTTTAAATGATCTCTCCTGGATCTACTTTCCAGGTCAGTTGTTTTTCCAATGAGATATTTCACACTGTCTTCTATTTGTTCATTCTTTTGGTTTTGTTTTATAATTTCTTGATTTCTCATAGAATTATTAGCTTCTAGTTGCTCTATTCTAATCTTTAAGGAATTATTCTGTGAGTTTTTGGACCTCCTTTTCCATTTCGCCAATTCTGCTTTTTAAGGCATTCTTCTCCTCATTGACTTTTTGGACCTCTTCTGCCATTTGGTCTAGTCTAATTTTTTAAAGTGTTATTTTCTTCAGTATTTTTTTAGGTCTCCTTTATCAAGCTGTTGACTCATTTTTCTTGATTTTCTTGCATCAATCACATTTTTCTTCTCAGTTTTTCCTCTTCTCTTACTTGATTTTCAAAATCCTTTTTGAGCTCTTCCATGGCTTACAACCAATTCATATTTTTCTTAGAGGCTTTGGATGTAGGAGTTTTGACATTGTTGTCTTCTTCTGAGTGTGTGTTTTGATCTTCCTTGTCACCAAGGTAATTTTCTATAGTCTGAAATTTTTTTTTCCCATTGTTTGCTCATTTTCACAGTCTTTTTCTTGATTTTTTAACTCTTTGTTAAGGTAGGACTCTATTTCCAGTGTGGAAAGTGTACTATCCCAAGCTCCAGGGGTTTTGTATAGCTGTTTTCAGAGATATTTCTAGGGACCTATAAGTTTTTCAGCTCTTCCAAGGTGGTATGACTGAAGGAGAGGTGATGACTCCTCTTCCTGGCCTATGCTCTGGTGTATGAATGACCACAGACACTCTTTTCTCCCCTGGAACGATGAGGAGGGTTCCCTCTCCACTGCTGTCATAAGCTCTGCTATGCCAGTGCTCCTCCTAGCCCCAGGACTGTGACCCATATCCAAGTATGGTCAAAGCAACAGAGTCCTGACTCAGTGTCGGCAAAGAGATCCCTGTAACCTTCTGACCAGTTGCTCGATCCCCGTACCCTACCACTGCCACCACTGCTACTGATTCAGTCACTCTCAAGGCCTGTTCCTGGTTTGCTGGGGCCAGCCTGTGCTCCTCTCTCACCCAGGTCCAACAGACCTTTCCTACTGACCTTCTAAGTTGTCTTTGATGCTTGTGGGGTGAGAAGTCTGGAAATTGCCACAACTGTCTGCCGAGGCCTGCTTTGGGTTTACTGGGGCCTAGTTTATGCTACTGTGGTCCATGGCAAACTTCATTCCTCTCTTTGCCTGATGCAACAGACCTTTCCCACTGACCTTCCATGATGTCCTGGGTGGGAAATTTCTTTCACTCTGTCTTCTTGTGGGTTCTGCTCCTCTACAATTTGCTTAAAATCATTTTTTACAGGTATTTGAAGGGGTTTGGGGGAGAGCTCAGGTGAGTCCCTGCCTTCACTCTGCCATCTTGGCTCTGCCCCCATTATCTAAGCTTTTTAAACATAGTAGTACAGTACATAACTAAACAGATGAATAAATGGAATGATATTAATTTAACTAATTATGTAATATAATTATTATGCAATGTCAGATACTTGTCAAGACTCTCTATTAATATTTAATACCCCACAGATAGTTCTAACAACAACATATGTTTATAAGCTTTGAAAAAACTCAAGTTTCTTTCAAAATTTAGTTCAAACATTTTGTCCTATTGTGAGGATTTTTACAGATCCTCCCAGGCATTAATATTCCCAATTACCTAGTATTTATTGTATGTATGTATGTATACACACACACACACACACACACACACATACTTCATTATATACATATATAGACACACACATACCTATTATTATGCACATGTGCGTGCACACACGCGCGCGCACAGACACACACATACACACACACACCTCCCATACTCACAGGAATGTGGTCCCCTTATCTCTTCCCAGCTGGTAGCACAGTAGATACTAACAGGTTCAATGCTACTATTGATCAGTACTGAAGCTTTGACCTGCTTCATTTCCAACCTGGCCAATTTAATTTGCCCTTCCTGTGGTAGCATAGTGGAACCTTGCTTCCTGGAGCTTGACACATTAGTGCTGGACTTAGTGCAGGCACTCAAAGGAATTGTAGCTTTAATGGAGTTCAGAACTCCTGAGCTCAAGCAATCCACCACCCTTAGTCTCCTTAGTAGCAGTGATCACAGGAGCATACCACCAGCAAATTTTATACCTATATATACCTTTGTGCATATTGCCTTTCCCTATGAAATGTTAAGATCCTTAATCACAAGGTCAATTTCATTTACAGTCAATCCTTAAAATTTATGTGTTTAACTGTCCTGACTTCAAGCACTTACATGATAGCAACCTCATATTCTCTTCTGCATTGGCAACTGTACTATGTGCAGCAAAGAAAAAAAATTAGAGGCATGATACATGCCAGTTTGTGGTTACTGGTATCCTACTAGGTACTTCACTTGTTTTATTCACCTTACCATTCTCAAGAGTTCCCCTTTGTTGTGTATTTTCATTGTTTGCCTTTAAAACTCAAGTTTTGTGCTGCAGTTATTCCCCCAAAGCACAGTGCAATCCTTTGGGGCTCTAAATCAAAGAGTGCAAAGTCAATGATGCAACTCACTGAAAAAAATGAAGGCATCAGATAAACTTCACATCATAATGTCTGTTCTCACTGTCAGCCATGAGGTGGGCTGTTAATGAATCAATGATGTTATATGTGCAAAAAGAAGGGAAAGTAGTTGTGGTATTGTAAATTTCATGTGTCATAAAAATTGAATGTCTGAAAAAATGTTTTTGAGGAATTACTAGCAAGAAAAATGTTTTGCATGTTACCAATTTTCTTTTCTGTACTAAATTTTATGGGTTATTTCACGGTTACTGGGTGAGAAAAAAATTATATTATCAGAATTAATATTTTGTTTTAAAGTATTATATGCAGAAAAGTGTTACTTTCAGCAGTCTCTAGCAAAAGATTACAGTTTTTGGTGGGTTGCAGGAACATAACACACTATTTTCCATAGGTTCAATGTATCAACATTCAAATCTGTTTTCTGTTTTTAAACTTTTATACTGTTTTCTAGGAATGTTACCCCCATGAAAGTTAAGCATTGATTCTATCTGTTCATAACCTCCAGAACCTTGAACAGTGTCTAGGACATAGCAGATACTTAATTAATACTTGTTGACCAACTCATGCTTCATGGTTACTAAATGCTTTTTGTATGAGAATATCAGTGGGTCCTCACAACCACCCTGCGAGTTAAGATAGGCAAGTATCATGTACATGAAGAAATGAAAGCTCAGAGGTATACCCAAGGCTACCCAGCTATTTAAGTGGCTAACTCAAAGCCACGGGATCTCCAGGGACCTTGCCATGATAATCACATTTGCCTCACATTTCATTTGGATCAGGAATTTCAATTCCCATACATTTTCTCACTAATTCTAAATTTGGGGATTAAGAAAGAGGTAAGATTTTAAAATAGAAAAGGTTTTGAAAAGTTTGTTTAAACACTAAGAGATTTCCAAGTTGGGAAAATGGCATAAAAGCACAGTTCTCATATATGTAACTTTGGCAAAAGATCTATAGAAAGCCCTAGCTCTGGGGTGGGGAACCTCTGGTTTCAAGGTCTTTCTTGAGTACATTTTGACTGAGTCCCAGTTCCACAGAACAAATTCTTTTATTAAGGGGATTTGTTCTGTGAAGTTTGCATTCAAAGGGCCCCACTTGAGGACCTAAGGAAGTACACTGAGGTCTACAAACACCGACAACAGACCATCCAGTGCTATCTGTGCTGGGGTCAGGAAGACAAGAGTTGTTGGGGTAAGAGATTCCATGGGATTCTGCTAGAGGTCTGCGGATAAAAGTAGGGATGATGAAAAGGCTGAGAGTCAACAGTTCTCAAACTGAGATGTGTGGGGAATCCCAAAGTTCATAGCACTCTGATGTGAAACACTGAATGGGGCCCTAAAAGATGGCAGATGTCTCAACACCAGACAATCCAAGCAGTCTTGAAACCAAGCAATACTGGGTTCAGACATACCAAAGTAAGAAGAAATCAGTGACTGGTGTCCAGCTACCCCAACTCAAAAATGCAGGAGTGGGTAGAAACAGAGACCAAATAATAAATCTAAGAAATGGATAAATAATAATACTAAAATTGTAGCCAAAACAATCTCAAGGGAAAAATTCTATCAGTAAATCCACAAGCACTTATTAAAGAGATTATATTGCTTTAAGAGCTCAGGATAGAAAGACAAAAACAATTCCTTCCTTCATACAGCAAACATCCTAATGGGAGAAACAACATGAAAATAACTAGATATAGAGAAAGGAGATGGACATTAATCTCAGAGGAAAACAGAAGAAGCTGGAGAGAAAGGCCTTCCACAGAAGATAGTATTTGAGTCAAGACTTGACTGAAACCAGAGAAACTAAGGAAGAGGGAGGGAGCATCCCAAGTATGGGGCACAGCCTAAGGCAGGAAGTAGCTGGGTGGCAGAGTGAATGGGGTACTAGGCCTGGAGTCAGAGAGACTGGAATTCAAATCCAGCTTCAAACATGTACTATGGGATCTGGGGCAAGTCATTTAACACCTCTCTGCCTCAGTTTCCTTAGCTATATAAGGGGGATAACAATAGCACCTACTTCCCAAGGTTGTTATAAGGATCAAGTAAGATAATATTTATAAAGCACTTAGCACAGTGCTTGGCACATAGAAGGTGCTTAATAAAAGTTTATTTTCTTTCCTTTTCCCTCCAAGGAACATTGAGCAGGTAAGTATAACTCACCTATAGAGTATGGAGAGGAGTAAAATGTAAGAATGAGTCAGATTACAAAAAGTTCTAAATGCCAAACACAGCTTTATATATTATCCTGAAGTAAGTCTCTGGAATTTGGGTGGGGGGAGTGGGAGAATGGTATGGCCAGATCTACAATTGGGAAAATCAACTGTGATAGCTGAGTGGGGAAAGAACTGAATTAGGGAGAGATCTGAAGCAGGGAGACCCATAAGCAGATTATTTCAACAGTCCCAGTGAAAAGGGCTAAACTCAGGTAGTAGCTGTGTGATGAGAGAAAATGACATACATGAGAGATGTGGTGAAGCTAGAAATGATAAGATCTGGCAACAGATTGGATGTGTGGGGTGAGTTAGAATGAGGAGTCAAGAAAGATTAAGGAGTTGCTATCAACTGGGGGAGTCACTCAACAGATGGAATACAGGAGTGTAATTTTTCCAAAATTTCCAAAAGAAATCATAAAACAGATTAAGAAATGATTCAGAGAAGGGACGTGGAAGACAGCCAATGAAAATCTCCAGTTCAGAAATGGAATGCCGTATGTGAGGAACAGAGCAAAGACTATTGAAGGTTATGAAGGGTGGTGAATGAAAAACAGAGAAATTTATGTTTGATCCTTAAGGTAGTAAGGAGCTATCAGAGTTTATTGAATGGGGGTGGGAGGGTGATGTGGTCAGAATTGTGCTTTAGGAAGATCAATATGACAGATAAATGGAGGATGGACTTGACATGGGGAGACTTGTGGCAGAGACAATGACCAGAAATCTACTGCAACAGTTCAGGTGTGAAGTAATGAGGACCTTCATCAGAATGGTAGCAGAGGACAGCACAGGAGAGGGGAAGGGAGGGGAAGAGAGGGGAGGGAAGAGGAAGGGAATTAAAGGGGAGGGGAGGAGAAAAGAGAAGGCATATCAAAAATGTTAGATGATAGACTAACCTGGATGACTGGGAGTATGCTGGTATCCTGAATAGTAATAGGAAAGTTAGAAAGGGGTAAGATTTAGGGAAAATAGAGTTCAATTTTGGATAAACTGAATTTCAGATATCTATGGAACAAGCAATTTGAGATGTCTAGAAGGCAACTGTTGATGAGAATCTAGAGATCAGGAGAGTGTTTAGGATCGTATAAATAGATCTGACAATCATCTGCATTAATGTAACTAAATCCATGGGAACTTGTGAACTTGGTGAGATCACCAAGTTAAACAGCATAAAGCAATGACAGAAAAGACCCAAGACAGACTTGGGGGACCACCCACAGCTAGTGAATGTAATCTGGATGAAGATTCAGCAAAAGAAATTAAGGAACACTGAAAGGTAGGAAGAGAACTAGAAGACAGAGCAATGTAATAAAAGCCTAGAGAGAAGAGACTATTAAGGAGAAGAGGGTGATTGACAGCGTCAAAAACAAGAGACAGATCAAAAAGGATAGGACTGACAAATGGTCATTAGATCTTGCAATTAAGAAACCATTGTTAACTTTCCAACAAGGTCAATGGATGGATTAGCTTACCTGATTATGTCTATTTGTTAAAAGATAAGGTCTTTTGGGAACAAGGTGGGGAGAGGTATGGAGGTGCATAGTGCTAATGATGCCCTGCACTCCCCTAAAAGGAAAGAAGAAAGGAGAATCACTAAAGTATTTTTTAAAGCACACAGAAGAGAACAGAAGGAAGTTTACAGAGAAAACAAATAGGAAAGCTTGAAAACTAAAATGCTGAATTTATTATATACTTTAATAGAGATTAATATACAATTCAATAGTTCAATACACAATTAATTAAGAGTTCAATATACAATTAATTCTTTTTCTGGCCTTTGGATATGGAAGTGCTTTTGTTTATTGATGTCCATCAAGTTTATTTTAAAAAAGATCAAAAGTGCTTAAAAAATAAACACTATTTAAAATTATTTGGCAATCTAACAGAGTAGAATCACTTACTACTTGAAAATCGGAGTTCTTGCATACACTCAAGAGATGAGGAAAGGAAGTACTATTTGATATGTCTTAGCTTCATTCATGCATAGGCAGATTAATTTATTATCTAGCTGGATTTAGAAAAACCCAAAATCTTTGAACCCTCCCTAGGAAATGCACAAAACAGTTATACCTAGACAGAATAGGGGCTGCCTGTAAATTCTGGGCTCAGTCAAGCCTTCTATAAAGAATACAAACTCCTGAATACACAAGTTTATTAACTCTGACCAACATGATCCTGGTTTCCTACCTAACTTTCTTTCTACAAGGATGATGGAATAGGCAGTAAAGACTTCTTTAGAATGAATTTGTTGCAGCACAATTCTTTGTTAATCTGGGAATTTATGTTATTTCTGTGTTACATAAAAGTGAAGTGACTTGAGTTCTATTCTTAACTTGGCCTTTTCTAAGTCTCATTTCATTTCTTTGGGCCTTACTTTCTTCATCCATAAAACAAAAGATTTGGGTACCTATAGAGTTCTTTATAGCCCTATAATTCTAGGATTCTGGTTTGCTGTGAAAAAAAAAATCAACACATAATGGGCACCTCATATTGAACAAACAAAAAGAGGTTTTATTTTTACAGAAATCAGTTTTTAGAGAAAAGAGTAATTCCACTTAATAGAATGGCCAAACTCAATTTAATTCATTTATAACCATCTTCAGTGACTAGATTGTTTTAGTATATGAAACAAACTTTTACTCCAACTTACACAATATCTTTAAAGCAATTAAATAAATTATAAAAGAAAAAGAAAAACTTAACTTTATCCAATGAAAGTTTAAAGAGAGTTTAGAGTGAAAAATCATCACTAGATCTTAGTAATAATTTGTACAGCTTCCTAGAATATAATTAAGTTTAACACACACACATATATATATATTAAGTAGCTGCTATGTCTAAAGTATAAAAACAACTGACATTTATATAGCAGTTGAAGACTTGCAAAAAATTTTTCATAAAGAGCTGTTAAATTTATTAAAGGGTAAAATTAGATAAAGATTTCTAGCACAGTCTGTTATTATTTTATTTGAGCTTTACAAAGACTGTAAGAAGTCAGTGCTATAGGCATTAATATGTCCAATTTACTGATAAGAAATGTAAGATAATTTAAGTGGATTACTTGATTATTGTCACACAAGTAATAGGACTCAGAGGCAAAACTTGATCTCAAGTCTCTGCCTGATTCCAAGACTAGCCCATTTTCCCTAGACCGCCTGGCTGCTCTGTGAATCCTGGACAACTTATTTAATTGTTTGGAACTCAGTTTTCTCATCTAGAAAATGAGAAGTCTGGACTAGATGGCTTCTCTGGTCCTTTCCAGTTCTACATCAATGGTTCCATGTACTCATAAGAGTGACAGCAACAAAATGTACTGCAACCATAGCACCTATACATTATTTTTCAGAATTTTTTTCAATTAGAAGGTGAAAAAAAATCATTGTTTTTATTTTCTAAAGAAATATATGTATTAAAGACGAAAGCTGAAGATTACCCATTGAGGCATGCATATAACAAAATGAAATCATTTCTTATCATCTTAGCTCACAGGGGCCTCTCTCCTGCTCTTTGCAAACACACGCCTTTTCCATTAGGTCTCTTTCTAACCAAGCCAGAGCCTTGGAAATAAACCAAAATGTGATCATTTGCCTGGCCCCAAATCTCAGTCACAAATGGACATAAAACCATAATACAGCAGCACTGTAAGAACCACAAACTTGCTCAGAATTAAAGCAATAACACCCCAACACTTATATATCATTTCTTTAGAAAGCACCCTAGAAGGTGTCAAAAGGAACAACAACTGACAGGCTGGATGAAGGAGGAGGGGGAGAGAGAAGAAAAGTCAGCACAAATCTAAGAAAGTGACAGTAAATTAAGTATAATTAGCAATACAAATGATAGTTAAGACATGAAGTACTGTATAATGTGATATATAAATGCCAAAGAGAAACAGCAGTTAAGTGCTGAATAGGAAGTTAATCTAACCTTGTAAATAAAAGACATTTCACTTTGGTGAAGTAATGAATTAAAAAAAAAAACAAAAAAAAAACTTTTTACTGAGCTGTTAAAACAGTATGAAAATTCCAACTTTTTCTAATTTTCATTCCTTTTTCCCTTCCCTTTCCATTATCTATTTGAATCACATTAACAGGAAGCAAAGCAAGTCACCCAAACCGATAGGATCACTCTACCAAGTAAGGACTATTGAAAGATAATCTACTGTTCATGCAAGTTATAAGCACTTAGCATATTGTGTAACTCCCTAATCAATTACAGAAAGAGGAGTCTGTGGAAAAGCAAAACTATTTTCTTTATGATATCCTTGGGGAAAAGTCTAGTTGCCTCATAATTCAGGGTAAAAGTATCAGTCCCTGTTCCTATAGAAAGGGAAAACTTTTAGGAGATTACTGACCTGAATTTTACGAACAGATGATCATATGAACATAAAACCTGGAAGCAGGGAATGATAGTTTAGTAGACAAAATTTTGCAAACAAAAACTTCAATTAATATACTTTCCCAAAGCCCAGTAAAAGCTTATAAAACTGAGAATCAGCACTAGATATGCTGGTTTGGAGAACTACTGGGATTTACTGGAAAATAAGTCAAATAGTGCCTCAATCAGTTCAGAGTAGCTATTTGGTTTATATAAGACCATAATTGGAAGCCACATGTTTATCCAATGAAATCATACTAAATCTAAAAAGAGAAGTCCAGGGCTGCAACAAAATCTTTCAGGAAGAACAGTTTATATTTAAGCTTATTCCTCTTTTCATGCAAATTTTCTCTAATTTACATGGTCAAAACTTCAAAAACTTGGCAACATAAAGGACATCTCAAGAATTTATCTATCTTTTCAAAACAATAAGCTAGGACTATATAGTTTCTAAAGTAGCTTCAGTTCAAAAATTCTATGATTAAATAAAGATACCACTATCAGTGGATTACAGCTAGAAAATAAAATATGTGGTAAACCATGCAAAAATTTTGTCCCAATATACCTGAAAATATTGCCCACTAATAGAAACGATGGGAGAAGGATTCTACAAGAAATTTTAAGACTTCTTTAGAGGATAAGTGAAACTGGCAAAAATGGTGATCCTTGGTTAACTAAAGAATTTACACACCATCTGAAAAAGATTTTTTTAAGCCTTGGTGGCCACCTAGTCCAACTCATATGCAAAAGGAATCTCCACTACAGCATAACTGATAAATGGTCATTCTATTTCTGCTCGAAGACCTCCAAGGATGGGGAATAAACCAAATTTCAAGGCAGTCCATTTCACTTTTGGCTGGTTCTCTTAGTACAAACCAAGTTAGTACTTGTCCATTATACAAATCTTAATTCATACTTTCCACAGGAAAATACCTTACGTTTTCCTATGTACATAGGGTTTACTACATAAAATCACAGAATCTGATATTTAAAAGGGACTTCAGCAGCCAACTGACACATGAAAGGAATCTTCACTAAAAAAATCTAGCCAGCCAAACTTTCCTTGAGAAAGCACCTTATTTCTAGTCTTAATGCCTGCACATAAATGTTTAAATGTTGATAGACTGAGGCCACTCCCATCTAGAATACCCTAACCATATCTTCCCTACTGTTCTAGACCCAGTTCAACTCTTTCCTCTTTCTGCTCAAAATGCTCTGACCACTCCAACTGCAAATACTCTAAATTCCTTCTATAATAATTGTCTCTATCAAACTCAAATACAAAAAGGGGCCATTAAACTGTACATAAGAATCCCTGTGGGTCACATATTGGATTTTCCTGGAAGAGTAGGTATACTTATTCCATTCCCTTCCCTTCAATTGATTAAATAATCTTTGGTTTAAGAATTGAGGAAAAACATGAAAGCTACACTTTGTAATGTTACTTAGGAGGGAAACAAAGATTTCAACCTTGTTATCTATCACATTCAATAACAAAGATTTTACTGGCTTTGCTCTAGTTTTAAATAAAACCTGAAATTAACCCAGTAGGAAATGAAGAGTTGGCTGGTTTGGGAGCTTTTGAGAGGAATTCTTTGCTCCATCCTGCAGTCCTCCAATCAGAGCGGGTGGAAGACAGTGAGCATACTGATGAGGTGTGAGTATCAAAGTTGGTGAGATCTCACAGGATAAGTCTCTGGTGAAACAGTTTCCTGGGAACATGATCACAGTGGGCATCCATCAGCATTTTTCCCCTTAGCTACTAAGTTTGGAGTAGACTCCTCCACAATCATGTTCCCAGGAAACCTCATCAAAAGTCAATAGTATTTCTGATATCCTGGCATCCCACAGCAATAATGTTTTACGAATCTCTTTACAAAGAAAGTTGCTACTACGAAGAGAACAATGGAAGTACATTGTTGAATTTGGATTTGTTTTTGTAACAGTAATAATAACTTGCTTCAATATATGCTAGGTTATTAGTAAAGGGATAAAATTAATCTTAAAATAGTAATGGGAAAAAACTCAAGCAAAAGGCTGTCAATTTTTTTTTCCCTAACAACAGGCATAATGGTAGGTACAAATGAATCTTTGGAAGGGGACTGATAACAATTCCAATATAGGACAGTAGGAGATTTTCTAATACGGTCAAAAACCTACCATACAAAGTACCTTGATAGTAATAGCTACCAATGATATAGCACCTGCTATGTGCCATGCATTGTGCTAAGCACATTATTTCACTTGCTCCTCACAATAACCCTGCAAGGTAGGCACTGTTATTATATCCATCTTACAGTTGAGGAAACTGAGGCAGAGAAAAGTTAAATGATTTGCCCATGGTCTCATAGCTAATAAGTAACTGAGGCCAACTTGAACTAAGGTATTCTTAATTCCAGGCCTGGCATTCTAACTACTTCACTACTTAGCTTCCCTAATCTTCCCTTTTACACACAAATTAAAGCTCACTATGTGTGAGCTTTAGAATGTTTAAGGGACTATTTTTTAAAAGCTGATTGATTATGACATATCGATGTATTAATGTAAAGTGTCTGTGGTATAAAAGAGTATTGTGAAAAAAAGTGCTAGACTTGGTGTCTGCCCGCAGTCAAACTCCCACTTTTCTGATTACTCTCTGTGCACACATCATGTAAGCTGTCTAGGTCTCAGTTTCCCTCCTCATCTATAAAAGAAGGAGATTGAACCAGAGGATCTTTAAGGTCCCCTAACTTAAAAACTACAATTCTGTGGCCTATAAGACAAGTGTAGTTTCATGAGAAGGTTTCTTAAAATTATCCATCCAAACTGCCAGATGAGTTTTCCTTCTATACAGCTTTCATGATCAATCTTCTACCAAGCATCCTATAGAGGCTCCAAATTGCTCCTCATCAAAATGTCTTGGTTTGGCTTCAACCTCTTCCTAGCTATTGGTGTCATCCCAACTGCCTTTATAGGAATCCAAGCCTTCCTTAAAAAAAAAAAATCTTCATTAGACCTTACTATTACCCTAGAGCTGAAATTCTGCCCACCTCCAGTATAACTCTCCCTAAACAATATGTAGTGAAGCAAAACAAACCATCACACTGGTAATAACTGAAAATATATGCCTTATTCTATACCTACAGTCCAGCACCCCTCTCCCAAGAGGCAAGAGGCAATGCTTCATTCACCATAAATTATCATCACTCACAGCACTTATCAGAATTCGGAAATCTTTCATTGTTTATCTTTACATAATTTGGGTCATCATGTACATTTTCTCCTGGTTCTATTTACTGCCCTCCGAATCAGTCTTTACAGTCTTCCCAAATTTCCCCTACATATATTACCTTCTACCTTCTCCCTTTTGTCCATTCACAAAGGCACTATCAAATTAAAACCCTCTGTTAATATAACAGCCTCTTTATTGTTCTCTCTCCAATTTGCACTTATCATAATGGCCAAAGTAATATTCTTAAAATATGAGTCTTACCATTATGCAATCCTGTTTAATCCATCCAAGTTGATCATTGTTGCTTGGAGGATCAAACATAAACTCCTTTGTATGATATTTAAATTTGTTCAAAAACTACCCTTTGTTGTTCAGCCTATCTTTCCAGACTTAGTACATATGACTCCTCTTCATACACTCATAGCCCAGCCAGCTTGGTTTACTTGCTGTCCACACGCAACATTCTCTTCCTCTTACTTGTGCTTTTGCTGGCATTGGGCTGGTTCCCTGAGTGGAAATGCAATCCTTCCTCACTTCCACGACTCAAAATTCCTAGCACCTTTCAAAACAGGGGTCAAGAGAACATGACATATTTGAAGCCTTTTCTGATACTCCCTCTAACTGCTACCCTCCTCCCCCATTGGCTTATATCTATTTTCTCTTCTCTACTAAACATAGGTGTCCTCAAAATCTCTGTTCTGGGCTCTCTTCTCTTCACCCTTTCTTTTCTTTTCTTGGTCATTTCATCAGCTCTCATTGATTCAATTATTTTTATACAGATAATTCTCAGATCTATGTGGACAGCTCTAACTTCTTCTCTTGACTTCCAGCCTCAAATCTCCAACTGCCTACTGGGCTTCTCAAACTGAATGTCCCATAGATATCAACATGTCCAAAACTGACTTCATTATTTTTGCCACCAAATCCTCCCACTTCCTATTTTTGCTTTAGGTCATCTTCCCAGACCCCCAGGCTTGAAACCTACGTGGCATTCTTGACTCCTTACTCTCTTATTTCTGCACCCCTCCCCTACCCAACAAGTGGTTAAGTCCTTCATATACCTTTGCAATATCTTTCACACACATCCCCTTCTCCTCATCACCTCACACCCAGGCTACTCCAATAGCCTGCTGGTTGGTCTCCCGGTAACAAGTCTCTTTCCATACCAGGCTAGTGTACATTCAGCTGTCAAATTAATCTTCCTTAAGCACAGGTCTGACCATGCCATAACACCCCTGCCTCAAGCTATTCAATAAACCCCAGTGGCTTCCTATCACCTCCAGGATCAAATATAAAATCTTCTGTTTGGCTTTTAAAGCCCTTTATAAACTTACACTACTTCCTACCTTTCCAGTCTTCTTATACCTCAGTCCCAGCTAAGTCCACTGTGATTCAGTGACACTGGCCTCCTAGCTCTTCCTACCACAAGACTACAAACTCCATGCATTTTTACTGCCTGTCCCCAATGCCTGGAATTCTCTCACTCCCCATCCTTAAGGTCTCCACTAAAATGTTTTCCACAGGAACCTTTTCCAATCTCCCTTAATTCTAGCACCTTCTTTCTGTTAATCTTCAGCTTATCCTGTTTAGTTTATTTACCTGGTTGTCTGCATGGTGTCTCCTCCAACAGACAGTCCTTTGAAAGCAAGGGCTGGTTTTCTGTCTTACCTCATATCCCCACAGCTGAGCAAAAGGTCTAACACATAGTAGATGCTTAATAAATGCTTGCTGACTTATCTACTTAAATGTGTACCTACAGTTTCTCCCTAGAGAATAACAGATTCTTGGTAGAGAGACTGTTTCACTTTTTTCCTTTAGATGACCATAATATCTGATCCACAGAAGGTAGGTTTGACTGACGATCTCTTTTTGAATTTGTCATCTTTATAATTCTAGCAATGTCAATTACTCTTACATATCATAATTTGTTCATCATTGCTAATTTTAACACCCAAAGTTCCTTGTGCTGGATTAGGGAATTTCACAACTAGGCTTAGAGACCATCTATTACAATCTTTTCATTTTAAAACTGTTGATGAGGAAACTGATAAACTCGAAGCAATAGTAAAAAATGTTAAGAACCAGAGGTCTGCATCCTCAGAAACTTTTTCTTTAATATCAGTTTTCAGAAATCAAGCTGAGAAATTTTATTTCTTCTCTCTAAATTATTTTACAGCCTAAAGGATTTCACATATAAAATAATTTTTTATTAAAAAAAACACATCTAATGAAATATGTGGATTTGCCACACTCATAAACCAGAGAGATCTATAGCACTTGCTATAATATGAAAACTCCCCTGCAGATTTTTAAATACAAAAAGCCAAAAAGAGACCACATGTCAATATTTTAAATTAGGTTTTAAAATCTAAACATGTTTTGTGTAATTCCATGTAAAAATTATAAATTAAATTAATTATAAGTAAACAAAACATTCTTGTAAACTTCCTTTAAAATATAAAAAAAAATCACTGTTTAGTTTTAAATTCTATGATCCCATGAACCAAAAAAAAAAAAAAAAAATTAACCTGGGCAGAGTTGGGATATATAACTGAGTCATAACAAGCTAATTTATTAACACGTCATATTAACCAACAGATCTAACACTTGAATCACTATTTATCATAAAGCTGTCTGAATAGTCTCAAGTAGGATATGAGTAAAACACAAAATTCATCACTTTTTTTTTAAAAACATGTCTAAATTACTGAGGTCATTTACATGCCAAAATAAAAACAGGATAGGAAATAAGATGCCTTTAATTATGGTTCAAAGCTGTTTCTGGAAAGCTGTGGGCTGCTGAATTTGAGTGACACACATTACAACCAAGTAAGGCCCCAGACAAAGCTCTTTGTTAAATCTGTTCATCCTTCTCAGACAGAAGAGTAGGGCTTTTCTTGGTATGGCTAAGAAGCTGACTGTAAAAGCTCAATCAATGTTCCTCACTATGAGAAAGGGCTGCCTGGTACAGACAGGTTTGAAAATATTTGCACACAGAGTATCACTGTCTTTATAAAGACGGAAAGTAAGAAATAGAGAGGCAGACCAAACTTGTTTTAATCATAGGATTGAAGATCTGAAGAGGCAAAAAAGACCTCACAGATGATCTCATTTGTAAGGGGAAAATCCTAGAACATACTGTTATTCAATATCAAGGTAGAGTACAATACTGATACTTAATGAAAGAAGACTTATGAGAACTAGGGCCAAGAAGTTGGAAGAATAAAATAAAACATATAAAACATAAAGGACTGGAGTACTCTTGGATACTTGGAGCCAAAAAGTAAATAATTAATCTTTGCCTAAAAAAATTCACTACAATATGATATAAAGTGTGATAGTGATTTTTACACCAAGTCTTTTAGAGAAAATAAAGTTGGAAAAATCCTAGTTTTAGAGGGAAGAAAACAATAAACTCAACATACTTTCAAAGTAGTTTCATAAGATAACCAAATCAGTTTTAAAACGAAAATTAAAATTCTGTCACTCAAAATTTCATCAAAATAAAAAATGCAGTTTTTGTCCCTGCTTTCCAAATTAGCTGTATTAATTTTTCTCCATTGTTTGAGTTTTGTTTGCATTTAAAAACAGTATTACTTGAGAGCTCCCTAATTACAATCAAATATGAATTCCTGTTTGGCATTTTTAAAACTCTTCACAGCAAGGTCCCTTCCTACCTTTCCAGTCTTTTTACTCCTTGCTACATACTCTTACATCCATATAGTCTACTCTACCTACTGCTCCACCACTCCATTTCCCCTCTCCACACCTTTGTTTTAGGTGGTTCTCAGGTCCCATACATACTCCTTCATTATCTCTTCCTCCCAGAATCTGTTTTTCCTTCAAGACTCGGTTTCCTATACAAAATGAATAGAAGGCAGTTTTTGTGGGGAAACAGTATTGAAGGAAAACAGAGATTCCAGCAGGTGGGGATGATGAATGAGGATGTACAAGATCTGATTATCTCCATCAGACAGCAAGCTCCTTGAGGGCAGGGACTATTTCAAGTCAAATCAAGTCAACAAGAATTTATTAAGCACCTTCTATATGCTAAGCACTGTACTGAAACCTGAGTATAAAAAGAAAGATAAAAATCCCTGTCAAGGAGCTTGAAATCTAATGAAGGGAGAAAACTGGCAAACAGATTTGTAAAAACCGGATATATATTAGATAAACTGAAGATAATCTCAGAGGAAAGGCAATAAGGGAGAGTGAGAAGGGCTTCTTACAAAAGGTGGGATTTTAGCTGAGACTTGAAAGAAGACAGAGAGCAAAGATGAGAAGGGAAAGAATTCCAGGGGTTTTTTTTTGGTCTGAGCCCACCCACCATGTCCCATACTCCATCCCTGGTATATAACAGGCACAAAATAAACGCTTGTTGATCATTTAGGAGTAATAACACAGAGCAATAAGAAGTATACTGGATCAAGGCTTGAATTCTACCTTAAAAACTCACTAGTTATATAAACACGAGAAAGATACAACTTCTCTGAGCCTCATTTTTCCAGAAGTAAGATGAGATATTAATATTTACAACAACCTATCTCACACATTTGTTGTGAGGACAGTTCTTTGCAAACTTTTAAAGCACTATCTAAATATGGTTATTAAGTACAGAAACAAGATCCTACAGCAAAATCAGAGCGGAAAACAAAATCCAAATTTTTTGATCCTACTGTGAATTGCTAGATATTCATAAAAGCCAAATAAAAGTTTTCAATAATTCCTCTATTTTCTATCTATCAAATTAGGATCCTCTAGCCCTTCTATCAAAATCAAAGATAAAAATCTGCAGAAGCAAGTAGGAAGTTTGCTAAATAAAACCCTACTAGATGAGGCTAAAAAAAGAAACTCCCCCCACAAAATGACTACGCCCATTTAACATGAGAGAAAATAGAAGAAATGAAGAATTGTTACTTAATCAATGAATTTCCGAGTTAGAAAGAACCTCAGAGGATGAAGATATCTAACCCAACTTGTACCAGAACAGGAAGCCTTTCATACAACTAACCCATCAAGCGCTTATCATGGTCTGTTTTAGTGAGGGTAAATCCATTACCTTTCAAGGAAGGTTAGGCCCTTCGTACTTTTAAATGGTTCTGAGATTTTTACATGAATAGATTAAATGAATTAGATTCTTACATGAAACCTGAACCAAAAAACTTCAAGAATGCAATCCTGTACCCCAACAAAAGTCTTCTTTTCTGTAGGCTAAAAATCTCCCTATGCCATGATCTCTAGTCTTCTCCTCATCCTGGCTGTCCTCTGTATTAGTGGCAATTTTAAAATGTGGCACACAGAATTGAATAAAATACCTCAGATATGGCCTGACCAGAACAAAGTAGAACAGGCCTACCACCTCCCCAGGCCTGGACACTATGATTATGACACTATGTAATCCAAATTATCCTTTTTTGGCTGCTGTGCTACACTGTTGACTCAAACTGAGTATGCAGTCTACTAAAACTCCCAGATTTCTTTTTCACAACTTTCATCTAATCATGACTTCCTTATATTGGACTTATGAAGTTGATTTTTTTAAATGCAGAACTGTATTTATCTTTACTAGATTTGATCCATTGCTCCAGGCTGTTGAGATTTTTAAAGATCTAAGTTAATTATATGAAAAATCTATTTTAAAATTGCTATAGACACACACCATCGTCCCACTGAGAGCAGCAGTTCGTTGTATGGCTATCAAAAGCAAGAAAACCAGTCCAGCTATAACCAGAAAAGTCCATCTAGCAGTTAAGCAGAGTTCATTTCTTTTTTACTCAAACTCTGTGGCAGAGAATATCGGATCGACTCTGGAACTATTTCTAAGGCACCTGTACACACAACACTTAGGTTGCTACTTAGAAACAAAGCTGAGATATACAGGATAGTCCTTTACTTAGCAGGGCATATTTACTGAGAGCAGCCTGGATTAATAAAAGGCTGGGGGAAAAAAAGGGTGAATGGAAACTGCTTCAATATAGGTTGAAGAAGACTGACCTCATCCAGGGTTGGGAGGCAGTCTGAATGACAGATTTCCTGTGACTCCAGACCATTGGCTCAATTATACTTGACTTAGAGACAAAGCTCCCAGACAGCCACGACCCTCTCAAGGCCTCCCACCCCCTTTCACCAAACTATCACTTGTAAAACAAGTTTCCACCCAGGAAAGGATCCGAGCCCGACCGAACCACACTTTGTTCCCCTCCGGGCCCAGGTGACTACACCCTGGCAAAAGGAAGGTCCCTAAGCCCAGCCCTGGAACCCTAGAAAAAGCGGACACTCAGAGACACTTGGATCGTGTCCTGGAGCAATTCATCTCCAGCTACGCGTGTCTGGCACCGCGCAGCTTTGGGGATACAAAGACAGAAACTACGGCTCCCCAAAGTCTGCGTGTCATTGTCTGCCCCGCTCCCTCGCCCCTCGGCTCCGTCTTCCTCACAGACGCTTCTCCTCCGGCTGCACCCCAACTGAGTCTTGGGGGGAAGTCACTTCTCTTTCGGGCCTCCCCCAGTTCCCTCCCCCGCCTTCACCTCCCGTCCCAAGCCTTTCGAAGGGCGTCCCTGCCCCCCGCCCAGCCCCCTCTTCTCCGAGGCCCCCCAACACTCATTTCCTTCTTAGGACTTCTCCATCCTCTCCGAGGCGGATCCCCCAGACAATTCCGAAGTGAAGCCCCCCGTCTTTGCCGCTGCCCCCACCTCACTACCCCTCAGAGCCCCCCTCACTCCCCATTCTCCGGTGTCTTTCCGTTCGGACGCCCCTTCCCCTCCCCCATCCCGCCCGCCCCTCCTCCCTCCGCCCCGCCGCCCCCTCCCCTCCTCAGCCCTGGGCCCGGGCCTCCAGCTCCCCCGCGGCTCCTCCCGGGCGCTCGGCCCCGCGCGCCGCCGCCCCCGCAGCTCCGGCCCCTCCGTGCCGTCCCGGAGCGTGGTCAGCGGCAGACTCACCTCAGCAGCGGCCGAACCGGAGCGGGACGTGAGCGGCGGCGGCGGCAGCAGCAGCAGCGGGGGCTCGTCGCCCCGCCATCCTCGGGTCCGCCCGCCCGCCCCCCAGAGGCTCGGGCTCCTCCCGGCGCTCGGCTCGCAGCCCCCACTCAGCGACTCACTTCCGGGTTCCTGGGGAGGAGGGGGAGAGTGAGCGCAGAGGAGGCAGGGGGAGGGGCGGGGCGGGGCGTGCTGCGGGTGGGGGAGAACGGAGGAGGGAGGGCGCCGCGGGCTAGGAAAGGGAAGGAAGCGCGGCCCGAGGGCGGGGCCTGGCGGCTGCGGACGCTGCGCCACGCCTGGGGGCCAGACCAAGTGTGAAAGGGGGGGGTAACAGCCGTCCAGGGGACAAATGAGCCCTTTCAGGGCCGGCCGAATCTCCGTTCTGGGCCTCTTCGGAGTTACTTAGTAAAGCTTTCTATTCCGCTCCACTGGCCTAGGGTCTGCCCAAAACAGTCGGCCTCGTACTCGGCGGGAATTCTTGGTTCCACCCTCCGGGAATGGTCTCTCCCACGCCTCGGGGCGGGTGGAGGCTCCCCCCGGCTCCGGTTCAACGGAGACGCGGGAAAATGGCGGAGTCCCGGGCCAGGTCTTCGGGGTGAGTGGGTGACTGGGGGGCTGACTGACCTCGACGGACTGAGAAAGGGAGGGAGAGGCAGAAGAGACCACCGAGCGATGGAGACAACTGTTTCTGCGGGCCGGGGGGGAAACGTGGAGGGCGAGGCCCAGGCGGGCCCCGGAGGGCCTCCCCGCTGCTGCCTCGGAAAGCTCCGGCCTCCGGCCCTGCGCCCCCCGACGCCCGGCGCTGATGCTCCAGGCAGGCCACTGGGGGCCGAGGAGAGAGCTGGGTTTGCGTCCCGGCTTCCTGGCCCAGGCCCTCGCCTTCCGGGCGTAAAGGGAGAGGCCAGCCTGACTCTGTGGACGGAGCGCGGGGCCCTCTGGGGTCGGATCCCACCTGGCGCTTGCTAACAGTAGTGGTAACTTTTATCTATGTAGCGCTTTGTAGCTCCGTATTTGAGTGGCGTTTGCGAAGCGCTTTGCAAATATTATTTTAGCCTCACAGTAACCCTGGAAGATGGGTGGTAGTGTTATTTTTATTATATTGTTGTTATTCTATATTAGCATATGGGGCTAATTAACCCTGTTTTTGCAGAGGAGGAAACAGGGTACCCAGGGTCACACAGCTTCTAAAATATCTGAGATATTTTATGCCCAGCGACCCCTAACTGCCCCAGTTTGCTAGCAGTGTGACCCGGGGCATGTCAGGTAACCTCTCTGAGCTTCACTTAACTTACTTGTAAAATGGGAAGTGGAGGGGGTTGGACTGGCAGGTCTCTAGGGGCCCCTCTGGTTTTAAATCTGCACTCAAGTGACACTGTTAACTGAAATTCCTCCCATCTCTAAGTTCAGTGAAGTCAAGCCTGGGTTCTGTTTGTGCCATTTCAGGAGGTCTTTCTCAGAAGCCAGACCTAGTGCCTCAGGGAACCCCAAGGCTAAAGGGAGAAGAATACCAGGTGAGCCAGAAAGGTGGTACAGTGGGATGAGCTGTGGGCTTGAAAGTCAGGAGGTATGAGTTTGATCACTGGCTCTGATGGGGGTCACTTTGGACTGGTCATGTCTCCCTTGGAATTCAGGAGCTGTAAAAAACTTAAGGGAAGTAAGTAGTGCTTGTGTAAACTATCCTCACTCAGGATTGTGAAGAAAGTGCTTGATTTGGAGCCAGAGGTCCTAGCTGGGAACCTTAGGGTTTACTGCTGTTTGTGTTACCTTGGGCAAGTCATTTAATTACTCTGAGCCTCAGTTTCCTAATCTGTACTTAACTGGATTAGATGATTTATAAAAAACTTTTGCCACTTTAAGCCTTATGATCTCATGACTTCAAAGCCCTATGTTATTGTGAGCTGTTATTATATCCTGTGTTCTATGAGCTCTTTCAGATGGTAATGTAGGTTATATAGGCCCTTCTATATCTTAAAGAATCATGGAACCTGAAATTAGGAAGGGAACTTAAGAATCTCTTCAGTCAAATTCATATCTGATGAAGAATTCCTTCCATAATTACAATAATAAAATTATTCAGCACTTTGCTTGAAGACCTCCAGTAGGGAATAGTTTATTACTTGCCAAGGCACTTCATTGCATTTTGGGGAAATTTTCGTTTTAGGTCAATCCTCAATCTGACTTTTTACCTTCACCCTTTTTCTCCTGTTCTGCTTTCAGGGGCCAAATAGGACAGCTATCTCTTCCACATGGCAGGTCTTCAAATACTTATTATAACTGTCATGCCCCCTTAAATCTTTTTTACAGGCTAAACATCACAGTTCCTTTGCCTGTTTCTGATGTGATATGATTGTGATACTGAAATTTAGTTGATCTTACAGACTGTTCCTTCTCAGGCTGTTTTGCTGGTTCTTCATGTCAACCCACTAACCGTGAATGCCCTCCTAGGTTCCATCTTGGGCCCTTTTCTCTTTTCCTTTTATGCTAGGGGTTCATAGCTTTTCTTGTATCATGGACCCTTTCTGTAGTCCATGGTCCCTTTATGCATAATGTTTTTAAATGCATAAAACAAAATACATAGGATCACAAAGGATTAAATTAATTAGCAGATAGGAGCCCAGCCCAGCCTTGGCTGCTGGGGGCTGTCCAACAGCCCTCGGGGCAGAATCTTCAGTCCCAGTATCAGAGGTTCACAGATCCCTCAACCCATAGGTGCCAAAGGTCAGTGACAGGGTTTTTTCAGCTGGCCAGGAAGGGAGAAGGGCCTTCCCATAGCTGCCCAAAGAGACCACATCAGGCAGGTAGCAGCAGCCCCTACAGGAGCCCACATCCATTGTTGGATCCTAAAAACCCTGGGGGTACCGATGAACAAATTATTACCTCAGCCTGGTGTAGAGGCCCTGAGAGAGCTGATCTTTATCTCACACTGAATGGCAGCCCTGCCCATGCAGCTTATCTGAATCTCAGCCCCCAGTGTTGGCGTGGCAGAACTGGAGGCCAAGGGACTGTGGAGAGGAAATTGCTAAGATTCTGGGCACAAAAATCTCTCCCTGATCCCAGACCAGTGTACAGGCTTGATTGTGCCACCTTGGAGGAACTGAGATCTTACAGATTCCCAGAACATACCCTACTCTTGACAAAAGATGCAAAAGTCAAGCAACTGGTTAGGAAAATGCCCAAAAAAGGGGGAAAAAATTTAATTATAATTACATAATTCATTTATAAGAATATTTTTAAAATTAGCTCATGGACCCTCAGTTAAGTATCTCAGCTCTGTACTGTCTTAGTTGGTGTTCTCATTAGCTGCTGTGAGTTCAGTTATCTCTATGCAAATGATTCCCAGATCCCCATCCCTAGTCTCTTTCCTGAGCTTCAGTAATGTGTTATCAACTGCCTTTTGGACACCCTGAAGGGGGTGTCTCATAGACATCTCAAATTCACCATGTCTAAAACAGATCTTATCATCTTTTCCCTCTAAATCTTGCCTTTTCCCAAACTTCACTGTTACTGTCAAGGGGGTACTGCCATCCTCTCACTCATTTAGGCCCACAACCTCAGTGTTATCATTGATTTCTCAGTTTTATAATATAGATCCAGTCTTCTAAGGAATCGTATAATTTCTGCTTTCACAGAATATATACATTCTTTTCTTTCTTTTGACACAATCATAACCGTAGTTTAGGCACTCATCTCTTCACTGACCTATTGCATTAGCATTCTAACTGGTCTTCAGGCTTCATCCACTTGGCTACCAAAATGATTTTTTTCATCATAGGTCTGATCATGTCAACCTCCCCTGCTCAACAAGCTGCAGTAGCTCCCCATTACTCCCTGTATTATATATAAAGTCCTCTGGCATTTAAAGCCCCCTCCCTAACTTTCTAGTCTTTTAAAACCTGACTATTCTTTACAGTGTACAGTCCAGCTGTCCTCACCTGTGGCTGTTCCTTATGCAAGATACTCCATCTCTTATGCCTTTCCTTTGCACTAGCTATCTCCCATGCCTGGAATGTTCTTCCCTTTTCCTTTCCCTTCTTAATTTTTTTCCCCCAATTATATCTTAATACAATTTTAAAAACTTTTTTGAAGTTTTGAGTTTCAAAATCTATCTTTCCCTCCTTTTCCTCTCCCCTCCCTGAGATGGTGGGTAGTCCGATATAGGTTATACACGTACAAACATGTAAAAAACATTTCCATATTAGTCATTTTGTTCAAGAAGACTCAAAAAAAGAAAGTGAAAAAGAGTATGCTTTGGTCTGTATTCTGATAGTATCAGTTCTTTCTCTGGGGCAGAATAGCATACTTCATCATGAGTCCTTTCAAATTGTCTTAGATCATTGTATTGCTGAGAATAGCTAAGGCATTTGCAGTTTTTCATTGTACAGTCTTGTCGTTACTGTGTACAATATTTTCCTGGTTCTGCTTACTTTACTTTGTATCAATTCATGTAAGTCCAAGTTTTTCTGAACTCATCCTGCTTGTCACCAAACATCTCCTAATGCTGCTTAAGATGGCATTATTTTTTTTGACTGACATGTCACAATATTGACTCTTATTGGACTGATAATCTACTAAAATCCCTTGGTGAATTATTCATCTTGAGTTGAACTGTTGTCCATCCTAGCCTCACCTATCTTGTACTTGTGAAGTTGATTTTTTGAACCTGTAAAAATTTACATTTATCCCTATTAAATTGGACTCATTGTTCTAGCCTATAAGAACTTTCAGTTCTGTCATTTAGCATGTTGACTATGCCTTTCACTTTTGGGTCATGCAAATTTGATAATCATATATCATCTTTGATGTCATCTAGATTATTTTAGAAAATATTAAAACAGTTCATGGTCAAGCAGGCATACCTGGCCACTAATCTAGAGACCTTTTTCTAAGCTGATGTTGAACCATTAATGACTATTCTTTGGCTCTTTTAACCAGTTTCAGATCTACATAACTACTTTCATTTAGTAGCCTGTGAGATTTTGTCAAATGCTTTGTTGAAATCTGCGTGAACTATCTATAGCATTCCCCTGATTTAATGTCTGGTAATTGTCAAAAAAGAAATTGTGACTAGCTGGGCATAACCTGCTTCTGGTAGAACATGCGGACATTGTGAGCACCACTTTTTCTAGATGGTCACTAGACATCCTTCAACACTACATTTTAGAATTTTGCTAGGTTTTGAAGTCAAGTTCACTGGCTTGTAATTTACCGACTATTCTCAGTCTGGGAGATTGAACATTTGCCCTTTTTCAGTCCTGTGATGTCTATCTCATTTACGATCTTTCATAGGTATGTTAGAGGCTTAGGAATCATATTTGCCTGTACTTTGAATTACTCATTCATGGAGTCTAAGGACTTGAAGTCATCAAGGGTAGGTAGCTGTTCCTTTTTCACTTCTTCCTTTTTAATCAATCCTTTGCCTTTTGATTAAGGCCCTGATCAGGACTACAGTCATGGCTCTCATCCTGTTAATTATGCTCCCTTGCATTGGTATCTTTATGCATTTGTGTATAGCTCTCTGAAGCCATGGGCTTTATTGTTGGTTCTTTTCTTGTTTTTTTCCTCTTATGAATTTTATTGTGTGGGTTAGTTGGTTTATTTTCTGTTCTATATTTTAGAAACTCTGCAGTGTCCAATTTGGAAAATATACATAGGCAACTTTTCTCTCTCATCTTTTTAGTTTTATTCCCTTTATGTTAAATTTGTAAGAGTCCAGGAAAATATATTGTTACTGGCTTTTGTTAGTTGTACTCTATCTTTGGAGTGGGCATCCTTTCGCCTAGAAATCTATCATTTCTATATTTTATTCTGTGGTCCAGAAGTCAAAACCTCTTTCTCAGATACCTCTTCTTCTTGTTGTTTTGGTAAGGAAAGCAGTCTTTATTTTAATATTTTCCCCCAATTACATGTAAAAACAGTTTTAACATTCTTTTTCCAAATTTTGAGTTCCAAATTCTCCCCTTTCCTTCCCCTGCATTGAGAAGACGAGTAATTTGATATAGGTTATATGTGCGTAGTCATGTATTTTCATGTAAATCATGTTGTGAAAGAAAAACAGAGACCAAAAAAATAAAGTAAAAGTGTGCTTTGATCCCCTGGAGATGGATAACATTTTTCCTCATAAGCCTTCTGAATTGTCTTGGATCACTGTATTGCTGAGAATAGCTGTTATTCACAGTTAATACAATGTTATTGTTACTGTAAAGAATGTTCTCCTGGTTCTGCTCATTTCAGTTTGTATCTGTTCGTGTAAGCCTTTTCAGATTTTTCTACTTGTTATTTCTTGTACCATAATAGTATTCCTTCACAGTCACCTTGTTCAGTCATTCCCCAATTGATAGCATATTTGATACCTTCTTCTTAAGAAATAATTTACTGCCCAAATCTGCCTTTTTCTTTTGAAACCCTTGTTTTCATTTAGCTGCAGGAATAAAAACACATGGTGGCCTCTAAGCTTAATGTACTCAAAAAATTTTTAATAAATTACATTTGTATAGCATTTTAAGGCTTGCAGAAATTTTTCCTCACAACTCAGTGCAAGTAGTTTTATTCCCGTTTTACAGGTGAGGGACACTGAGGCTGGGAGGGATTTAAATGACATCCTCATCACACACCAGTAAATGTTAGAGGTAGGTTTTAAAACTGAGTTCTCCAGACTCCAGGGCCAGCGTTTTATCCACATTACCTCTTTCTTAGTAAATGTTTGCTGGTACTAAGGTAAGTATCCGATATGAATGTAAGAGAACTATTATTCTGGAGAAAGACAACTAGCAGAGATAGCTGAGTGTCTAAAAAGGTTGTGGGGTAATGGGGAGGAGGAGGGGAGGGAAAATTCAAGTATTGCTGCTTTAGTATGATGGATTTTTTTTTCTAGAAGTAAAGAATTATAGTTCATTGTGAAGTGCTATGGATGGAAGTATTTTAAGAATCACAGTATTCTTTGTCTCCATAGCTGGAAGAATAGTAGAATCTCGGTATTTGCAATGTGAGAAGAAAAAGGTTGCTAAGGTAATAACGTTATTTATTTCTTTAGTTCTTGTTCAAAAAGATACTATAGATATCCTGGTAGCAGATTCTATGGGATGAACTCTAATTAATGTGAAGTTCAACCTTGACCTTATCTTGAAATGACATCTAAAAAGGAGGGAGTCTCTTGGTTTGATAAAACAGAGCAGTCTGAGAATGAACTAAGTTGCTTTGTGAGGAATTATGTTCCCCATCACTTGAAGTGTTTCAACAAAATCAGAGAAGACATTTACTTTTTAAACAGGAGTTTGGACTATGAGATTTTGTTACTCTGAAGAAGAGAATCTTACATATTCTGCCAAATTTCAGTCTTTACTTAATTGTTTTTAATACCCATTGTTGTAGGTGACCCTTTTATAGCTTCTTAAAAGAGACTTCATTTTTAATCTCTTAGTTACTTCCCAACTGGCCTCATATTGAAATAGGCCCACCCTCTATTGATAGAGTAGGCTTCTACTTATAAAAATTTGGAATTAAACCATTGTGTGGAGATAGTTTTAGTTTCTCCTTTTATTTTTTAAAACAGAACATTGAAATTAAGAATTGAAATGGGAATGGCCAAGAAAATAGGTCAGATTTTATGAAAGATAGCAATCAAGTACAACAGTAAGAATTTTGGAAAAGAATGTTTGTTGCTGTGAAAATATTTTCATTACTTTAGACTTTTCAAGGGACATGATAATACTTTTGATTATATTAATTCAACTTGTAACAGTAGTGTTTTCCATCACCTTTGTTTGAGGAGCATCATCGCATGAAGTTCTAGAAGGTTCATATGTGGATTGGTGGCTGGTTTTTGACGATTCATTGTGTCAGAATTAAATTTTAGAATGCCTTGCATATACTAAGTAATCAATAAATGTTTGAATAAATGAAAAAAAATTGGTTGAGCAAGAAGAAAAAAGAATAACTAGATTAATGTATTTCAGTACTTTAAGGATAGTATCATAGCAACTTTTAAATCTTTTTTTTTCTTACTGACAGGCACTTGCATCTGATACTTCAGTCACCAATTCCAGTGGGAAACAGACCGAAAGTGGAAAAAAATCTAATGTGTCTCAGAAGTTTAGCACAGGTAACATTGCAGGGGTGGGGTGGGGTGGGGTAGGGGTGGAGTGGGAAGTTTTAAGTCACCCAGTGGTACCAAGTAAAATTCCTAAATTCATATTTAAGTCTAAACTCTTCTGCCTTAGTAGTCCCTCTTTTTCTCCACAACACCCCAAACATATCCTTGTTTTTTTCATAGCTGTTCATTCTCCCTCATACAAGCCATGATACTACCTACTTCCAAGTTGTAGCTCATACTTCTTTTCCTCCCTATCCCCATACCCCTAAATGTCCTCTCTCCTATTCTCTGCTAAGTTGAATCCTAAACCATCTTTATACCTCTTTTATCAAACTTCTTTGTTTTTTCAAGTACTTTAGTTTACACCCAACCTGTCTCCTTAAATTCTTAATGCACTTAGTACCATTCTTTGTTCTCTATGTGTACTAGTTTTCTCTCCAACTATTGTAAACTTCTGAAGGGCAGAAACTGTATATGTATTTTCTTTCTTTTAGGCTTTGCAGTTTACTGCTATACTTTACTTCTCAGGGCCTCTGCCTCCTCAAGTTTATGTGGCAATGTGACACTCAGCCTTAATTCAGGAAGGTTACCCAACTGTTTTCTTTTAAGTCCTTAGGTTGATATCTTTAAATTGAACCCATAAATACTCTTAAGCCAACACCAAGTTCTTTGAGGGTAGTGACACTATCTTATTTCTTCATGTTGCCCCCAGCACATAGAACAATCAGATGTCAGTTAAAATAAGGCTTGAGTCTATAAGACTTGGGTCTCTCCTTCCACATATATCTTTGACTGTCCTTCAAGGCCCCCTGATACTGTGGTGGAGTGTAGGAGGAATTAAGGTGACAAGCAAGACTGTAGTTAAGTGACTTCTGGTTTCTAAAATTCTGCAAATGAAGTTCTTTAGTTTGAATTTTATATGTTTTGGTAGTTTTTAAAAAGTACGGTCCCAAATTTAAATCCCAAAATTAAATTTTATTTTTAAAATCAGTGGGATGATTTTTAATGCCTTTACTCACCAAAGGGACATTTAATAATTTTTGTTGTATTGAAAAATGTCAAGAGCAGAAGTTATAATTTCATTCAACCTTGTAAGAAACATTCTGAAAGCTCTTCTACATTCTATTAAAATAAAGTAAAATTATTAAAACATTAACGATTATTATGATTGCTGTCTTTAGGTACAGAAGAGTTGTGGATTTTTTGTGCTTTATGAGTGTTTTATTCGAATCTCTGCTAAAATTGAAAGAGATAGTCCTAGGAAGCTTTCTTTAACCCTGTCCCTACTATGATTGTTCTCTATGAACAGGGAGACTGGTGATGTAGTGAAAAGAGCTGAGTGACCTTTGTGACCTTGGACTTACCATCTCTAGACCTGCTCTCCTGTGAAGATGAGTCAGATTGGATTAGATGATCTCCAAGGTCCCTTCCAACTCTAAAAACCCTATGAATCTTTGAGTAGAAGACTACAACCTATTTCAGGCAGGGGAAGTGAAATGAGAAGTTTGAGACAGCTTAGCATAGTAGAAAGAGTACAAGAATTGGAGGAAGGAAGACCTGGGTTCAGATGTTGCCCTATATAATAGCTGTGTGACCCTGGGCAAACTTACTTCTCGTTGTAATTCAGTTTCATCTTCTGTAAAAAGGGAGTGTTAGACTAAGTCTCTTTGAGCTCTAACTCAATGTCCCTATGAGAAAAGGTGCAGAGATGAGAATATTTTTGGTAGATATATACATAAGATAGAAAGATTGCTTTTGAGGAGCTTACTGCCTAAGAATTATTCATCTGACCCAGCAATACACATTCAGGCACTTTCCACATGTTTTTAATGTGTAGTTTTCCAAAATTAAAACAGAATTGAGTAAACATTAATACGGTCAACATGACAGTAGGGAAAAGGCAAATGAAAATAAGATTGATAAGGAGCAATTTCAAGAGAACATTTTGACTAAATGGGAAGGCAGGAACTAACTACATACAGTAAAGGAGGAAAATAGACTGAAAGGTGAAAAAATTGTTTGCACATGAAACTGAAGAGATATATTAGAAATTTCTAAATCTTAGAGAACTTCCCTCAAACTAAGTAATATAAAAGGGTCATACTAGGATTGCATTTTCATCCTTTAAGTTGCAATTTTTCAGAAACGTTTCTGTTTTACTTGAAAAGTAAAAGACCATTGCTGAGAATTTTGCTAAGCCAGATAGTAAATTTATGAAGTCCAAGAATGTTGCTGGGGAAAAGGTTTTGTTTTGTAGGGAGTTTTGCATGTTTATTTTGAATAAAGTTACACTAGACTGCCTTACCTAATTAAGTTTCTCCTCATTGACATTTTATGAGCTAACTTTCAGGTATTTCTGCTTGGTCATTAGATAATAATCAAGTTGAAAAGGATGATTTGCAGTCAACCCTGTTAGAAGGACACAAAACTGCACCTCCTGATCTGGATGTTTCTGCTATTAAAGGTAAATAATTCTCTTCAGAGCCACTTTATTGCTTTAGTTTGGAATAAAATATGCATTCTCTGCACTTCGTAAAATGCTATTCTTTGTTTGATTTAGATAAAAGTATCAAGAAGAGGACTCCCCAATTAGCCAATAAAGCTAATACAACACAAAATTCCAACACACCAAAAAAACTCAACACAGTAAGTGTTTTGAAGGAAAAAAAATGGGTCCATGAATCTGGGTAGGAAAAAATGAAATCTTTATTTTCAGTATTCTTTAACTGAACTTCAGCATTTCCTTAAACACAATATTTTCTTCACTTATATAACTTTATTCTGAGAAGGGTCTGTAGACTTCACCAGCTTGCTAAAATTATTCAAGACCCAAAAAAGGTTTCAAATCTCTGCTGTCCTGCTATGAAGAGATAAAGTATCTATGTCTCTAATTCAGCAAACATTTGAGTATTCGTGTGTGCTTAGGACTATGTGGGACACTGAATAACACAAGAAAATTATTCATGTTCTCAAAGCATTGGGAAAGCAATTGTATGAAGAGAACATTTAGAGCAGAGTTCAGGATGCTGTGTTATCCCATTGAGCTGTGCAGCTACAAAACATGAAGCACTCTGAGTGCAAGGTAACCCACAGGGCAACTGAGAGCAGAATGGCTAGTGCAGTTTGGGCATAGCCCAGAAGGAGCCAGAACCTGTGCTTTGGAGCAAAGACATTAGACCAGAAAGACAGTAGGCTGGGGCTCTGAGGTTGTTGCCGCTTAGATATTTAGATAATCAGATGAAGATCTTCAGCCAATCAAATGAAGCTTCTAATGCAACAGGAATCCTTTTGTTGAGCACTGCGCTAAGGGCTGAGGATACAGACAGAATTGGGGACTTCCTTTCTCATTACAGAGACAGTATGTAAAGCAGGGCTTTTGTTTGGCTCATGCCAGAGAGATCAGCCTCATACCTGCAGGGGAAGGGTCCATTAGGTGCTGAGGCTTCTGAGGAGGGCTCTCAGATTGGCACAAGAGTGGGGCCTTGTCAGACCCTGACCACTGAAGCAGGGGGCCTTTTAGAGTCAAGTTCCAGTAAGTGACTGTGAATATTAGCTGAATGTTGTTCTTGTCCTTTGTTGTTCTTTATCCTTTGTTTTGAAGAGGAGAGGACCACTGACATCAGGAGGGGGATGTCTCAATTTGCAGGTGAATTGGTTTTAAGTGAGGCAGAGCTGTGCAAATCATCAACCTCACTCTCTCCTCTAGAGTCACTGGAGTCCATTGACAAGACATAGGTCAGACACCTGGCCTCTGATGCAGTGGGAAATCTTGCCTTTTTTAAACCAAGGTCTTTCCCAGGTCTCAATTTGTCTGAGGCAATGCTCGTTCTGTAATTAAAGGCCAGGTAAGAATGGAGGCAAAAGACAGCGTCATTTGCCTTCACAGAAGAATCAGTCTGGTGGGAGGCGAAGACCTTCAGAGTTTCTGGCCAGAACAGAAACAATTGCTATTTACACCCTGCCTTCTTAGGTGGATGACATAGAATGTAAGTGGTGCAGAGATTAGAGACAGAGACACATAATGGGAAGGAGAAGCAGGACTCAAGGACTGTGAATGATCAGGGAGGGTTTTTACAGGGATTAAGGATAGGTTTTTCATTTTTACCTTTAAGTAATAATATCTATTATTTACATAGTACCTAAGGCTTACAAAGCACTTTACACTTTACTTATGTTGTTGTTTGGTCCTCCCAGTAACCCTGAAAAGCAGCAGCTTCAGTGACCTCTGTTTTATAGTTGAAGCAGTTGAGGCAGAGAGGTTTAGTGACTTGCCCCAGGTCGCAGCTCCTGAGTGGCAAAATTGGGGCTTGAGTCCCAGTCCTCCAGTGTTCTTCCCACTGAAAACGGCTGCCTGGCCTAGTGGAAGAACACTGGAATAATAGAACTGGGGATTTAAAAATAGAGTAGTTCCAGTTAGAACTAGAACAGCCCTATTTACTTCCAAATGTTCAAATATTTGCGTAAGAAGAGTTCAGATTAATCAAGCCGAAGCAGAAAAGCAAAAGATGTTAAGAGTCCATATTCCTGTAGGGATGACTTCTAAGAACCTTGTATCTAGACCAGGAGTGGGGAACCTGCAGCCTTCAGGCCACATGTAGTCCTCTAGATCCTTAAGTGATGAGGCCTTTTGACTGATTGCAAATTTTATAGAACAGACCTTTTAGGATTTAGGTTACACTTAAGAATCTAGAAAGCCACATGTGGCCTGAAGGCAGCAGGTTCCCTACCCCTGGCTTAGACCTATATAATGTACAAATGTATTGAATTCTTATATTCTTATACTTCTTTAAGGATCCATGATTTCATCCATGAGGATTCCCTACAAATGCAGGCAATAAATCCCTTCATGGTTTTGTGAGTTGCTGTGTCCAAAAAAAATTCATAGTCTAGTGACCAGCCTTCTGGAAGAAGTCCTCTCTAAACCTAACTAGGTTAATCTTCTGACAGTAAATGAACTGTTTCTCAGCAGGCCTTTACTTGAGCTTTCCTAGCTTTGCTGGACCTGACAGTTTGCCCTTCATTAATAAGTCCTTGGATATTGTCAGCAGCATTGCCACTTTTGTCAAAGTGGAAGATGCTTGCTGTACCTAAAAGATCCGGTGGCTAAATCCAAGCCTGGTAGTTTTATTTTAGCCAGTAATAAAAATAACTGCAGCTTCAGCGTTGTGGTCCAGCGCTTTAATTACCAAATCCAAGAACTCTTGAGTAGTCAATGTCTGCCTCCTTTTTTTCTTTGTCCTCTCATCTTCTACGTGTCAGTTTGTAGACAAGGCATGAGAAGGCGTAAATGGCTTTAAGACAAAAATAGCTGAATCCAATTTTGCCAACTTAATATTTAAAAGAAAACAACCAACATCTGCTTTTCTTGAACCGTGTGCTGTATTAGGGATTATGTAGGAATTGTGTCAGAGAAATGTATAACACATTTAAGAAGTGAAATCTATATATCTATAGTTAGTTCATGCTGTGATTTATATGTTTATAAGCATAAATTCTCACTGTCAGACAGATAGAAGAAGCTTCCCTAAAGCAAATACATTATTTAAGGAATTGCTGAATTTTTAAGAAATAATTTTCAAATGATTTGTTTGAGTTTCTCAGACAGGTACAATTATATTTGGTGCCCTAGAGTAATGCATTTAGCCCATGATATCCATGTTCATATTTGTCTCCTTAAACCAGTAAATTCAACCCTCAAGCCCTGCAAAACATTAGGAAACCTGCTTCCCCTAGTCAGGATTCCTGACTCCAAACTACCACTCAAAAGAGACTTACACATTTTATTTAAAGCAAACATTGATGGTGTTATTAGGGAGAGAGATCACTAGGGAAAAAGGAGTAGAATCTAGTTCTTATTTTCTGTTTTGTAGAATCTCAGTCACAGGGGTTTTGTTTAGCCAAGCCATGGTGATATCTCATTCTCTCACAGCTCTTGATTTATTGGTGCTCTAATCTGTGGGGTAGTACCTGTCATTCTTTCTTATTGAATTGGACTTCCAGGAGTCAGACTACATATGTCTAGGGAATACATTGAACATGTATCACTGTTTTTCGCTGAATTGCTATTATAGGATAACTCGGGAATTTTCATAATCCTTCAGTTGTGTTAGCCAATTCAGGTGGGCCGCAGTGGAATCTTTTGGATCCTCAGAGTTAATAAGGTGCTTTTGACATAGAACCATTATTCTTATGGTGAACTAGCTCAGCTTAGTCTTCTTCCCGCAAGTATTTTTTAGAGAAGCCCAGAGTTACCTAGCATATGCTTCTACAGAGGCAGCATGGTGAAGTGAACTTGCAGTCAGGAGAGGGGTGGGTTCAAATTCCAGCTCTGCTACTCACTGTGTGACCTTTGGTAAATTATGTAACATTTTTGAGATTCAACTCCCCTTCCTTTTTAAATGAGGGTAATAATTCCTATACTGGGTAAGTGGGAAAACCGGATGAGAAGATACATGTAACATGCTGCGTAAGTGACAGCTGTTATTTATTATCGATGCTAATTTTCCACCTCATATTTGCTTTTTTCTTCCCTGATAATAGCTTTCAATTATATAGTGCTTGAAGGTATGTGCATTATCTCGTTTGATCATCACAACCCTCTGAAATAGATGTTATTAGAATCCCTATTTACATATAAGAAGAGTGACTCTAGCTCTTAAAAGTAGATAGAATTTTAATATCTCAGAGTATAGGTCTTTCTGATCCCAAATCTAGCACTCTCTCCACTATTGCACATGTCTTCACTTCACTGTAATAAATGCTTGCCAGCAGAGGAATTCCTACTAACCACTGACTTTGAAAATCCCAGAGTCTTGGTTTCTGGTGTCATGATGTGTTAACACAGGTGTCCTAACCTTCCGCCTGAGGCTTGTAGCATTGTTGTCCTCACTTCTGCATCCTTTCCCTAGCCCACCTTCTTCAACAGAGAAAGCCCTGTTTTCTACCTGTTGACAGAATGTAATTCAAGATGATATATCCCTTTTCTCCCCAGTGCTTGTTCCCTGCCCAGTGGTGGAATAAAAAGGTCAGACTCTACCACATCTAGTGCTGCACTTACTTGTTCTTTCCTTGGCTTTGTGGGTATTTAGTTCTTGTTCTCTGAAGTACCATTTTCTAGAATTTTTTTATGAAGTCACCAGCATTTCTTTAGCATTTAGACAGACAGCCCACTTGAAGACATGTTTCTTTAACAACTACTTTTGCTATACTTAGTAAATATCTTTTTTAAAAGCTAGTTAACTCTAGCTGATTGTCAATGGGGAGCACATCAGTGAGGAATCATAAAACAGTAGCTCTAGGAATGCCATGCCCTTGAGGTCACCCCTAGAATCTTGAAGAGAAAAGTAATCAGTCTCCTTCCAGGGACATAGCCTGATAATGTCATAATAATATGTCATGTATAAGCGTATCCGATGGATCTGTGATCTCATGGATCTGCAAGTTCCCTCCAACAGTAAGTAAGTTCAGGAAAACCACTCAGTACCTCAAGAGAGTCTGTTACAAGCAGTGTTGCACCTCTAATGAAGTGAACTCTTTCCACCTCTGCAAAGGAACAAGGGGAGATATTTTCTTATATCTCTTTCAAACCGAGCTTAAGACCTTATAATTTTACAACATTCCATTTCTTTTGTACTGAAATGATTGAGATTGATTCTGTATAATTTTTCATTGATTCTATTTAGAATTAATTGATTTTATCTCGTAACTGCCTAAGTCATCGTTTTTTGTCTCTGAACTTAGTGCAGAAATTCACCTGGTTTGTAATGTGTTTGAGTTCAGAAATCTTACTTGTTTTCTTTGCTAATCGCTGTTCTATTCTTGGCTTAAGGAATTCTGCTAACGTTGTGGGATAGGGCTTGTCATAAGGAAGTTGGGCCTAATATCTTCACATCACTAGGCTGTCCTTTCAGGATGTGTGGTTGGCCATCCAGAGAAGCCTGGGCCACTGTTCAGCAGGTGGACACAAACAATGAACACTCAGTCATGCCAGGGAAGGGAGGGGGGTTGTTGCTAACCCTTCATTACCATTCTTCCAAGCGTTATTCTCTTTGCCTCAGTTATATAACCAGTCATATTGTCCTCAATCCCATGGTGTCAGCTTTCCTGCTCTGTTCTTTGTTGTATATTCCCCAAAACCTTTAAAAAAAACTGTCCCCCTGATTTGGGGTCTTAGTTTTACTGAGGAAACTGAGATCCTATGAATTTGTGCTTTACTAATAAATAGATCATACTCAGAACTTCGTGTCTTAGTCATCCTTTTTATGTTAAAACACTGTAGATATTCTTTTCCTGTGTCTACTTTCACTTTGCATTAGTTCATGTAAACCTTACCATGTTTCTCATTTCTTATAGCATAAGCCTTTCCATTACATTTATGTACATCAATTTATTTAGCAATTTTCCAGTCAGTGAGTATCTGCTTTGTAGTTTTTTGCTAATACAAAAAATGTTGCTATAAATATTTGAGTGTATATGGGACCTTTCTGTCATTGACTTCCTTGGAGAATATGCCTAACTGTAGAATATCTGGGCCAGATTAAGCATTTTCTCTGCATAATTCCAAATTGCTTTCCACATTGGTTATATCAGTTCACAGCTCCACCAACAATGCATTAGTGTGCCTGTCTTTCCATAACCTCCAACATTGTGATATCTCAGGGTTGTTTTTGATTTGCATTTATATTACTAGTTATATGGAACAACTTATGCTTAATAGTTTACAGACTTCTTTTGGAAATTCATCTTGTCCGTATCCTTTGACCACATTTCTCTTGGGGAACTTCTTGTACATAGGCTCTTAATGTTTGATGGAGTTCATTTATACTCAAGCACTGTTGTTAGATGATCAGTTGCATATTTTACAGCAGGGATCAGCCAAATATGACCTATGGACCAAATTTGGCTGCCACCTGGTTTTTGCATTTTAAAATTCCATTTTATTGTATTTAAAATTGGAAAGACCAGTGGATAGCTTATGTATAAAACAGGTTGAGGGCCAGATTTGCTGGCCTCTACTTCCAGCCTGTAGATCTTCCATACAGATCTGGGATAAAGATAGAGAAAGTGCAAAGGGGAGATTGCCTCCTTAACTTCAGTCTTTGTTGAGCTCATTTTTCACAGTCCTTTTCTTCTTATTTTTTCCTTCTCCATTCTCCTACTTTCCCAGTTGCTCCAGTGATAGTCTCCTAGGATGATTTTATTGCCTCTTCCTTCCAGGGACTTTGAATAGGCTGGAAATATTTAGGTCTGAGGATTATCCAATATATATCAGGTCCACATGTTTTCCTAAGCTAGGGAAGCTTCATTTACCGGGATGGGGGCCAGGAATTATAGCCTCAGGTGCAATTATACACTTAATCCGAGACTTCTTTCCTAGTTTCTAAAATTTCTAGGGGGTGCTGAGCAATTTTTTTTTAAAAGGCGTGGTAGGCCAAATAATTTTGGGAACCTCTGATTTACACCCTTTGTAACAATGGCCTGGAGTAAAGACAAAGGGTAAGGAGGGAGGATTATGGGGTTTAAAATTAGAGGGTCATGAGAAATCATCTTAGGCCACCCCCTTTTGTCAGTGAGGGAACTGAGGCCCTAAAGAGGTCTAGTAACCTTAAAGGAGATGAGGACAGTTTATAATCCTACAAATAAATATGTTTTCGAATATTGAGTCAGAATGCTCAGTCCTGGGAGGATACTGAGGTGCGTAAACTAATTTGGAATCAAACACACATTATGGGTTTTTTATGCTTGTTTTTTAGGTTTCCCCAGAAGATATTAAAATGATGGAGTCACAGACATTACTTCTAACCCTTCTAGCAGTGAAGGTAAAATTAAAGATAGTCAAATGTATTTATGGAACAATGAATGAATGAATGAAAAACATGAAGTACTTTATCTGTGCAGAGCACTGTGCTAAGTAAGGCTATCTCTACTCTCTGTAGAAGGAGACAATATACTTCAGCTGCTAATCAAATGGAAAGGTTTCTTGGTTCTGACAGTACAGTGGTGAAGCAGATAATGCATCTTTCTTAGTATTATTTCCACTGGTAAAACCACACCTACGTCTTCTATAGAACCATTTGACAGTATCAAGGACGTTTGAGGTGAGGGATATCTTTTCAGGCTCTTCAGTGTTGTTGGGATAGCAGAGGCTGCAGCTCCTGTAGAAACAATTGCCAGATCATCTCCAGAGTTGATTCCCTCGTTGATGGTTGTTGAGGCTGGGCTAGAAGCAGGTTTCTGGGTGGGTGGTGCTGCCATCTCGGAGGCTCCTGGGCTAAGGGTCTTGATCTGTCTCTTGGCTCTGCGAGAAGATGGTCAAAGTGGTGGTGGGTTTTTTTTTTTAATAGTATTTTATTTTTTCCAATTACATGTAATGACAATTTTTAACTTTCATTTTTTTATAAAATTATGAGTTCCAAATTTTCTCCCTCATTTCTCTCCCCCCTCATCTTAGGAAAAAAGGTGGTGGTAGTTTAATTCACCCAGCACATGGAGGACTCCTGGCTTTCTTAGAGTGTCTTGCATGCCCCATAAATAGCAGTTGTGCCAGGGCTAACTGGTCCCTTCTTCATGGGGATTGATCCCGTGGATGAAGACTCCAGGGACTGGTTTTCCCAAGGCTATTGTGTATACCTGCTTATCCGTAGCAATTTAGTGGTGATGTTAGTGGTGGTGAGGATTGTGTTTCCATGCTCCCAGCTTATAGTGGTCAGACCAGAAACAGGGCTAGTGATCTGGAGGGCATTTTTCTTCCCTGGGCTCTTGGGCTGTCTCCAGGAGTTTAAGGGAAGGGAGTGTTGAGGTGATGGAGGCAGTTGGACTCCCCTGGAACATCACCTCTGTAGAGTTTGAGGGAGTATGGTATCAGGGATGGAAAAGTAGCTCTCTGGGTGGCCCCACACCCTGGCTGTGTGACCACAGGTGAAGTACTAAATCCTGTAGCAGGCAACACCTAAGACTTAAGTTCGGACAAATTGCAGATCTCATCAGCTCATAGATTTAGAGTTAACATCTGGAGAGGCTGTGCAGTGTTAGTGACTTGTAAGCTCCTCAAGGGCAAGGACTTTTGTTATTTGTATTTGTATCTCTAGTCTATTAGCCCAGTGTCTGGCACTTGGTAGGAGCTTGCCAAATGTTCTTTGACTGACTTTCTTGCCTGAGGTCCCACAGACTGTAATTGTCAGAGGTAGACTCAGAACTTAGGTCTTCTGCTTCCACATCCAGACATGTGGTAGCCACATCCGTGCTGCCTCTCCCTTAGTAGAGGGAGCCCTTCAGCAGCAGTACCTTATAAAAGAATACTTTGGTGAAGAGTTAAGCTAAAGCTGCTGAAACTGTTGGATTTCCTAGATAAAAAAGCGTCTTGCTGCAATAGAAGAAAAGGAAGAAAGAAATCTAATCATGTTATGTGAAGAAAAGGACAAACTTCAAAAAAAAGTGCAGGAATTGAAGCGCAAAATTCTGTTTCATCAAAAAGAACAGGAAATGGTGGACGTCCTTGCTGCCCAGGTTAGTCTGTGAGCTAATTTGTGCTGCCCCAACACTAGAGAATGTGCATTTTTTAGGCAGAAAGAGCTAACAGGAAACTTTGGGGCTTCTCACTAAGTGACCCCATTTATGATGGCATACTAAACAATCTAAAGGTCTCATTTCATATTCTAGATTGTTTTCTGTTTGCACACTTCTGCCTTCTGGCTCTGGTTAGTTAAAGTGCAATAGAAAGCTTTTAAGGAGAGGAAGTTGTGTGAAGCCCCAGGAACCTCTGTCCCTTGTTTTGGTGCAAAAAATCTTACTTACAGTGAATTTCCTAATCATTAAGACATACCAGTAATAGCAGTTTTCCCCAAGTACAGTAATATAATGGTATATGGTTGGTATTTTAGAGTGGTAGACTAGGAGACACTAGATTTTTGATTGAAATTTTTAGTTTATAGTAATGCCTTTTCTTTTTTGCTTGCAGAGTGAATTGCTTACTCCCTTTGTGGCAATGTCTGAGGATTTTAAGAAGGACTATAAAACTTTTGCCACCGCACTGGACTCTACCAGGCATGAACTGCCTATGAAATCCATTCACATGGAAGGAAATAGGGACAAGTTTTTAGGTATGGATGTCATGGCCCTTCTGCTGAGTATATTATAGAACCATTAGGCAAATATCTTCCCTTGGGGTAACAGAAAGAACACTGGACTTGAAGTCAGGAGGCCTGTGTTTTAATCCTGGTAGAGACATTTACTCTCTGTTTGACTGTGGGCAGGGCAGTCCATATCTCTGAACCTCAGTTTTCTCATGTCCAAATGGAGATAATACTGTTTAGTAGGCAGCTAGGCAGTGAGTGGAGAGAGCGCTGGCCTGGAGTCAAGAAGACCTGAGTTCAAATCCAGCCTCAGATACTTATCAAGCTCTATGACCCTAGGCAAGTCACTTAACTGTCTGTTTGCCTCAGTTTCCTCAAGTGTAAAATAGAGATAATAACAGCATCTATATCACAGGATTGTTGTGAGATCCAAATGAGATAATATTTGTAGAGCCCTTAGCATGGTACCTGGCATGTAATAGGTGATTAATAAATACTGAATCTCTTCCCCTACCCTATTTGAACTGTCAACATAGTATAACTGGAGGGATGGCACTTTGTATACTGTAAAATGTTATACAAATATGAGCTATTATTATATAAGACTGATTCCTTGAAGAAGATTCCTTGCTTTGTTGATGAACCTTTTTTTAGACTTAAAAATACTCTGAACACCTGATAACCTAAAGCAGGTTTTTAAATGTTATTTTTCCTTTGTAGATGAGTTACAACACCAACTGTCTATCACGCAAAATTTGTTGGCAGAAGTTACCACTGAGCACTTAGGAGAAAATGCTAAAGTATTTGATGTGTTGGGTGAACTTAAAGAAGTAGTACAGAAAAAGGATATAGAACTCAAAAGGTATTTCCTACACAAACTTGCTAAAAAATGTTGTAACACTTTATTTGTCCAGAAATCAGACTTCTCTTATCTTGAAAGTGCGAAAAACAATTGTGTTGACAGAGTAAGTGGAAAAAAGGCCTTTTGCTGAAGTGTGTTGAAAAGTATATGTAATTTACTTTGAACCTGTTGACCTGTGTTGCTTTGTACACCATCACAAAGGCTTGATAATCTGGTTTCTTACTCCATGGCCGTATGAATTTTTCAGGGTTTCTTCTGGAGTCAGGTACACAGATCAAATGAAATTAACGTAAAGTACATATAAATGTTAGCTAGTGTCATTGTCAGCATTATTACCTTGACAGCTGACTCCAAAACATGGAGGGACCTGGCACATAGTAGGCCCTTAATAAGTGCTAGTTTTCTGAATTGGAAGAACTATTAGAGAATAGGTGTAAGAACTGCAAAAGCAATTTGAAGCCATTTGGTCTAGGAGCAGGTAGCCTTATATACCGAAATGGGCACTTGAGGTTATGTTTATTAAAGTGCAATAAACGTTTCTAATGAGGTCCCTTAATCATTGGGAAAAGTTGAAATTATGTTTTGTGCACCCTAAGAAGGCAGGAAGGTGTCTTTTGCAGGATTTCTATGTAAAATGCATCAAATGTAGTTTCTATAGTAAAAGAAATGTGGTTTATTCATCTGAAAAATTTTTGTTAAATAAGGTACCACTAATTTTTTTTGCTAACATGGCAAAATGAGCTATATTCAGGGTGGCTGTTGTATTTGAATTCTGCTTTTATAATGAAAATAAGGTAAAGTAAATGTTTATTAGAATCAAATAATAATTTAGTTAGCTAAATTTAGCATGATATAGGATAAAAAGCTAAGCCTTTGACAGTGGAGCACCTACCTCACACAGTTATTGTGAAGCTCAAATGAGATAATGAAATAAAATCCTTTTAAAAGTTTAAAATTAGGAATAAAGTCAGTCATTGATGTTGTTCAGTCATTTTAGTCATGTGTGCTTCTCCATAACCCCATTTGAGGTTTTCTTGGCAAACATACTGGAGTGGTTTGCCATTTCCTTGTCCAGCTCATTTTGCAGATGAAGGAACTGAGACAAACAAGGTTAAATGACTTGCCCAGGGTCACACAGCTAGTAAGTGCCTGAAGCCAGATTTGAACTCAGGAAGATGGAGCCTGGTGCTCCATCCATTGCACCACCGCATTGCCCCTAAAAAAAGTCTGTCAGTAAGCCTTTATTAAATACCTGTTATATGCTAGGCATTATGCTAAGCCCTGGGAAATCAAAGAAAGGCGAAAAACAAACTTTGATCTCTAAAAGTTTATATCTAATGGGGAAGATAACATGCAAAAACAGCTATATACAAACAAGATATATATATAAGATAAACTGGAGATAATCTCAGAGGGAAGTCACTAACATTAAGAAGGGCTGGGATTAGCTTTTTGCAGAACATGGGACTTTAACTGAGACTTGAAGGAGACCTAGGAAGCCAGGAACTAGAGATAAAGGAGCTAGTTCAAGTCCCAGGTTTTCTCTCTCTGCTTGCCTGCCTATCTCTCTGTGTCCCTGTTTCTGTCTTCCTGTCCTCTCTCTGAAATATCCATTTAGTCATGAAGTACCAGCCATTCTATCTCTGTGACACCTTTGCCTTTCTTTTCATGTCACCAACCCCCTGTTTTTGTATGTGAGGAAGCCAAGGCCCCAGAAAGGGATAGGACTCTCCTACGGCAGTGTGGTGAAGGGGCAGGACTGAGAACCGTGCTCACATCCTCTACTGGGCTCTGAGGCCTTCTCTTCCTGCCCTCTCTCTGAATCTCCATGCTACTGTAGAGCTCCACTGACTCGCAGAGACCTGCCTCTGCTGCCCCAGTTATGCACCCAGACCTCCTTCTGTTCCTTCTTCTGATTCAGCAGTAAGTACATAATGAGGCCCTTTTATTGTGCTAAAATGTTATGAGGCCTACACCAAAGCAATTCAGCAGTAATACTTATTTAGTGCTGGCCAACTGTGTGCAGGGCTTTAGAGTTGGCTTTGAAGCTATAAAGACAGAAAATGAGATAAAGTCCTTTACATTCTCCTTGTACAGGCTTTTACAGCCAACTTGGAAAGTTGAAACATAAAATGGGGAAAGAAAAAAACAACAACTTGGAAATGAAATTCAAGCCAGAGAAACCACTGCAGGCTCTAGGCCAATAGGAATCTAATTCTAGGTTTCGGGGCTAAACCCTCTGTGATTTTTAACTTTCTGCCCAAGATGTGGGCACTCAGTGCTTGTTGAAGGTGACATGTTTTCTTTTTCCTTCTGGAAGTCTTTCGTGGCTTGGAGTATCCAGCAATCCCAAGAAACTCAGAAGGACTCTCTAGAGGAGTTAGTTGTGTGACCTGGAACAGAAAGCACTGTGGGTTCTGACCTGGCTTTCATACATAGACCTGGGGAGGTTGGTAGGACAGGTAGCTATTATCCAGGTTTCATAGATTGGGAAACTAAGGCTCCCAGAGGTAAAGTGATGAGCTTGTGTTTACATGGCTAATAAGTGATCACACAGATTCAAACTTTGGTCTTCTGACTCCAAATGATCCCTTCCAATCTTATTTCACTTTGATTTATTGTATTCTATTTTCATTGTCTTCCAAAGAGAAGGTTTGATTCCATTTCTTGATAAGGTTTGACTAGTGTGTTATTCTTCATTCCATAAATTACTTATTTCTGAACCTCTAACAACTACATTTACTGTAGAAATATTCTGGTCTTGGAATCAAGAAGACTTGGGTTCAGATCTTCTCCTGATATTTTTCTGACTATGTGATGTTGGACAAATCACTTTGTGTAGCTAATTAGAATTTTAGTCTCTTGTCAGTTCTACTGATGAAATCATAGAACAAATAGGTTGTAATTATCAGGTGTGAAAGAGCAAAAAGATCAAGAATGAAAAAAATACATATTCAATGAGGAACAGATACACATTTTGGAACCACTTTTATTTTTTCAGGGCTTCTTATCCTATACATTATGATCTCTCTTATTGGGTGTGGAGGTGGTAATCTCTATTTCATTGTGTACTCAGAAAAGTATGTATCCCTCAAAGTGTAAAATCCCAGAGTTGGAAATTTCCTCATGGTATATAACCCATATCAAGAGCATGAATTTTCCATACAGTATTCCTTACAGGTGGTCATCCAGTCTTTGTTTGGATATGTTCAGTAATAAGAGAGCCCACCATTTCATGAGACATTCCATTTACTGTTCAGAGTATTAGGTAGTTCTTCTTTATATTCATTTGAAATCTTCTACCTTTTAACTGTCTTTAATTGGTCTTTAGGGCAGCTAATTGGCTCAGTGGATAGAGCTCAGGGCCTGTAGTCAGTAAGAGTTCAGATCTGGCCCCAGATACTTACTAAGCTGTATGACTCTTGACAAGTCACTTAACCCTGTTTGCTTCAGTTTTCTCATCTGTAAAGTGAGCTGGAGAAGGGAATGGCAAACCACTCTGGTTGCCAAGAAATCCCAGATGGGAATCACAAAGAATTGGACACAACTGAAACGACTGAACAACAGTTGATTCTTGTTGTTTTCTCTAGAGCCAAGTGATGGCTCTTCCATTTTTGAAGTCTGAACATGTTCACTTTAAATCTTCTCTCCGCTAAATGTTCCCAGTTTCTTTAACCAAAAAGGCCTTTATATTTATACCATTTCTTTACTAATATTGACATTGCTGTGGTTATCCAACTGATGTCTTTGGACAAAGGAAATGCCAGTTTTTTTCTGATTTGTTTGCAGGAGCTTTGTCCATGTGCTTAACTTATCCTCTGAAGTCAGTAAAGAAGCTGCTTTAATTAACCAGGAAGTCTGGGAAGAGACTCAAGGCACACAGAACCTAAGCCAGTGGTATTTTAATCGTGAGCATTCAGAGAATACTCCGGAAGACAGCTGAAGGCCTAATAGGTGCTTATATTTTTAGGTTTTATCACATCAACAAGTTGTCTCTGACATACTTTTACTGGTTTGGTTTTCTTATATTTTTTCTGTCATATGCATAAATATTTGAGTATTGTCTTTTTGTGACATTCAGAACACTTAGCACTTTAAGTCGATGTGTATTAAATGTTTTTGCATTCTGTTATGTGAGATTTGAGGGTATCAAAAATAAAAGATTCCTGACATAAAATTTTGTGTATTTTCAAGTGCATGCATTTAATTTTCAATATTTAGGCAATATGAAAAGGCCAAATCATTTTAAAATTTGTAATGAAGTCTGAAGAGATGTCTTTATTGTTGCATTGAAAGGAACCCCTGTAGTTTTTTTTTCCTTGAGCAGATCATGACTTCAGATTTTCCATCTCTAAAGTGAGGGGTTCAGCTAGAACAGAGATTCTTAACCTTTCCATGGCCATATCCCTTTGACAGTCGGTGAGTATGGGTTCAAATGGATAAAATAAAACATATAGAATTACAAAGGAAACCAATTATATTGAATACTGTTAATAAAATATTTTTAAAAAACAAATTCACAGACCCCAGGTTAAGAGCCCATGAGCCAGAGGAACTGTCAGAGCCCTCTGGTTCTCACATTCTGTTTCCATTGCTCCTACTGCTCAGATAGACTTGAGTTTATTCTTTAAACCACCGTTTCTCCGTGTGTGAATTAAATATAATTTTGTGTTTCATTTAGCTGGTTTTACACATTGCTGCCACTGGAGGGAGAACTTCACTCATCTTTTGATGGGTTAGCAAAGAGGTTTCCAAACTCATTTGGCCCTTAAAAAAAAATTACTTAGCAGTCCCCTGGAAATTTATTTTCTTTAATCCTTTTGCATCATTACAAAAAATATATAAAATGTATTTTTGTAAAAAAAATGACATCTTAAATTTAATAATTTATTGTAAATTTGTAGTTTTTTTCCTTCATTGAAATTTTTTTGATGCAATAGTGCATCATATAACTGTATATTGTATTGTAAACATGTTATTACTATACACACATATTCTTGCTGATGCATGCTGGACTTCCTAACAGCACAAGACTACTTGCCTACTAGCCCTAGTAGGACTTGACTTATTGGTTAGAACTTGCATTTTGTGTGTTTATTTGAAAAATGATGTAATTACTATGACTTTAACTCTGTTACACAACAGATGAAACACGTATGAATAGTTTTTCAAATTTCCTTCTTTCCTTATTTTTCCACTGCCCCCTATTTTTATTCAATGCCCTCAGTGGCATCCAAGGTTACTACTACCCCCCACATCATTCCAGTGACCCCAGGGGGTGCTATCTCCTACCTTGAAAACCCATGAAGTGCACAATCCAAAGATACCTGTCTTAGTTTTTAACATTTGAATTTTAAAAGAAAGGTTATATTTCTTAGAATCACAGAATTTGGAGCTAGGAAGGGACCTAAGAAATTATCTGATCCAGCTTCTTTTTATAGACAGGGAGACTGTGGAAGCACTCTCAACAGAAATGACTTGGCCAGAGTCATGTAGTAGTAAATGTCAGAAAGCCAGAACTGGAACATGGGTTTCCTGAGTCTTAGTTAAAGCTCTTTATATGTAGCATGTTCCCTTTCAGGGAAAGATATTAGTATTATATATCCATTATCAGAAAGAAGTCTTTAACAAATAAAGTGACTGCGTAAACTTTAAAGGCAACAAGTTAAGTCAACAAGTATTTATTAAGCCCCTACGATGTACCTGGCACTATGTGAAGTACTAGGGATTCAAAAAAAGGCAAAAATTAGTCCATGCTCCCAAGGAACTTCTATATCATGGTGAAGAGATAACCTTGATTCCCAGAAGCAAAGGAAAGGCTCTGACTGTTCACCATGCTGGTGATTCTGGTCATAGACTGAGAACAAGCCTACCAGTGAGGCTCCTGATCAGAAATTTCCTTGTGAGGCAAGAGAGAAAACTGCATAGGACTATCCAAGCTGCATACCCAAGGAGCAACAATCATGCAGAAAAGGAATAGCAGTAGAAATATCCAGAAGCTCACAGGAAAAGTAGATGCCCCACAGAAGCCATTCATAAGACCCATAGCCTCAGACATCTGAACACAAATGCACAAAGTGGGAGCTAATAGACAAGCTGAACTTGAAGGTTTCATGCAAGCATAGATGTTAGTCACTGAGATTCAGTGGGATGAGAGCCATGATTAAAAAAGATAGACTTTATTCAGAAGAAACAGTTACAGGTGGTGGGGAAAAGGAGGCTAAGCTCAAGGGCCACCTCCTACAGAAGACCTTTCCTGATTTCCCCAGATTTTAGCACTCCCTTCCAAACTGATATTGACTTAATAAAGGTCATAGGATTGTAAGATTGTACATCTGTGACTGGAAGACCTCCGAAGCCATCCAGTCCAACTCCTGTATTTTACAGATGAAGAAACTGAGGTCCCAGAAAATTAATAGACTTGCCCAAAGCCACACAAGTAATAAGGGTCAAAGGTAGAATTTAAACTCAGCTCCTCTGACTCCAGGACTAATTCCCTTTCCCCAGTTCCCAGTATAACTATCCCTCTCCCAGGAGAATATAAGCTGCCTGGCTCTTATCTTTATATCCCCAGCACCTAGTTAAGCACTTGCATAGTAGGTGCTTAATAATTTTTGTTAAATTAGAGTTAATTCTAGAGGAAAGAGAGGGACCAGAGAGGGGAAATTGTGGCGTCTGGGTGAAGATCAGCTGGGGCAGAAGAGGAAACGGACTGCCTTCAAACTGTAATGCAGGTCACCGAGAGAAACAAGAAATAGATAAGGAGTTTGGAAAATATTACAAAACTGACAAAAACAGGCAGGCTTTCACAAAGTCACACGTTTAACTGAAAGGTACAGACCAGATTCCACCATGTTTTTGTTCAGGTACCATAAAAAGGCATTGGATATAGTAGGACACCATGCCACTATAAAGACAATCCTTCAACAAAGCAGCATGTGTTTGTTAAAATTATACAAGATTGCTTGAAAGACACCAAGAAAACTAATTCTGTTAGCCACCTGACTTTTAATATCAAGTGAAGCATGAAACAGAAAGACACATTCTCCTAAGACATTTGCCATTGTGATGGAAAATGTCCAATGCAGACTCTTAAGTAAGGATCCCCTGTAGATTGTGATATTTCCCAGATGTCCTGTTTGGGGGTGACATTGTGCTGAGCCCAAGATTATTGCTGATATATTGATTGTGCATCACAGGTAGCATAAAACATGATCTAAGAGAACACAACTGGGAAAAGTTGTTCATGTTGCAAGAACAAGGGATAACAGAGAATGTTCATTCCATTAGTACCTTTGTATTGTCAGGAGACCTAAAGGAAGACTTGGCACTTGGGAGAATTTATAGGAGGACACGGTCAAGAGTCAGAGAGGATGAGCAGGCTCGAAGCTGCCCCTTGAAGGGAGTAGCCACATGGATGAGATCACAGATCCTTTGCAGTATCAAATAGAAGTGTAAGGGATTAGAGACAAGAAAAAATAAGTACAAAGAGTATGCTAAGTGGAGCAGAGAATTGTCATATGGAAACGATCAAGAAAAACTTTTTTCAGAGATGGGTTTTGAATCAGGTTTCAAAGAAAAGAAAAACCTCTTGACCTTTCTACGGCAACCCGTTCCTGATCCATCTCTCCCCACTTCACTGTCCAGCTTTTTTTTTAAAAGACATTTTAAAAATTAATGTCTTTGTTTTTACATCACAATCATTTCCCAATGTTTGTACATTTCCTCTCTCGCCAAACTCTTCCCTTTTAACAAAAAGAATTGAGCAAAACCAACCAATTATGTAACTGTCCACATTTGACTTCCCAAGTCATTTAACCTCTGTATTCAATATTGGTCATTGCATCTATTTTGAATTCAGTTATCTTTTAGTGTTGCATTGTGCATTGTAATCATAGTATAAATTGTCCTGGTACCACTTATTCCATTTTGTATCATTCAAATCATGCCATGTTTTTTTGGATTCCTTCTTCTGATCTTATGGCACAATGAATGAAAGTTATATTAATATATTCAGAAGGAAGGGGAAGGGAAGAAAACCAGTACTTATTATGTGTCAGATATGGTGTTAATTAACTACTTTACAAATTACTTCTTTAATCCTCATAGCACCTTTTGAAATAGTGGCTATTATTACCATGTCCATTTTACAGCTGAGGAAACTAAGGCAGCTAGAGATTAAGTAATTTGTGTAGGGTCACACAACTAGTATCTGAGGCTGGATTTGAACTCAGGTCTTCCTGACTCTGGGCCCAGAGTTCTATCCACTGTGTCACCTGAATGCCACAAGAAGGAAGTATAGATAAGCGGGAGAGTTCTGAAAATAATAGTCAAATTTATCATATATATTTAAAAACAAGTGGTATGGAGTAGAGATCCGTGGTTTCATATATATATTCCTTTTATGTTCTGTATTGTATATTGCCTATACATATATATATATGTATATATATATATTTAAAAACAAGTGGTATGGAATAGAGATCCGTGGTTTCATATATATTCCTTTTATGTTCTGTATTGCATATTGCTTATACTCTTTTTTTGGCGTTTAAGTTCAGAATAAAAAATATTTTTAAATCTTTAAAGTAGCAAAATAAAGATGTAAATTCTTAATAAAAAGATTAAACATGATAGGAATAAATATAAAATCTGACACTGAGATATAAGAAATTTTCTTCATGATTTCTCCACAAGATGAGTTGGTCATCATTATCAGCAAACAGGATAGTTTTATCAACTTTTTTACTTATCTTTATTTAATTTCTTTCTTGTCTTATTACTGTCACTAGCATTTCCAGAACTATATCAAATAACAGGGAAAGAGGGCATCCTTATTTCACTCCTACATTTATTGGAAAAAAGTTCTAGTATATCTCATTGCATGAGATTCTTGCTTTTGGTTTTATACAGATGCTTTTTGTATTTTTTTTTAAATCCCTGTATGTATGTATTTTGTAGGATTGGGTTTTTTGTTTGTTTTTTTGTTTTTTAGCATAAATATATGCTGTACTTTGTCAAAAGCTGTTTCTGTATCTATTGGGGTAATCATGTAGCTTTGTACATTTTGGTTTTTAATGTGATTGATTATATTGATTGTTTTCTTAATTTTGAATTAGCCCCAGGATAGATCCCACAGTGGGAGTGTGGTGGGTAATGGAAGAAGGGATGCTGCATGAGTTGTTTGGTTTTTTTAACCTCTTGGGGGTGGGAGGAGTGTTCTAGGTGTCCTAGACCATGGTGACAGCTAAAGTTGCTTTGTCTTTGGCGCATAATTTTTGTTCTGGAGAGGTTTGAGAGGTCATGAAGATCAGAGAAAATACCTAGTTCTCCATCTTGTCAGTTATGTGATCCAAAAGTTCCCTGTTCACAAACTTTATTGTATAGTAGCCCAAACTTTGCTCCCTGAACAAGCTTTATACATTCATGTTTTTGTGCCTTTCCTCGCACATGGTTTTGGGTCAGAATGCCCTCCCTACCCTTTTGCCTATTGAATTTCTATCTACACAGCTCAAGAAAGCCTTCCTGATTCCATCCCTGAAGTCTGTAATGACCTTTGTGCTTCATCCTCCGCCCTTTGCACCTCTATAATGAATTAGAGTTATTTGTTTATATCTTGTCTTTGTACTCAACTGAAGAAAGGACTTCTCAAAGCTTTGTATATCTCCCCTAGCACCTACCACACACAGTGTTCTGTATGAAATAGGCATTTAATAAATGTTTATTGAATTCAGCTCAACAAACATTGAACAGGATGGAGAAGAGGAAGGTAGGGCTCATTCCACCTCAAGGAAGTGGGATGTGCAGGAGCTGGGGAGGGTCAAGTTTACCCAGGGGTGGCAAACAGGATAATTTGACTAGAAAGAAAGATACCAAGTATAATCTCTCCTCTATATGACAGCCCTTCAAATACCATCACAGTTCTGTCCTCCATGGATCTTCTTTTCTCTAGCTTAAACATGCCCAGTTCCTTTAACATCCTCATTTCTGTGAATGGTCTTTCACTGCCCTGGTTGCCATCCTCTCTCTGTCTCATCAGTGTCCTTCTCCATTGTGTCCAGAGCTGAACACAACACTCCATATAAAGTCTAACAATGCAGAGTGCAAGGGGATCATCACCTCCTTATTCCTGGAAACTGTGCCACTCCTGATGTAGCTCAAGGTTGCCTTAGTTTTTCATCACCCGATTGGCTTAGATTGAACTCAGGTCCACTCAAACCAAAGGATCCTTTTCAACACAGCTTCTTTCCATCTGTGCCTCCCCTAACTTAATATTTGTCAAGTTTTTGTTTTTTAAATCAAAGTGGAGGACTTTACATTTATCCCTATTGAATTTTATCTTATTAGATTCACCTAGTGCTCTTGCCTATAGAGATTCTTTTATATCCTGACTTTCTTACTCACTGTGTTACCATCTTGGTGTCACCTGCACATCTTATGAGCATACAATCTATGCCTTTTATCCAAGTCTCTGATAAAAATGTTAAGCAGCATGGAGCCGAGCACAGAACCATTGAGTATTCCCTTGGAAACCTGCCACGTTGACAGCGGATCATTAACTATTCTGCAATCTAACCAGATGATTGACTGTGTGACCCTGAGCAAATCACTTCTCTAGCTCTCAGGCTTCTCATTTATAAAAGGAGGGGAGTTGACTACATGAGCTTCCCAAGTCTAATGTTACATGTTCCAGAATTACTTCTAGCTCAGTTCTGCAATATTTTATGTTCTATGGTTGCTCTTGGCCCTGGAGTTGTAAGCATTATGTTCTGAGGTCCCTTACAGTTTTGTTTTCTAAGTCCTAAAGTCACTTCCATCCCTGTCATTATAGCATTTGTTCTAGAGTCCCTTCTAGCTCTAACATCCTAAGGTCAGCAAAAATAATGGTGGAGAAATCTCTGCACAAAAGGAGGGAGACAGTCAACAAAGAAACACTACCAAAGATTTCACTTTGGTGTAGGAAGCCAGCATGTGTATAAATAATGCACCATAACATAATGTAGGTATAAATAGTGCCAAGCCAAATATCCTCTGAATGTAAACTATATCCTCAGAACTTGTCTTTGTGGCTCGATAACATCACCTGACCATTGGGTACTCAATATTATTCATAAACACTGACATGGAAAACAGATTTTTATCCTGGAAAAGAGACTGTCACTCTTCCTCAACTGATGTTTTTAGGAACAAAAAGCATTATTCAAGCACCTCTTGGCAATAAAAATCAACTCTTCATCTCATTTGGTCTTATGCCCTGTAGTGGAATTGAACACTGTATTGAAAGAGAGAAGACCTTGTAAGAACATTTTCATCATCAAAAGAACACAACAAAGAAAGCTAATTTTGACAATAATGTTTTTAGTTTTAAATCAAGTTTAGATAAAAAGGGTGGAGTTGTCAGTGGTTACTGAACAGTTTGAGCTTTATTTTCAGGAATGCATGCATCGGAAGCTAGTCTTTGCATAACTGTTTAAGCCCACGTCCATAAATAAGCTTAGTATGTCATTTCAACAAGGAAAAGAATCTGATTACCTTATCACACAAATATACCCATTTTGACTGTTCCATTTGAAATAGGTCAGAGAAATTGCTATGATTTGATTCCCAGCATGAAAATAAAGCTTTAATGCTGACTTTCAAAATCAATGATCCAAACCAAATGTTAGTTTCTATGTCAAAGCAAGTTGGCATTTGTGTATAAGATCCTAGAAAACAGCTTTTTTTGGGCAGTTCTGTGTTTTTTAACTATTGCAGGACTCTACACATTTGGTTACTTTGATGTATAATTTAGGTATAAAACTTTAAATGTCTATTTGTGGCACAATATCTGAAAAAGAAAGATATTTTAAAACTTGTTCATTAACTTCAGCTGCAACAAATATTAAGTGTTTACTATGTACAGAGCACTGTGCTTGGTTCTTAGGAGGATATAAAGATAAATAGTCCTAGTCCCTGTCCTCCTAAGCTTTCATTGAAGGACCTGGCTATAGCACTTACAAATAATGAATACAAAATGATATATGATAAATGCAAGATTGGTGCAAACTAAATTTATGCATTACCTGGAATAGGGCAAGGTAGAAAGTATCTTCCCTGACTGAGAAATCAGGGATGGTTTTATGGAAGGAGATGACATTTGAATTGGATCTTATAAGATGGACAGAATTCCCATAGGCAGAGAGATGGAAGTTGGAGTGAGTTAGAAAAGGGAGACATTTCAGGAATAGTAAACGAACACAAATGGGACAATGGGGCATATATGTATGAGAAAGTTAATAGTCCCATTTGGCTGTAGTATGGTGTGTATAAGGAGTATGAATGAGCAGTAAGGAGATTTTGAAGAGTTTCAAGGAGAGCATGACTCTCGCAGACCATCTTTCATTTATTCATTCAAAAACCTGATTGACAAACTGCTGAGGCCATAGTATTATGATTTGAGATACCTTTGCTCCAATGCTTTATTCTGGTGGGCAGAGTTTTTGAAGGCTGTATCAGCATCATGTAAGCTCTGTCATATTTCATAATTTTAGCAAGACTTTGAGTATGGTGCTAGCATTGGGCTGAATCTTTTTTTCCCCAAGGACCAACCTACCTTACAGCAAAGGATATCTTACAGTATTTTTTAAAGAGACAAAGAAAGGAGTTGTTGGAGTAGGTTTTATTATACACCCAAAAGCAACAAGATTTCATGGGATATTTGGCCATCACATATTACAGCATTAATGAAAAATATTTGCAAAAAGACCAAGAAAATAACTGTATCATATGTACTAATATGGGTTGTTGAGGATGTGGTGATGGAGTTTAAATTAAATCTCACACCCTGATTCTTGGTCGCTTCAATGAAGGTGGTAAAAGATGAGGATGGAAAGAAGTATATGGGAAAGCATGGTTCAAGGAAGAAGGAATGAGAAGCCTTATAGATTACACAGATGCCTTGAATCTTTATATTATGAACACTTTCTTTAAGAATTGGTAATTATCCAAGACAATTCCAAAGGACCAATGATGAAAAATGCTATCCATCTCCAGAGAGAGAACTGATGAACTCTGGATGCAGACTGAAGTTTTTTAAAAACTTTCTATGTTTCTAGGAGGGTTTTTTTTGGTCTATGTTTTCCTTTGAAACATGGTTAATGTGAAAATACATTTTGCATGACTTCACAAATATAATCGTTATCTAATTGCTTGCCTTCTCAAGGAGGGGGAAAGGTAGACAGGAGGGATGATTGTTAAAATTGTTTACATGTCATTGGGGAATATTTAATGAAATAAAATACATTTAAAAATAATTGATAGATGTTTGTCCCAAATAACACTATAAAGAATGAAATAGATTATATGTTAGATAGAAAAAGTCTTGTTATTGATGTGGGAGTTATCTATGAGTGAGCTGTCTGTGTACAATGAAACTATAAACTTGTGCAGGAAAAAGAAGAGGAGGAGGGGAAATGTGTAACAAAACTGAAATTAACACCTACTATAAAAATTTTATCCAGAAGTTTAATCATTGTCAATGAATTTCCATGACAAGGAGATCAAAAGAGCTCAGAAGGCTCCTTAGTCAACAAATATCTGCCTTGTCAGAGAGAGATGGTTGTCAAGGGCAGCACTGGGTTAGAACATAAGCCTGTTTATAAAATCTTCTAAAAAGAGATGATAGATGATGACTATGAGCAGTGTCATCTTATAGAACAGAGAGAAGCTTTTGGATCCCTATCCTTTACGGTCCATAATCAGTAGAGTTATTAGGGAGAAATAATATGGTGCACAAAGTAAAGCCAGAATTGAACAGGCTGCATCACTTTCAGAAAATTCCCTTATGGATCCTAAGCTTCCCATGAAAACAAAAAGACATCTTTTTAACACTAGCTTTCTCTCAGTGTTACTTCATAGCAGCAAGACATGGAGTACAACTGCCTCTGAAGAACTAAAAGTGAATATTACACAGTGGGCAGTGGAGAGGCGTGCAGCGTGTGTGGACAAGCTGCAACATATCACCGATAAAAGCTTCCTCTGATTCCCATAGTCCGCTAGTCTTATCCTCATTTATGTTCCCATAGCACTTTGCCTCTCCTAGAGTAGTTAACACATTTAATCTTGTGTCATATTGATTTGTACGTATCTTCTCTGTCCTAAATTGTACAGTTCAGGAAGGCAGAGACTGTGTCCGTCTCATTCATCTTTTGATCCCTCACGCGCACCTAAAAGAGCTCCTTGGACACAATAAGTGGTCAACTCATGTGTTGAATGGGATTTGCAATTTGTCATTGCCACCCTCAGGAAGGAGGTGGAAATTGAGTTAGTATTTGAAAGAAGTAGGATAGGTAGAGAGGAAGGCATTCCAAGTCATAGTAATGGGAAAAGAAATGGTCAAGTGAGCTGAGCATGGTGTATACTAGGGACAGTAATTAGACCATTTGGCTGGGGTGAAAGGTCATGTTGGGGAAAAGTGGGAGATAAATTTATAAAACTGAGCTGAAGATAAATTATGAGAGGTTTGGAAAAACTAGACTAAGGGGTTTAAATCCTACATGGCAATGAGGAATCGTGTGAGGTTCTTCATCAATGAAATGACATAATAAAAATGGTGCTTTAGTAAAATTAATCTTGAAACAGCAGGCGGAGCGAGAGACTGAAGTTAGAGAGCCCAGTTTAATAGGTTGCTTAAAAATTCAGATAGGAGGTATTTAAAAGACCTAGACTAGGATAGAACTGAAAAGGAAGGTATGGTTATAAACAAAGGAAAAAGTTATAGAACTTGAGACTAATTATATATGACAGACAAGAAGAAGGCATCTCATCAAAGATGAGGTGGTGGAACTTTATAAAAGGTCTAAGGTTTTTTCCAACTCTTAAGTTTTGTGATTCTGCGTCCCTAAAATTTTGGATCAGGTTACTCGGAGAATTGATATTAATCGCAGCCAATTTCTATATAGCATTTAATACATTTACAAAATTCTTTCACATGTATTATTTCATTTAATCCATATAACAATATCATCTCCATTTTAGATAAGAAGAAACTAAGGTTCTCCAGATGGTATCATTTGCCCAGTCTTACTAGTAAATGGCATAGGAGCCAGGGCTAGAATCTAGGTTTTCTGACTAATAACACTGACCAGAATCAGAAATTTAAGAGGGAGAACCATTTTGGGGGGTAGGTGGGAAGGGAGATGATGATTAATTCTGTTTTATATTTAGCTTGAGATCACAGGAAAGCAAGTAGAAATATCTAGTAGGGAATTGAAGATGTATAGTTTGGGGCAACAACTGGAGCTAGAAGGGTGGTCAAGGCTAAAGATACAGTTTTGGGAATCATTTGTATAAGAGTTAGAACTGAAGGCATGAGAGTGGGAATACTTTTCATGTTGCATTATGTTTTGCATATTTTTATGTGAATATTTTTCATAAAGGTTTGAAGTTTCAGGCATTTAAGTGAATATTTTACTATTTGTGATATCCTTAAAACTTATAGGTTTCTTGCTTCCTCACATCAGGTAGTTTGCTTCCTTTCTTATTTGTTCATTTAGCCAGCAAATATTTAGTGAGCACTCAATAAACATTTTCCTCCCAAATATTAGGTGTTCCAGATTTCCAACTATTATTGTTTAACACTACAGTAACAATTGGTTCATGGTTAAAAGGTTACATTAGATTATCTCTAAAATCTCTGTCAGCGTAAAAATATTTGTGCTTTCTTAACCACTCAGTCAGTCATTAAACATTTACAGCAATGAGCCAAGCATTGTGCTGTCCTTTGGGGATACAGATACAGAGAGTAAGACAAGCCCTTTTCTCAAGGAGCTTACATGTTTTAATGAGAAACGAGGTCATATATAAATATACAGAATAAATATGTAGAAGATAAATATACGGGGGATACAAAGAAAGACAAGGCTCTGATGGAGCTTACCATCTAGTGAGAGACACAACAAGCAAATGACTATGTGCAAACAAACAAGATGGAGGTAAGGTAAGCTGGCATTAAGAGAAATTGGGAATGGCTTCTTGCAGCGATGGGACTTTAACTGTAACTTGAAGGAAACAGGAGTGTCCAGGAAGTGGAGATGAGGAGGGAGAGCACTCTACCATTGGGGACAGCCAATGAAAATGCTTAGACAGAGTGCTGCATGTGAAGCATATAGGTAGTGAGAGGAGTTGGAACATGGGAAAACTGGAAAGTTAGGAAGGAACCAGGTCAAAGAGGGTTTTATTATAGAAACAGAGGATGTTATATTTGATCCTGGAGGTGATAAAGAGTTACTGAAATGGAAGGTGGCATGATCTTAATTATATTTTTGTACATTCAATTTGACAGCTATATGGAAAATGGACTGGGGCAAGGAGAGACTTGAAGCAGGGAGACCAACCAGTAGACTATGGCAGTAGTGTGGGTGTGAGGTAATGAGGACTTGCACCTAGGTGGTAGCAGTTAGTCAATAAATATTTATTAAGTGCCTACTATGTGCCAGGCATTGTGCTGTCATGAGGTTCCTGTTTGTCCTTTGTTCTTGAAGAGGAACATGACCTCAGGAAGATAATGCCATGACTTGCCAGTGAATTGGATTTTCATGAGGGAGAGCTGTGTAAGGTCAACAGTCTCACTTTCTCCTCTGGAGCCCTTTGGGTCCAGTGGCCAGATATGGATCAGGAGATGGCCTTGCTGTGATGAGGATACAAAGAGGCTAAAGGTAGTCTCCACCTTCCAAGAGGAACTCACAATTGAATGAGGGAGACAAGAAAACATGCAAACAACTAAGTACAAACAAGCTATAGATATGGAACTAATCTACTGAGGGAAGGCATTATCTTTAGTGGGAATCAGGAAAGGTTTCCTATGGAAGGTAGGATTTTAGCTGGGACTTGAAGGAAGTCAGGAGGTGGAGATGAGGAGGGAGAGCATTCTGTTCATGAGAGACAACCAGTGAAAATGCCTGGAATCGAGAGATGGAATATCTTGTGTGAGGAAAGCAAGGAATGGGAGAATATGAGGTGTAAGAAGATTAGAAGAGTAGGAGAGGGGTAGTTTATGAAGAGTTTTGAATGACAAATAGATAATTTTATATTTGATGTCGGTAGTGATCAGGAGCCACTGGAGTTTTTGGTAACATGGTCAGACCTGTGCTTTAGGAAGGTTACTTTGGTATCTGGTATTTGGAGGGTGACCAGGTGTGAGGTGATAAGGTATGAGGGCAGTGGTGATGTCAGAGTTCAAAAAGGGACATATACAAGAAATGCGATGCTACTGAAGTAAAAATGGACATTTTAGCAACAGATTGGATATGGGGAGTGAGAGAGGCTATGGAGTCAAGGACGACATCTATATTGAAAGAAACAACCTGTAAGCCTGGGAAGGTGGTGGTGCCCTCAATGGTAATGGAGGATGATTTGGAGGAAAAGATAATAAAGTCAGTTTTGAACATGTTGAGTTTAAGATGTCTATAGGACATCCAGTTCAAGATGCTCAGTAGGCTGTTGAAGATGTAGTCTCGCTGGCAGTCAGCGAGAAGTTAGGACTGAAAAAATAGATTTGAGTCATCAGCATAGAGATGATAAAAGAATCCATCACTAAATGAAAAAGTATATAGAGAGAAGAGGAACTAAGAGAGAGTCCTATGAGGCATTCATGGTTAATGAGTATGACAGGATAAAGAACCAGCAAAGTAGATGGAGAAAAATGGTTAGATAGGTAGGAGGAGAACGAGGAAAGAGCAATGCCTCAGAAACCTAGAGTATCAAGGAGAAGAGGCTGATCAACCACCTCAGAGGCTGCAGAGAGATCAAGAAGGATGAGGCCTGAGAAAGGTATCAGATTTGTAGGCATTTGAGTTATGTCTTGAAGGAAGAGAGAGAAGAAGGAATTTATACATGAGTTTATTTAGAAATCTTCTTACTTTCACACTCAATTATCCATGATAATGGAGCAGAATAGCTATCAAATTTCTAGCATCTTATTGTGGCATGGAAATAACTTTCAGTTCTCAACATGACTTGCAGTTGACTTTTATTTGAGGGAAGGTTGGGCCTCACTTTCTCCTCCTGAGCCATCTGTGTCCAGGGGCCTGATATTCATCAGGATGACTGGAGATGGCACAAGATGCAATGTGGAACCCTGGCCATTTTAGGCTAAGGTCTTATCAGACACTCACTTTGAGTGAGATACACTCATTCAATGAATAGGCCTCTTGAAAAAGATGGCCCCTTTTAATAAAAAAAATCAAACTAGAGGGGAAGACTCTCAGGGTTCCTGGGTAAAAGAGAAACAGTGACTATTTAGTATTTGCAAATGATGAAGTAAAAAGAGAAGAAAAAACCCTACTAACAACTAACCTCCTAGTAGCTCGTAATTAATATCAAAAAGAGGACCTTTGAGTCCTATATAGAAAATTGGCTATTAATATAATGAGAAAATAATCACTTTTCTCATCTTTCTATAGCTGATTTATACATAATTATCTATATATAATTGTCTCCCCATTATACTGTGAGTTCCTTGAGAGAAGGGACTGTCTTTCCTCTGTGCATCCCTATTGCTTAGCACAGTGCTTGGTACATAGTAGGTGCTTAATAAGTGCTTGACTTGATTTCTTTCTTCCCAAAGTATTTTTTTCTTGGGCCTGCAGGGGGCAGTCACCAGTCATACAACAGTACTATATGTGAATTTGAACCATGGTTTGCCATTACATATATGTTATAACAACTGAAAAGGAATCATTGCACCTGGCTAACTTATGTAATTATTTCTGTGTTGTTTTTTTTGTGGAATCTTTGGCCTGGTCCACTCAATAAAGTCACAAGCTTTAAATTAGTCATGATGAATTATTCCAATCATCTTTCTCCTTCTTCCCTCCTTTCCTCTTCCTTTCTTTTTCTTTTTCCTTTCTTCCTTCTTTCCTCTCTCTCTTCCTTCCATTCTTCTTTTCTTCCTACAGTTTTTTTGGATATTCTGAGCTCTTACGACAGAGAAATCTTGACATTATTGACCCTAGTAAAAATATCAAGAATTCTAAAGTAATGAACTGAGTCTTCTATAGCTCAATATATGCTTCTATAGGATATAAAATAAACCTACATAAATCATTAGCATTTCTATGTTACCAACCAAGTCCAGCAAGAAGAGGTAGAAAGAGAAATTCCTTTTAAAATAACTACAGACAATATAAAATACTCAGGTGTCTACCTGCCAAGACAAACCCAACAACTATGTGAACCCAACTACAAGATATTTTTCACACAAATAAAGTCAGATGTAAACAATTGGAGAAATATTAATTACTCATGCTAGGCCAAGCAAATATAATAAAAATGATAGTTCTACCTAAATTAATTTACTTATTCAGTGCCATACCAATCAAACTACCAAAGAATTATTTTATAAAGTTAGAAAAGGTGATAACAAAATTCATCTGGAAGAACAAAAGGTCAAGAGTATTGAAGGAGTCAATGAAAAGAAAATGTAAAGGAAGGTGGTTTAGCTGTACCAGATCATAAATTGTATTAGAAAGCATTAATCATCAGAACAATCTGGTACTAGCTAAGAAATAGGTGAACCAGTGATTAAGTACACAATGACTATGGTAATCTAATGTTTGACAAACCCAAAGAGCTAAGATTTGGGGACAAGAAATTACCATTTGACAAAAATTACCAAGAAAACTGGAAAGTAGTTTGGCAAAAGCTAGGTATAGACCAACAGCTCATATCATATACCAAGATAAGGTCAAAATGGGTACATGATTTAAGTCATAAAGGGTGATAGCATAAGCAAACTAGGAGAGAATGAAATATTTTACCTGTCAGATTTATGGATAAGGTAAAATTTATCACCAAACAAGGAATAAAGAGCATTACAGGAGGCAAAATGGATAATTTTGATTACATGAAATCAAAAAGTTTCTGTACAAACAAAACCAATGCAGCCAAGATTAGAAGGAAAGGAGGAAACTGGTGAAAATTTTCTATAGCAAGTTTCTTTGACAAAGGTTCTCATTTCTCAGATATATGGAGAACTGAGTCAGATTTACAAAAATATAATCATTCCCAAATTGATAAATGGTCAAAAGATATGAACAGGAAGTTTTCAAACAAAGAAATTAAAGCATCTGTAGTCATATGAAAAAATAGATATTGATTGGAGAAATGCACATTAAAACAATTCTGAGGTACCACCTTATGGCCATCAGATGGGCTAATATGACAGAAAAGGAAAATGACAAATATTGGAGGGGATGTGGAAAAATAGGGACATTAATGCCACTGTTGGTGGAGTTGTGAACTGATCTAATTGTTCTAGAGAGGAATATGGAACTATGTCAAAAGGGCTATAAAACTGTCTTTGACCCAGCAATACCACTGCTAGGTTTGTACTCCAAACAAAGGAAAACAAAAGGACCAAATGTAGAAAAGTATTTATAGTGGCTTTTTTGTGGGGGCAAAGAATTGGAAATTGAGGGGATACTCATCAACTGGGGAATGGCTGAACAAGTTGTAGTATGTGATTGTGATGGAATACTATTGTGCTATAAGAAATGATGAGAAGGATGGTTTCAGAAACACCTGGGAAGAGTTACATGAACTGATGCAAAGTGGAATGGAAAGAACCAAGAGAACATTGTACACAGTAACAGCAATATTGTATGATGGTCAATTGTGAATGCCTTAGCTATTCTGATCAATACGGTAATCCAAGATAATTCTGAAGGACTTACGATGAAAAATGCTGTCCGTCTCTAGAGAATGAACTGATGGAATCTGAATGCCAATTGAAATACATTTTTAAAATTTTATCTTGAGTTTTTTGTTCTATGTTCTTTAATGACATAGTTAATATGAAAATATTTGCATAACTGTACATATATCAACTTGCTTGCCTTCTCAAGGACGGGGAAAAGAAGGGAGGGAGGGAAAAATATAGAACTTTAAAAGTTAAAAATTTATGTTTACATGTAATTGAGAAGAAAATAAAATTGAAATTAAACATCAAAAAACTTCACATGCTTCTGTATTGCTTTCAACTCAACATAATTTAACCATCAATATACATTCCTTATCAATGAGAAAATTTTCATATTTAATATTTTACTATCTTCAAAAACATACATATGTGCATATGTATACATATATATATATACGTATATATATATATATATATATAAACTGTTGGACACAGGTGATGGTGTCAATTGATCTAGCCCATTTGTGACATTTGCTAACATGCTATAGAAACTTTGCTTAAAAATGAGACCTATGATAACCAGAGATTATTAGAGCTGTAAAGGTCCTTACAACAAAGAACATAAAATGTCAGAGTCAAGAGGGACCTTAGAACACAAAATATTAGAATTGAAAATAGCCCTGGAAGTCATTTCACCCAGTAACCTCATTTTATAGGCAAAATCATTGAAGCCCAGTATTGGAGTCCCATGTACAGTCTCTGACTGCCATAGTCCCATGACTTCTAATATCCAAATGTCAGAAATAGGAATAAATTGGAGATAATCAGCAGAGGGAAAGCACTGACTTTCCCAGGGGATTGAGAAAGACTTCTTAAGCTAGAATTTGAAGGAAACCAGGAGATGGCAATGAAAAGTAATTTCTTGCACAGGGGGCAGCCAGGGAAAACGATTGAGCTGGAGGTGGTATCTTACGTAAGGAATAACAAGGAGGCCAGTATCACTGGATCACAGAATACAGAGGGAAGTGAAGTACGAAGAAACTGAAAATGAAGAAAGGTGAGGTTATGAAGGTCTTTGAAAGGCAAACAAAGGATTTTTATGTTTGGTCCTAAAGGAAATAGGAGGGAAGGGAACAAGCATTAATTAATTAATTGATTGATTAAATGACTGCTATGTTCCCAGCGTTGTGCTAAGCACTTTACAGATATGTCATTTGATCTTCACAATAACACAGTGAGGTAGATACTATTGCCTCATAGTTGAGGAAATTGAGGCAAACAGGGTTTTAAGTGACCTGACCAGGGTCACACAACTAATAAGTGTCTGAGGCCTGATTTGAACGCAGTCCTTCCTGACTGCAGGCCCATTTCACCATCTACTAGGTTACTTAGCTGCCAATAGGGATGTGACATGGTCAGACCTGAGCTGTAGGATAATCAATTTGATGGTTGAGTGAAGGACCAATGACCATGCTTGCCCCACTACTCACTATCTCCTTGGTCAAGGCTTATTATCTCTACTGCAAAACCATCTCACAAACTGTTAGGATTCCAAACTCCCAAATGCTCCTTCATTTTCTTTCTCACATACACAGTTACTCCTCATCATATATACTTTGTTGACTCACAGCTACTCTACATCCCCTCTCTCCTTGTCATTCACACCACTGATCTTTCCATTGACTCCAAACACCTCAGAGCTCATCTCTGCCTCCATGTCTACTTGATCATCACTGTCAAGGGACATGTTTTGCCATTCCTAAATATGCCAGAGAGATAAGTATTGGCTGCAGAGAGCCATTTGCCCTGATTAGACAACTATTACTCGTTTGCTGGCATTTCTGTTTCTTACAGAGAAAACAGGGAAGGGCTCAGATGGTATTGTCCAAGATGCAGCTGTCACCAGCCTCGTGCTATGTGATCACCATTGCCCAGGTCTTTGGGGTTCTCTGTGCCCAAGACCAATGTCAAGAACAATTCAGTGATAAGGCTTATGGGATCGTAGGATTTGGAACTGAAATTCAATTCAATAAACATTTATGAAGCACTGTGTGCTAGGTCCTGGAGACAGAAAGATAAAAATGAAAAAAGTCCCTGCCTTTAAGGAGTTTACATTGGTCTGGAGGATACAGTGCATACACAGCAAAATAATTAAAAATAATTTCAAGAAAAAAAGTGTTAATAAGTAGGGGTGGGTGGATCAGTAAAGGCCTTCTGTAGGAAGCTGCCCTTGAGTTATGTTCTGAAGAAAATTTGAGATCAATTTAGTTCAGTCTACTTTATAATGGAGGAAACAAGCCTAGAGAGATTAAGGGGCTAGTCCAAGTTATGGAAATAACATAATGGGGATCCGAATTTATGTCCTTTAACTCCAAGTCCAGTGATCTTTCCCCTACACCCTGCTGCCTCTCAGGACATACAGATATAACATGAAGAAATACAGACTCATGGGAACACAAGCTTCCTGCTCCTCCCCACAAAATACTTTGCCAGAAAGTGGTCTCACCTGGTTCTCTTAGTCTCCTGTCAATACTTTCAGCTCTATAGCCTTGGGATACGTATCCATTTAGGAACACTGATCTAGCAATCCTGAGTGACTGCCTGAGAGCAGCCTCAGGATGGGAAAGAGACTGATAACCTGTTAGGTTTATTGGCAATAGTTCCTATCTTCTTACTTTCAGGGTGCAACAGCTCTGCCTTCATATTTATGTTAGCACCTAAGAAGAAAAGGAAATGACTTTCCCAAGGTCATACAGTGAATTAGTGGCAGAGCTAGGGCAAGCTCCTAGGACTCCCCATTCTCAGTCTCCAACTATTGTTTTTTCACACCTCCAAAGCTCTGACTTCAGAGATTCTGCCTAAAGCAGAATGATAGAATCTCAGAGTTGGACAGGACCTCAGAATTCAACCCATCCATCATCAGGAGTTTCTTTTACAATATCCCTGACAATGATGACCCAGTATCTGATGGAGGACTCCTAGTGATGAAGGATCTACCACTCCCTGAAGTAATTTTTTCCTCTTTCAGATAATTCCTATTGTTAGGAATATTCCCCTTACATTAAGCTGAAATCTTTCTACAATGCAGGTTCTATTCATTTTTGTTAGCTCTGCAGACACTTCATCCCTGATCCACATGACAGCCCTTCAGAAACTGGAAAACAGCCATCATGTTTCCTTGTATTTTTTAGGCTAAGCATCCTCAGGTTCTCCAAAAGATTCTTAGGTAGAATGAATGGTCACCTTCTTCTAGACTGTCTTTAGGTTGGGTTTTTTTTTCCATCTTTCCTAAACTATCACCCAGAACCAAGCACAGCCTTGCACATGTATTCAGATCCAAGTATTTATGGTATGAACATCTCCCTTATTCTTGACTCTTGGCCTCTACTTGTAGAGACTGACATCCATGGTTTTTGGCTGCCCTGTCATCCTATTGATAACAGGGAGTTTACAATTCACTTAACCTCCAGATCTTTTTCGTACAAACTCTGGCTTAGCTGTGCCTCCCTTCTGAAGTTATTTATTTTTAGTTTTCAGCATTCACTTCCATACGTTTTAAACTTTCTCCCCCTCTCTTACCTACCCCCTCCCCAAGATGGCATGCAATCTGATATAGACCCTTCCCATACATTCCTATTAAACATATTTTCACATTAGTTATATTGTATAGAATGGAAGGAACCATGAGAAAGGAAAAAAACCAAACAAAACCAGGAAAAAAAAGACAATAGTCTGCTTTGCTCTGCATTCAGGCTCCATAGTTCTTTCCCTGGATTTGGATGGCATTTTTCCATCATGAATTCTTTGGAATTGTTTTAGGATCTTGCATTGCTGAGAAGGGCTAAGTGTATCCAAGTCAGTCACCGCACACTGTGGCTGTTACTGTGTACAATGTTCTCCTGGTTCTGCTCACTTCACTCAGTAGCAGTTCATATAAGTCTTTCCAGGTTTTTCTGAAGTCTGACTGTTCATTATTTCTTATAGTATTCAATTACATTCATATATCACAACTTTTATTCAGTCATTCCTCAATTGATGGCCCTCATTTTCCAATTCTTGGCCACCATGAAAAGAACTGCTATAAACATTTTGGTACATGCGAGTCCTTTTCTCATTTTTATGATCTTTTTGGGATACAGCCCTCGAAGTGGGTGCCTCCTTTATTCTGTGCTTGTGGTTTAAGGAGTTTAAGCTTATTCCTTTTCATCATCCTTTTTAGTGGTAGAGCACTGCCACTGCTTGTTCTTCTGCTGGTGGCCAGCAATAACATCCTGGTAGAACCTAAGATCCTTGAGGCCAGGGATCATTTTCATTTTTGTCTTCCTAACACCTTACATATAGTAAATATTCAACAAACACTTATTAAACAAATCAGAGAGCTGATAAACAATCATTTCCTGCCCAATATTATCAGGATCAAGTCAAAGAGGACTGTACTGTGCTGTCTCTAAGCCCAGGATCCCAGAAACAGACGCCAAGAAGATGGGTCTTGCTTTGTTCGACTTTTTGAGTTTTACTGTCATCGCCATTGCTTTAAGGGTGGAGGGATAGGTATACTGTTTTCTCAAGTGTTCTCCTTACTGGGAACCTTCTCTTGATGCAATTTTTAGATTGTGATTGAGAGAAGGGGATAGACTGTAATCTACCTAGAAAAGCATTTGGATTTTGATAGACTTAGTGGTGTGTGTGTGTGTGTGTGTGTGTGTGTGTGTGTGTGTGTGTGTGTGAATACTTAGATAACCTAATTTTGAAATATGCTTTAGTAATTCATTTCACATGCACCAAATTATTGTCCTACATTCTCTTATAGAATACGTACCTTTTTTATTTTTGACTTGACAGACTGTACTCATTCAGTAATAGAATCAAAGAATTTTAAAGCTGGAAGGAATCCTTGGCCCCATCTAGTTTAATCCCTTCATTTTACAGAAAGAAAAGAACCTCTAACATTTATATAGGGCTTTGCAACCTATAAAGTACATTAGAACTATTATTGCAATTCATCCTAACAATAGTTCCGTGAGATAGATAGTAAATATTACCACCCCCATTTAACAGATGAGGAAACTGAGGCACAAAGCCCTTAAGCTACTTGCCCAGGTTCACACAGGTAGTAAGTGACTGACTCAGGATTCAAACTCAGGCCTCTTGATTTTAGATCTAGTGGTTTACCACAGTTAAACCTGAAAGTGGTTGGTTGCCTTTAGCTTGGGGGGGTTGGGTAAGAGTTCATGAAGGAGGCAAGATATGAAAAGGGATTTTTTTCCCTAGATATTACAAAATGCTTTAGTCAAAAATGTGCAATGTAATCTCACATTGGTAACAGCAAGAGACTGATTACAGAAAAACACTAATGCTTTTAAAATCCTTTTGAACAATGAGGGCATCTTAAGGTGAGTCTTAAGTAGTTTACACAAATTTATGAACATGTTCTAATTTCAGATAAAAATAATACGTTTTCCCAGTAAGATTACACAAAAGGGCTCACGTGTTTTGCTGGTCACTTGCTATTGATCATAGAAATTTGCTGTAGAAGAAAAAGGTAGGGACATGTGATATAGCAAATATGACAGGATAAAACATCTATGACTCTTTGAATTCAGATAGGAGTGAAATTTTCCAGTCATGCAGTATCTGTATTATAGCCAGACTCAGGAATAGTCAGGTGAGAAACATTCCTTTTTTAAAAAGATACAATGGGGAAACTGACCAGGAGGATCCCATCCTAGATTGAGTCCAGAGCTGTCCCCTCCGTATTTCTGTTCCAGGTACAAACTTCACCTGTTAACAGTGCAGGATCACATTCTCTCTGAATAACTTGTGGTAGTTCTCTCAGATACTGATTTAATGCAAACAACTATACCCAAATTCAAACTCAAAACAAAAATAGGTATGGTCCCAAATGCCTTGTAAAGGGACTTTTCAAGGGTGAGATTTTAGCAGGTGGCAATGAGTGGGGAAGCACATTTCAGAAAGTGGGCCCCACATCTGGTTGATGGTACATCAGGGAACATAATCTAGGTCTTTTGTAGCAGTCCAGTGCAATTTCATATGTAGCATTGTCTTTAGACTGATAATAGAGATGCATTCTCAGTGATTGGTCAGATGTCTGTCTAGTATTCCCTCCTTAACCCTTAAGGAATTTGTACTAAGCCAGGCCAGACTTTAGCTGAAAAACTAGCCTTTTTTATCCTAAAGGAATAAGTGAGTAGAGAAGCCAAGAGGAAGTGCGGAGACCAGAGAACAATCAGAACAGAAGGTGTGGGGAAGTGGACATCAGAACTCTTAGGAGCAAAGCTGTGTGGTTGGCTGGTGCATATACCTTCATGATGGATTTTCCATCACTGAAAATCTCATTGTAGAACCCAAAGGTGGTGATTCTTCAATTCTCTTTTCCTCTTAGGCTTCTTGATTTCCTTCTCCAAGGAGAGAATTCAAATTGACATTTTTTCATTTGTTACTGGAAAGTCTGCCTCTTTTAAATTTGTTTATCTTTATCTTGCTTTATTTTTCTTTAAATGTTTATGTTGTCTCTGAAGTCAGAAATTCTAATAAACTGTTATAAGTATTAGCATTCTAGGTGTATTATTGAACAGCAAGCTGGGAGGAGGCAATTGGGTGACTTTGCTGGGTAGAAGAGAGAGAGACTGAGAGAAACAGAATGAGAGATAGAGAAACAAAGACAGAAGGAGGAGGAGGAAGAAGAAGAAAATTTTGAAGCTGCACAATTTTTGCCATCAATTTTTTTTTCTGGCTCTGGGGGCTCAAAGCTGAAAAAGAAAATTTTTACCACTTCCTAGGATAGAGAAAGAAATACTTATACTAGGATCCTTCTACATAATTAATGAGTCATCAGTGGTTGGGGGTGGGGTTGGGTCGGAGGTGTAAAAGGGTGAAGGAGAAGAGGCTGTGAACAGCCTTACTGGGGCTGAGATAGGACCAGTCACCATTTTCCACTCACTTGGTTCAAGAGGAAAATCCTTTCCAAAGCTCATAGAATGGGGGGTAGGGTAGCAGGGCATCTAGGATGATGAAGGGTCTTGTTGTCATCACGAGAACTGGTTGAAAAAACTGGCCACTTCCCCTCATTTAGAGAGCAGGGAAAGTAAGGCACTATGAGGTCAAGGAACCTTCCCAGAGTCCCAAATCTAATAAGTGTCTGAGTGATTTAAACTTAGGTCTTACTAGTGTCAAATCCAGTGCTCTTTCTTTCCTTTTCCTCATCCTCCTTCCCTTCCACTTTCCCTATTTAACCCTAACCCTAATTTTTCTTTTCCTCTGGTACTCTTCCTCTTCATCATCCTTTGTAGTGGCAGTTAGTAATTGGCTTGGTCTCCTGCTGATGACCAGTCAATAAGCTGCTCATGGCTCCAACAAATGTCTCTCCCTTTTAGGCTAATGGGAATTGATTGGATTATAGTACGTTCCCCTCCTTGGAGAACAAGGACTCTGTTAGTGGTTCCGGAAGGAAGTATATACTCAGCTATAACAGAGACTGTTAGGAAGGAAGGCTTTAATTCACGGAACCACTAAATCTTTCCAATTAAGTGCATTTCCAATGAATTTGTGAGAGCATGCCTGCCCAACTCGCATAGAAATAATTACAGGTTACCTCTTCACTGACTGTATTTTAAGAGCAAACACACAAATAAGATTTGACTTATGAGCTATTTATGGTGTTACTCAGCTAATTTCCTGTCAGAAGTAGAATCGCACACCAATTAGTCTGTCTTTTACTATGTAAATGTTCTTTCTTCCTTTATCCTGTGCAGTATTTGAAGACTCTAGCTTCCCTCAGGTTTTTAACCCCAGAGAGTAAGTAGTAGGACACCACTCTCTGAGATTAGTTCTTTGTCTTTCCATATTTTCAGATGCTATGCATAATGTTTGTTAGATCCTCTGGTGGTATGGCATTATTCTACACATATCCAATACATCCAAACAAATGACTTAATTAAAAAGCCTATTCTTATCAACCTACCACAAATCTTTGATCAGGGGTAGGAAACCTTTCGACTTGAGGCCATGGCCTCCCCACCCCTGTCCTAGATATAAGGACCTTTTCTAGAATATTCTGTTAAGTATTGTTTACTATCTTTTAATAACCTCCCCATACACCCACAAGAATTAACTAAATTCTTGGTTGTCTGAGCTTTGCTTTAAATCTTATTTGGTAACCTAATCATTGAGCATTTAAATATTTCTATTATTATTGCTTCTTTTGTTGACTGCATATGATCTGTGTCTTCAGTTTATTCAACTGGTAAAGTATGATGTTAATGCAATTAAAGTTACAGATTGACTTCCTATCTTGTCCAATTAGCCCAGCACAGACATAAATATGAACTGCATTGCTAACTCTTGCCAGTCATCATAGAAAAACATGTCATTGCTTACAAGGGGAACTAAACACTAAACACATCAGTTTTAGGTAAAACTGATCACTAACCAAAAACCAGTTCATGGTCCAAGTATTGTGGATTATATATCATGTATTTTTCTGCTTTGGCTTTCTATTCTCTGCACTCTCTGCCTTAACAATCTCATGCACTTTCATGGCTTCAACTATCACTTTTGCACATACGACTCCTAAATCTATATCTCTAACTCTTTCTAACTCTATCTCTAAGGTCTTTCTCTTGACTTCCAGCTCTTGAATTTCCATGCGCCTTTAAGACATCTGTCTCTACCAGGAAGTCTCACAAATACCCCAAAATTAGAATACTGAAAAATCAGCTATGCAAGCAACTAATCTGTTCATTCAAACCCACTCCATATGA